>OY787662.1:19994890-20567390 GCA_963678985.1 Spisula subtruncata | reverse complement strand
CCAAAACCATCACATTATCGCTAAATACAAATGATTGGATGTCAACAAGCTGAACATCTGCGCTCCTCGTCTATCTGAAAATAGAGAAATAAAACAATTTGACCACTGTCACTGTACTGAAATGTGGGTTGTAAAGATATAATAGAAAGGTGATAAAGAACTAGCAATAATAAATTTACAAGTAAAAAAGTAGAATTGATTATACCATTGTATGCTGATGATATGCAGTCATGCTAAATTTCATTGAAATCCAACCAATGGTTACGGAGAAATAGTGCAGTAAAAATGCACTGATCTACATACAAAGGCTCATGTGTATTTAACATTATGTAAGTATTATAAAATTTAATTAATAATGGCAACCAAAAGAAATATTACACACCACTACATCATAAACATCAACTACTGTAAAATCATTTAATTACAATGGGACAAATTTTCTTGGGTTTTGATAAAATAACCATTTTGTTTGGACATAATTCTAGGGACTACTATCCACTACGTCATATTCTATATAAATCCCTAGTACTCTTAGGGATTTAATTACATCCCCATATCCACGAAAACTTAATCCCCCACAAATCTTAATGATATTACAGGTAATGAAATTTCATAGATATCAATTAAAGCACAAAGTTTAATCATTCAAAGATAGTTGCTAGTCAACTTTCTCGAATTTTAGGAACAAACATTGCCAAAACACTAAAAGGCATCATAATCCAGGCAATTGTATTAAGTGTAATGAAACAAGACAATTGTACAACATTACCTATTGATCCATTCAGATGGTCATTGTACGTCATCACAGGGATAAGGTTCTTTGGGCTGACCCATTCTAGCAAAGCTGGGTCACATTTCTCACATGTGGACCATAATGAAAATTGGTTTACCAATTATGTTATCCACTGAAAATAAAGACGTTATAATTATTATTATTATTAAACATTTCAATTCCACTTTATAATAAGCTTATAATAGATAAATACATCATGAATCTAACAAAGGGAGACTATCGGTATATTTAAAGAGTTGTTTCCCTTTTTTAAAGCTGATAATTTAAATATTTACATTCGTAGCAACATCATTTAAACATCATAACAAACAAGTCAATTCATTAAAATTACATATAAACCATCAATACATAACCATATATACTTAATACTAAGTTCATTAAAGAAACCAGATAAGGTTCCTGTTCGCTTCATGAAAACGTTAAGATTTAGCTTTTCAGTAACCACCCAATTAGTAACCTTGCCATGGGGAATAAGATTTTTAATTGTAATTTGAGTTTACAAGTTGACAGAAGCATTAACAATGTTTTGTTTTTAAAAAATCCTGTGATTTAGTATAATATCATTTTACTTACTAATTTACTAAAGTTATAGTGTTGCCTAGCAACTTAATGTTGTTTAATATTTTCTTGTTTTGAAACCATTTGAAAGCTTCTTAATTCACACAAAACATGAGAACTTCATAAAATTCCAAGTAAACTCATTTGTAGCACTTCAGGGTAAATATGATTATAAAGTAATACTAATATATTAAATATCTCATTGGCACTCATATAAAATATTATACTGTATAGCGGGTATATTTCGTGGGGGTTTAATTTTCGCTAAATTCGCGGTCAATATTGAATGCGCGAAATCTAAACCCCACGAAATAATCACCAAAAATATACAAATTTTACAAAGGGAGACAATGCATCAAGGAACTTTAACAAATAATCCAACATTACTTCCCAAGATGTACAAAACGACGCATTGTGTCGCTTCTGTAAATTACGGTAATAATAAATAGACTATGACATGTATAAAGTATGGTTGGAAATAGGATATTGGTAAAGAACGTGTTTAAATCTCTATGCATGCATATCAATATTGTTTGAAGGTTTGAATTGTAAGTAGTTTCATCACACTTGCTCAATTTCAATAACAGTTTTGTTTGCGGAACGTGTAAATGTTTGCCGAAATAATGATTTGTTTGTAAATAGATATACATATTTTTCTTATGTTAGCAGTTAATGATCAGTATGTTTGGTTTATTGCGTTTCTTTATCCTCATCACCGGATAATCCTTATGGGTGAGGCCTCCAGAAGACTTTTAGTGTTGGGGGGATAGTGCATTATACAGAAGATGCCCGAGTTCCAGAAGCATCCCTAGTTCTTTTTGCATGCCATATTTATAGCACCCATACACGGAACATCGGTTTAAAGTCTCACCCAAAAGACTATCAGTAATTTTAGATGGCCAGCCCGGGATTCGAACCTACAACCCCGAGATCAGTAGTGACTATTATACTCATACTCTAACGTTTTAACGCCCCTTCCATGTTTACCATCAAGGTTTTAATTTCGCGGTCAAGGCCGCGAAATCAAGACACCATAAATTCAAAAGGATCCAATTAACGCGAAAATTGGACACCGTGAAATATACCCACTATACAGTAGTAGATCTAGGCTTTATCTCAATGCTATTCTTATCAATCCTAAATGTACAGACCAAGTTTCCGAATAGTTCATGTGTTAAGTACAAATATCTTCGTCCAAATACCTGTGTGCGTTCGTTACATAGAACGGCGTTCGATTTGGCAATGTTAATATTGCAGACAAAAAAGGTCGCTGGTTCGAATTACGGCGAGTAAAAACATTTCTGTATGAACGTTGTGCGTTTATTTCACTAGAGGAATGAACTTTTCCAAGTCAATCGCTTGTACTCGAGTCCATAATTCAATCCGATTGTAGTCCGATGATCGATCGAGTGTGACTAATACTGTCAGACATAATCGAGGCATTGCATAGCGACAAAGAGAATGCTCAATGACCATGTCGATGGCTTAGAATTAGAAGGTCGTAAGTGCCACTTACGACCTTTTAAAATTCAAACATTTAAAATAAGCATCACAAGGCGCTTCATATGAGCCCATTTTCATAAAAACCTGAACTTGTCATGTTGACCAAAATGAAGTTGTAAAAGTTTGTTTTACCAAAAGTAAAGAGTAAATGTCAGACAGTTTTTCCTTGTTTTCTCAAAATATCGATTTGGTAGTTATGACCTTCTAATTCTAAGCCATCGATGTGATGACGGTTGCTGTGTTCGGCAAACTCACCAACAATACAAGGTCTGCAAGATTCAATGCTTGCATTTGTCAACTGAATGCTCGGTTTATATATTCCGTTGCCAGAGGGGTGGGTCCTTTATTAGCCTAACATTATATGTTTAGACATTGACACCAAAACATTATGTTAAAAATATACAAATGTATACACAATGTAGCGGAAATAATATTCAATCGCAAAGAAGCATAATTTAACTTGGATTAGACAGCTAGTAGACATAAATTCGCAAATAAACTAGAACATTTACTGTACTTTGGGCGGAATTAAAGAAAATATTTTTAGGGCATAGTATTACTACTTGTGAAGATTGAAAGACATGTCATTGAGTTATTTCTGTCAATTCAATAAGTAATACTGTGGTAATGATGGAACTATCCCAATCGAAAGAATATCGGCAATAAACCTAGTAGATAGAGTTTACTTGACGAACGAGCCAATGTTTATAACTGTTATTAAGGATATCCGGGTCTAATAAAGAATCTCCTCTTGAGGAGTTCTCAATTTCAGTAATTTTATGACAAATTGACTGATTTCCTGTAGGTCGTGGGTTCAACCCCCACTAGAGCCAAAAATTTATTTTTTCTTTTTTATTTAATTTTTAGTTATTAGACAATGTTTTGGCTTCGTAACATCACTTTATAGTGTAATTTGGAGAAAAAAAATTTTTTTCTATTTTTTTTCTTTAATTTTTTAGGAATTAATATGTGGTAAACAGATGAAAATCGGGTTACTAACGATTTCTGAAATGTATATTTTCAAAACCGCTCGGTAAAACCTTCTAAAATTGTGTTAAAACATTACACACACATTGAAGTTATTTTTGAAAAAAGTTCAATGGTGCCAATTGTTTAGATCATATTTTATTTCCATTTATCTACAGGGTACTTATTGGCAATATGCAAAAAAATGCCTTAATTTCGAGGAGGGTGGGGTTACATTTTTATTTTTATCTACTTCATTATTAGACCAAACATCATTTTTACACTTTTGATTGAAGAAATAATCATTATCATTAGATTTAAATACACTTTTGTTTTTATTGTGTTATCTGTTGGAGATTTATTTTATTTATCATGCGGTTGCCTCCATTTGTTTGTGCAGTACGTTCTTAGGCTGGGTGTAGGGAAATTAAAATAGCAATTACTCTCTTAAATGACAATATATGTGTTTTAAAATTCACATGCAGTTGTCTTAATGGGTATTCAATAGAATAAAAATATTTAAAATGCATTCCTCAAAATTAAAAAAAAACGTTTTTACACCCGGACATTGTTAAATAACAATAAAATACACTTGGAGACTTTTCTAAAGCAACACAATTTCAAATCGATATAGCTCCATTACTGGTGAATGGATTTTGTTGAAATTTGGACTAAGAATAATTAAACGCATATCTAATACTTCCTGTTAATTTAATAGAGTTTGATTTAACAAAAAATATGAAACATAACAAATTAAAAACATCACTGCAAACGTCAAATTCGCAAAATCGTACAACATAAAATATTAACAATGTGAAAAGTCACTGAGTATCACAAATTCGAGTGGCTAAACCCTCATTGAAACGACATAGTTTAGAATGAAACGTTGAAGGATGTTTCTCCACTCTTGCACAAGGGCCGGTTCCAATTCACGCAGCGTAAGGGGGGCTATGGATGATAATGTCTGCCAAAGACACGTGCTACCTAAAAACCCAACATACAATGTTCAACTTTCTAAATTAAACATACATACGTTCTTAATTAGTTACATGTATATCTTGTACAGTTATGATGCATATAATGATATGGAATTTAACTTTATATTTTATAAAGCATTAATAAAATGCATAAACTAAGACGTCTTAATTACTGACCGGGCTGCAACATGCCAATTGCGTGGTTGCGCTCGTGAATATTCATACGAGCCATGTTGATTTTTAATTAATTTTATGTTTTCTTGGTGTAAGATCCCATCTAAAATGAAGAAATGGAAATCAAATTTGGATCAGATCGCGTTTCTCGATGTCCTTGTGCTAAAAATGAAATCATACCTACACCACATGCTAAAGCGTCCTATTGTCACGGATGAATGATTTTATCATTAGTTTGCACAGAATGTAGTCAAATGACTACATGTACAATTTTGAATCAATATCTTTACTCATAACTGAGATATTCGAGTTGTAAAAGTGTTGCGCTAGAAAAGTCTCCAAGTGTATGAAATAACAACGGTTTATGGAAAATATTAGAATCAAAGACCCTAATTGGTCTTATTAAATTTGGGAGCATGAGTTAGTTTCATAACTTGTATTTCTTTAATTAACGACAAATATCATTTAATTGATAATAGTGTCTGCTCTTTGATCATTAAGGCAAATGTTGCTTTTTATCGGCATGTTTATATGTGATTTCAAATGTTAACAAAATTGAAACCAAAATACAGGGACAGGAATCCTAATCAATAGGCCTACTGCTGACATTTTTACCCGAGATGATAGACATTTTCGATAAAATAAAGATACGTTTATATCTTGAAAAAAGATTCTGATAATTTAGTGAAGTCAACTAGTTATCACCCTGATATTGTTCAATAAGCTAAGTTTCGCCTTTTGACTACTTTTAAGACAATTTACACATGATATAAACACGGATATTCAGTTGTAAAACCCGCGGTTTTAGTCTTACACATTTTATGGATCATTTTGTGACGTAATTGATGTGACATCGTAAGTCACGTTTTCCTGCGCTCAACGCCATATCATATATCAATAAGATGATTCAATTAAACGGTAGTCAGTAGGCAACTGCTAGGAATTAAAATTTTAAAAAAGTAAAAGTGCAATCTTGCTGAGCTTTATTTAGAACTGGCTATCAACTGTTTTTTGGGATCTCAAATCAACGAATATAAATAAATATAGCATATTTTGTCTAAAATAGTGCTAATAGATAAAGCAAATTAGCTGTCAGTACAGACATAATTAAATTATGCCCCAAAAACGTAAAACAGTAAATACATTAGGGTACTGCCTTAAAGATGCAGACAGCCATCTCATATTTGTCCAATATTCATGCATACAATACCAAGAAATCAATCACCAATGGTTGAAGCGACAATACCAACAAACTTACTTGCTGCAGACAGTTATCCATAAACAACACAACATTATACTTTCCTATGTGTATATAATAAAACTTACTTTGAAAGTTCTCCAAAGGTGCATCTCAAGCTTCTGAACACTCTCAACATCTTGGACACTGGAATGTGGAACTTAACTTCCTGCAAATCAAGGATATTTTGTATTATTACCCCTCACTTTTTTCGTAATGTTAATTTCCCATAGACAAACAGGTAGTATTCTTACTGTTACAATCAAGCGGATCAATACACCATGTGATTGAACATTTTTTTACTGTCAGCAGGGTGATAGTACTTTTTTGACAGTACTTTTCGTGTCACATGGTATATTTATAGAAAAAAGAACATGGCGGCGTATTCCGCGGGTAACAGTCCTCAGGCTGACATTTTTACTTTCACCCTCAAAGCTATGTGTTATTTATATATGATTAATTTATTGGATTTATTAACAATAACAAAAACAACATAAAACGTTTTGGTGTTATTATGGAACTATAGTGCTACAGTAACTGAATCTGAAACAGTCTATACAGACCTTCATTTATATCACTACATTTGTATTTTATCAGGACTACATACTTGAAACTTTTAGAATTTGATAAAAATGTTACTCCCTATACAATCCTAAAACAAAGTCAAATGATAACTGTTTTTAACATTAGTTTGACCATCAGGTAAACTATGTTTATCTAGATTAAACTGGGTGTAACTGAGTTAATGGTAGTCTGTATTATTTCCCAAATGAGATAATACTAACTAGTATCGAATTGACAAGTTGAGTAGTAATTGTTTCAATTAACACAAATGAGGAATGATCAAAATATAATATGAAAATGTTTATATTGTTTTTTGGCAGTAATGTTAAACCTGGGTTAGGTATATTCATCATTCTAACTATGATCTTAGTATCCCATTTACATTTTAAAAATGGAGCTGTATGCGAATGACTTCGCGTATTTATGAGGCCCTCGTATATGATCTACCATTCAAATAGTATTGAAAAACGGTTGTTTAAATCACTAAAGGTTTGATTTAATTTAGATACATTTTCAAACTTGTTCATGACAACAGATGGAAAAATGTGTAACTCAATCATGCAAGAACTTCAAAAATGTTATACAGTTGAATAAACTGCATACAGTTGTTGCCATGGATACATCACACTGTATATACCACTAATAGCATACTGTCTAACATGTTGTAAAACATTCATATCAGCAATTATGAAAATATGAAAGAAACTTACAGGGAGTTCAACTTGATAAACATCATCAGGAACACCAACCCCTCCAGTGGCCCCTTTTGTAGCAAAGCATATAGTTTGTAATAGCCTGCAAAAGTACCATCTTCCGGAATGTTAGCTCCATCAGGACGATGTCCGCCTCTAATCAATCATTGCCCCTTCAGCAGTCATTCAAGAAATGGAAAATGCCAAGTTAACAGTGTTGAGTATATCCAGTCCAGTCTCATCTCTGTATAAAGTAAAGGCAAAATATATTAGCAAGAAGACATGGAACAAAACAAATAATTCCTGTTCAAAATGGCTAGTTGTATTTGACAAGGAAGACTTATTTTAAGGCTCAATAAGCTAACAAATGGAGCAATTTGAGTAGCAGAAAAAGCAGACGTATTTGAGTAATGTTACAAAAAAGAATTGAATGACAGTACCAGTACGAGGGGTGTTTCATAAATAATGCAACTGACCCGAATATGCGCGCTGTGTGCTGAATTAGATAGAATTGTTCATTGGATTCGTAAAAGCTATTCTTCATTGACATTCTCGCATAAAATCATCAAAATTCGTTGGTGTATAAAGCCTGAAGCAGCCTCTATTTAGGGTCCACTCGCACCCACTGTGCCAAATTCAGCAATGCAGAGATAGACAAATCATGACGTTGTCCAGATTTGAAAGACCTTGAAGTGATGTTTGCATCGTACGATTTTATTGAAACTGGCCATGTGTCTTGAGTAGTGTCTTATCCATACTATGCACTGCTTGTTTATGCAAAAGCGACCGAGATTTCCAGAATAGCCTGCATTTTCTAAGAAAAACAAAATCCACCAAAAAACAAACCATTTTTTGAAAAAGTACCTTTCAAAAAGACTGAATAAATGTTGAATATATTGGATTTTTCTTTATTTTATACATATTTAGAAAGCTAAAAATATTTTCAACAATATTCTTAATCGCTACATGCGTTATTTGCACGTACGACCACAATATTTTGACTATGAAAAGCTACACGGTAATTTTCATAGCTTAATTTGAATAATTTTTAGCCCCATTGAGAATCTTTAATTAAGCAAATAAGTTTTTTTCGAGTACATAAATGGTTTAAAATTGTTCTTGCTGAAAAATCATATATTGGATTAGATTTTTGAAATTTAACCTATCACATAAAACCCAAACTTGTTATCATATGCTACAAATAATGATAAGCCAATTTAGGCATGTACAGTGGCTGTAACTGAGGTCTATAAACTGCACCATAACTACCTTAATATTTGATCGAAATGCCTGAAAATTTGCCAACTACCACTATAAAGTTTGCCTAACACATACCAATTTACGAAACTACAATAATAGACCGCAAATAAATTTTACAACCAGAGTTGCATTATTTATGAAACACCCCTCGTACATTGTATCAACAAATTGTTTTAACATGTTTAGTCCCAGGTTCAGACACAATGATCAAAGTACAAAGAAGACATGTATCAAAATAGCTAAAAGTAGTTGCACAGTGTACCAATTTTTTATGAACACAGTGTTGAACTTTTTTGTTCGTGTTCAGAGAATTGAACAACTAGCTACATGATTCTGAATTTGGATAAAATATAGATATGATATATTTCATGTATTAAGTTAGCATCTTATATAAAAAAGTGCCAGGAAATTGCAAATGATTTCTTCGGAATAAAAGTTATTGATCTTCAAATTTGTCAGTGTTAGGGTTAATATTTTTGGGTTACCTCCCTTTAATTACAAAAGCAACCTCATCAAATTCCCAAGACTTTCGCAGGTCAATTACATAGAAAGATTACTTTTCAACTACCTGTGATGCATATCTTTCAAGGCACAAATGTAATAAAAAGTATTTAATGATTTGACATAAATAAATGACATTTAATTTTGGTCCTATAAAATTTGTATGCAAAATTATATCAATAAACCAAAAAAGTTAATGCATTGCCACATGTGTACCGTCTTAACATAAGTATTTTTGAGGACCCTTAATAAAAAGCTTCAAAATGACATAGGTAAGAAAATGGGAAAAGAGTGAAATAAATTTCATGGGGTCAACTTTTTTTAGTTGTTACTATTTCAATAATTGGATTGTCTCCCTTGTGTAGCATTGCTAACTGTGAAACAGTATGTTTCCATGAAAATCACAAACAATGGTTGAATAACCTAATGTACAAAACATCATAATAATATTCACCTCATTACAACGAGACTGTCTTGAAAATACTGGCATGCGGTGCTGGGAGGAACTACCAGGAAAGCATGTATTGAATCATCTCTACACTCACCAATATCATGACCAAGGGTAGTTGGTTGGTACCAAGATAAAACTGTTCACCACACTGAACAAGGCTTCCATCTGACACCTGAAATATAGAAATATAATATTTAAATATCAGCCTCATTTAACCATTGACCCAATGATGATGCAAAATGACTTATAGTAAAACTTCCAACTACTAGTATCATCAGGAAGGAGTGAACAGGTTAAGTACTTCAGACACAATGTCAGCTGGTAATGATCAAGTTGAATGTGCAATTGAATTGTCGCTCGATGAGTTGCCCTGAGAAATTTGTCTTGATAAAGAACAAACGATTTTGTTGGACAATCGTCCAATAGACACACAGAATACTACAATTTCTCAAAAAGGTGCAGCAAAAGTGTTGGTAGCTGAGTGCACCACTATAGCAATACTATAAGTTACTCTTGTGACACAGGATTAAGCTAGTGTACCCTCAAATTAAGCTGACCTCATATATCAAGAAAGCTTACCTTAGACAAAGTGGTGACTGTTTTTACCAGATCATCCATATATGTAGGTTGAGTCAACATACTGTCGATCATCTTGGCTACCAATATACCATTATCCTGACCATCTAACACACACAAATGCATCAGTGTGGGAATGTTAACTAGGTGTGATATGACTATCCTGAAATGTTAAATACAGAGGCTCGTTTAATATAAATTTATATCAATTGACAGCTAGTGATAGATCCTCTAATAGACATTTAACAATAAGACCAACATTTCTGTAGGGTTGAACATGTTCTTAACTAGGTGGTATCCCACTGTACTAGAGAGACTGTTTAACACCAACAAGTCCTCCAGTTTATCATGCTTATGTTAAAATAGCAATAATACGTATACAGTATGCCTGGAAAAAAGTGAGATAACCAATCTTTCATGCAAATGATGTCTAATTTTTATAGTTATGCAATCATAATATCATTTGATCGGTCAAACAATTATATTTGATGCAAGGTTACAGGACATACAGACACACTTGTCTTGTCAAACTTTTGATTTTCAATGTATTCTCAATGTCAGACAAAAGCTATACATAGCTAACGATATATTGTTGTAAAAGTAATCTGACTTAAAATAATGATCGTACGGTATTGTTATGTAGTTTCTATGTACAGTTTCAATATATCAAAAAGTAACACAAATATATTTCCATTGGACTATCGCTATTGAAATGTTCTGTATAATGTATTAATTTTTCCTTATTTTCAATTTCAAAGAGATAGTAGCAGATTTTTGGTTCTCTAATATGTTTATATTTTTTATTACTAGAATTTGTAATATTAACAAATCTTATTTTTGAAACCACACAAACTGGATTAAAAAAAACTATAAGAGCAGTTTTTGAATTATACAAATATTCTGTACCAGTTTGCAGGTAAGAGGATCATGTTAATATCTCTGCACAATGCATTTTATTTATTTAAACAGAAAACAATTTTATGAGGTTTAATTAAGGGTCACTATACCTCAGATTCCTTGTATGAAGATATACATATATACAGGTCATAAACACCAGTCTGTGTTCCTCCTGTTGATCTCTGGCTATAATTGGAAATCACTGGAGCATGTGACTAGATCTAGAAGTATGACAGAAGTGCAAGTCCAGAACTGGGGTATCAACAGCCTGTAAAGAATAAAAGGTTAATCACAAAAATACAGAGACCTATAGAAGAAAGTTAGTGAATACATAACTTGTGACTAATATTTTCTAAATAATTGTCAAGGAGTTGCGAATGCCCAGATCGACTACCAAGCACAATGATTCTGACAGAGGCTTAATTCCCAATCATGAAAAGGATTGTTTCAGGTGCCATTGGCAAACACCCAAAACAAAATCTAATTCCAACCGTTATTCTATTTCTTAAGTGACATGACACCTTTAGTTCAACGCCATAAGCTGCAAGTACTTTAACAAACATTCGGACAACATTTTGGTAATGTTTTAGAATAGCAGTCAAGTATCCTCTTGTAACACTGATTTCACAATACAAAATCTTCTTATAGAGCAAATATGAAGGGGCATAGAAGCATTATAGAATAATACATGGCTGAGCAGTGCCTTTGAGTGATAATCACTCAAAGGCACTGCTAAGCCATCTATTGTTCTGTATAATATTTATGTTGCAGCTTTTTCATGAAAACAACACATAAAAAACGTAACAATGTTAGTTCAGTAATTGGTAGATCATTTGCTATTGTAGAGAGTTATTGTTGTCAAAATTGGATCTAGGCGCACAATGCACATCTAAGCTGATAATACTTTTGAAAGGCCGATAATGCTACTTTTAGAAGGCAAATTTGTTACTATATATAGTAACGTAAGTATTATTACAATATATTGCTAACTTGATCTACTTAAAATACCTGGGATTTGGCCAATGAAACAAAATTGTGAGTATTGAACTAAATGGCTGTAAATAATTTTTTTACCTGACACACCAACTTGTCATGTGGAAGTCGTAGCAACGGTAAGTCATCATCTGTCAGCTTCTGTCTTTCCATCGATGCCTCAGAATGACCTGCATCAGTCAGTCATGCTTGAAGAAGTTGAACCTGTAAGGAAACATGAAGCATCTTTTAAATGTGTCAATGCATGAAAAGGATGAGTGTTGACATTTTGCTACACCGAACATAAATGAAATATAATTTTCATTTAATCATTTAAAAAAACTTGTTTATTTCATATGGCATTTGAGCGTATTGTTGTTGCAAAAAGGAATAACTATAACATAAGATATTCACAAAAAAGAAATACACAAAATGTAATGAAATATGACAGGGAAGGCAGCACTCAATGGTAACAGGGAAGGCAGCCCTCAGCTATGACAGAGAAGGCAGCACTCAATGATAACAGGGAAGGCAGCACTCAATGATAACAGGGAAGACAGCAAGCATGGTAACAGGAAAGGCAGCACTCAATGGTAACAGGGAAGGCAGCACTCAATGGTAACAGGGAAGGCAGCACTCAATGGTAACTAGGAGGACAGCACTCAATGGTAACAGGGAAGAAAGCAAGCATGGTAACAGGAAAGGCAGCACTCAATGGTAACAGGGAAGGCAGCACTCAATGGTAACAGGAAAGGCAGCACTCACCTATAACAGGGAAGGCAGCACTCAATGGTAATATGGAAGGCAGTACACAATGGTAATAGGAAAGACAGCGCTCAATGGTAACACGGAAAGCAGCACTCAATGATAACAGGAAAGGCAGCACTCAGCTATAACAGGGAAGACAGCACTCAGCTATAACAGGTAAGACAGCACTCAGCTATAACAGGTAAGACAGCACTCAGCTATAACAGGGAAGGCTGCACTCAATGGTAACAGGGAAGGCAGCACTCAATGGTAACAGGGAAGACAGCACTCAATGGTAACATGGAAGGCAGCACTCAGCTATAACAGGGAAGGCAGCACTCAATGATAACAGGGAAGGCAGCAATCAATGATAACAGGAAAGGCAGCACTCAGCTATAAAAGGGAAGGCAGCACTCAATGGTAACAGGTAAGACAGCACTCAGCTATAACAGGTTAGCAGCACTCAGCTATAACAGGGGAGGCAACACTCAATGGTAACAGGGAAGACAGCACTCAGCTTTAACAGGGAAGGCAGCACTCAGCTATAACAGGGAAGACATCATTCAATGGTAACAGGGAAGGCAGCAATCATCTATAACAGGGAAGGCAGCACTCAAAGGTAACAGAAAAGGCTGCACGCAATGGTAACAGTGAAGACAGCACTCAATGGTAACAGGGAATACCACATTAATGGTAACAGGGAAGGCAGCACTCAGCTATAACATGGAAGGCAGCACTCAGCTATAACAGGGAAGGGAGCACTCAATGGTAACAGAAAAGGCAGCACTCAATGGTAACAGAAAAGGCAGCACTCAATGGTAACAGAAAAGGCAGCACTCAATGGAAACAGAAAAGGCAGCACTCAATGGAAACAGAAAAGGCAGCACTCGATGGTAACAGGGGAGACAGCACTCAATGGTAACAGGGAAGGCAGCACACAATGGTAACAGGGGAGACAGCACTCAATGGTAACAGGGGAGACAGCACTCAATGGTAACAGGGAAGGCAGCACTCAATGGTAACAGGGGAGACAGCACTCAATGGTAACAGGGAAGACAGCACTCAATGGTAACAGGGAAGGCACCACTCGATGGTAACAGGGGAGACAGCACTCAATGGTAACAGGGAAGACAGCACTCAATGGTAACAGGGAAGGCAGCACTCAATGGTAACAGAAAATGCAGCACACAATGGTAACAGGGAAGGCAGCACACAATGGCAACAGGGAAGACAGCACTCAATGGTAACAGGGAAGACAGCATGAATGGTAACATGGATCGCTGCACTCAATGGTAACAGAAAAGGCAGCGCTCAATGGTAACAGAAAAGGCAGAACTCGATGGTAACAGGGAAGGCAGCACACAATGGTAACAGGGAAGACAGCACACAATGGAAACAGAAAAGGCAGCACTTGATGGTAACAGGGAAGGCAGCACTCAGCTATAACAGGGAAGGGAGCACTCAATGGTAACAGAAAAGGCAGCACTCAATGGAAACAGAAAAGGCAGCACTCGATGGTAACAGGGAAGGCAGCACACAATGGTAACAGGGAAGACAGCACACAATGGAAACAGAAAAGGCAGCACTCGATGGTAACAGGGAAGGCAGCACACAATGGTAACAGGGAAGACAGCACACAATGGAAACAGAAAAGGCAGCACTCGATGGTAACAGGGAAGGCAGCACACAATGGTAACAGAAAAGGCAGCACTCGGTGGTAACAGGGAAGGCAGCACACAATGGTAACAGGGAAGACAGCACTCAATGGTAACAGGGAAGACAGCATGAATGGTAACATGGATGGCAGCACTCAATGGTAACAGGGAAGCCAGCACTCAATGGTAACAGGGAAGCCAGCACTCAGCTATAACAGGGAAGCCAGCACTCAATGGTAACAGAAAAGGCAGCACTCAATGGTAACAGGGAAGCCAGCACTCAATGGTAACAGGGAAGCCAGCACTCAGCTATAACAGGGAAGACAGCACTCAATGGTAACAGGGAAGACAGCACTCAGCTTTAATAGGGAATGCAGTACTCAGCTATAACAGGGAATGCAGCACTCAATGGTAACAGGGAAGACAGCACTAAGCTTTAATAGGGAAGGCAGTACTCAGCTATAACAGGGAAGGCAGTACTCAATGGTAAATGATAAACAAGATGGAAGATTGTAGAAACAACAATATATACATGAATAAATGAATACATGCCATCAGTTGCGTGGTTTAGTCTTCAAAATCAAAACATTTTACCGCCTAATATAAATACATGGATCATCTGAAAGTGTCGATTTTACATGAACATACTAGCGGTGATGAGACGGGTAGAAGACCGGACAACAGGACAATGCCAATTAAACATTCAACCTGAAACCACAGCAATAATGAATAAAGATATTATACTTACATCAACGACCACCAACAGTACGGCTACCAAGCATAACAAACTCAAACAGGCAACGTGGTAAATCATAATTGCAAGTGTATAATTAGCAAATATGTAACAGCGATATTCAGATATTTAAATCTAAGTTCTTTTTCCGTACGTCACTAGAATTAGGGCAGATAGCGTGTAAACCATATAATTACCTTCTCGGGGCAATGTGGCACACGTGATCATATGTATTGTGCTTTCGACACTAAACAACACAATACGAAGCCCTGATTTCATGAAATTCACGAGGTTATTGTATTATGATACGTGCTCACCTAGACAACCCGTGACATGGAACACACCGATACAGGTCAAGCGTCCGTGTAACTGTTTATGAGTCACACGGAAAGGCGATCGTAACTACTCGGGCACTTCCGTAACTTCAATTTGAACATAGATAAACGCCGAGGATTTCAGATTGACGGAAAGGCACATGTTCATAATTTTTTTTTTAAATATAATAATGAATAATTGACTACTTATTGTTTCTTTAGCCAGGACTCCTTCATTTGTGTCCTACTCAAATTTTGTTAGCCAATCGTAACTACTCGGGCATTTCCGTAACTGAGAAATTAGACTGGTAACCAGTCTTCTGACTGAGAAATACGCATTTTCGTTTAGTTAGAGAAACGAGGAGTCCCGGTTGATTTGTAATCATCACTATATAGACGCGGGCAGGGCACTGTGCGAGAAGACACGTGCCCCATGTTCACATGGAGGATAATTTTTAAAACCCTAGAATATAAACTGTACTAAAATGAACGTAAATAACATCAGCCAGGGGCGTAGCTGGGCATATTTTCAGCACATGATAAATGCAGAGTTGCTAGGGGGGTCCGGGGGCATGCTCCCCGGGATTTTTTTTATTTCTACGAACCGTACGTGCATTTTGGAGTAGTTTCAGACCATAGTAAAGCGTAATATATGGCATGATAAACATTGATTCTATACCATTTTCTTTATTTTTAAGACATAATAGCATGATTTCGATTTATACTCGAGCATATTATATTTCTTGGCTTCAAATAGGACACTAATGGACACTTCTTAATAAAAGTGGCTTAAGCTTAATTAGTAGCGTTAAAATGCTAATTAAATATACGTTATAAGGCACCCAATCCCGGGGATTTTGACTTTTGGGTTGTCAACACCCCCGCCCTTCCACGGCCTGCAGGTGACAGCTGATGGTAAAATATCCGGTATTTCCCCGGCACCTGAAAGCTAAATATTGTCCCCGGGGTATTGGTTTGCAGAAAAATCCCAACATTTCCCCGACCCTGTGGGGGAAGCTGGAAGTTAAAAACACGACCGTCTCCCCGGCTATCCCCCGTGGATCCCCGGGGGTTGGGGCCGTGGATGCAACTGACTGGTGAATAAAACTATACGTGGATATTTTCTCAACACAGCGATATTTACACCAACAAAACTCTAGTCACTAACATGAACATCTTTTGACTTAGGAACAATTTTGCGACCAATGTGGACATTAAGTTCATTCGACCGCACCTTGTAGGGGGCATATCAGTCCGGGTACATATCTACGTCCGACCCCGGTATATCAACGAACACGATGGCAGAGGTACGATTGTCCCCAGACCTCGTACGGCGGTTACACTGAATACACGGGTACTTACTGTGCTAATCCGAGATTATCCGTGTCTTTCGACCGAGTCATTCCGTTGCTCTGAAGTGCCTATCCGGGACATTCCTTGGTCATCCATATAGGTGCCGTATAGGTTGTTTGTTGTTATCGGGGTTTTTTTCGGCACATGCTCGCCCGTGTTGCCTTTTCACCACCGCATGGATGGTCGCAAAAGTGAAGGAGATGAATGGGTTTAGTGGAGGAGACATTTAGAGCTATCCATACATCTAACGGAGGATGTGACTCTGTGCCCACAAGAGTATGGTAAAACACATAATACCTGAGGGGCTTAGCACACACAAACATTAAAATTTTATACGTTTAAACTAAATACATGTAGTGAGGAACGTTGCTGCTTTGAAATAATTAAATTCTCTGACTAGCCTACATGTATCCATGGAATGGATAGACACATGTACGTATGTACTTCCATGATGTTACGTATCACACAAACTTAATCTCTAATTCATACGGTTCGCCGATAAATGCATTGTGCGAGCGAAGCGAACTAGAAAAATGCATTATTTACCGCAGATGCTTGTAACACAAATACGTTTTCTACATGATTAATTTTGTATTTTAGCTACTTATGTGATTTAAAATTAAGTCAGAAAAAATCAATTCAAAATACTTTTGATAGTTTCCATATCAATTACGTTTCTCACATGGAAAATATGCCTCACCCGAGTTAGGCATTGCATTTTATTGCATTTTTAAATCACTTAAATTTTTCAAACAGCGTACGCACGCGCGTATTTGCGTATGGGCAGCTACGTCCCTGTCAGCTACCGGTACTCAAAAGTTTTATTCGTTTAGCTTGCACATTATACAGAAGAAATTGGGGGGGGGGGGGAGTGGCCGAAAGCACGTGTCTTTAGATAAACATTCATGTCTAGAGGTAGGGCGCGCGCTTCGGGATCGAGGGGTCCCGGGTTCCCCACCAATCTGGACCACTGGGTAATTTCTCTGATCAAGAATAAACCACATGATCCACTCCACCAACATAGGCGGATCCAAGGGGGGCGGACTAGGCGTACGCCCCCCCCCCTCCCTAAAATCGCCAAAGTAACGATTTTTATTTGACTGAAATAGGCTAGTTATATGTAATTTGCCTTTAATTCTTTGTGAAAAAGTATCAAAATGTAAAAAAAAGTTCGTGCTCGCTGCGCTCGCAAAATCAGCTTCAATCTATGAAAGAAGGGGAGCATCCACAAAAAATGATGCTACAAGTACGCCTATATACTGTATCACTCTGCATGAAACACTGTAGACTTTAACGACTTAAGTTAGTCTGGTTTTGTTATAAAGCATGCCCTATTTACTAGCCAATAAGGTATCTCAGACCACCAGAATACACCAGATTGATCCCTCGTTTTGAAAATTTTCCCGTCAGAGCATGCCTCCGCGGACCCCCAACTTTTGCAATTACATGTACATTCTAAATATCATTAATTTTATAAAGCGAGTTTTTGTAAAACTATGATCCAGTGCAGATAGCATACGTGAACATTTTTTTATCACTTTTTACTGATTTTTTTTTGCTCGCTTCGCTTGCAATGTAACTTCGATCTGTGAAAATGTGTCAACACACGTTCTTTGCGAAAACATTTCTATTCACTCCATAAATCTTTTTTACATTTTTAAATACTTCCACCTCCTATATTAATTTTAGAGATTGTCAATTAGATATAAAGCCCTTAAAGGTTAACATAAACGTCTTCACATTAAGCATAGATCTCAAAATCGGGCACTTGTGCAAACACTTCATTACCATTAATCTAAGTACTGTTCTGTATTTAATAATAAAACGTGTCCTGTTTCACAACAAATAATGTATATCAGAACGCTCAGAATGCATCAGATTGATCCATTGTTTAGAAAAATTTCCCGGGGGAGTATGCCTCCTACTTAAAATGATCAACTTCCAGTTACCACGTAATAACAAAATTGCCAGAGAATGACAAACTCACTTGTTATATAGTTAATGCTGAAGCGGGTTTCGCAGCATTGTTTCAGAGAAGTAACGTTAGGTTAAGCGTATCGGCTCAGAGACTACAGAGCTTCGACGTCGGTAGTTGATCTTTGATGTTGTGCGTTTCTCGTAGTTTGGCCTACTGTAGATTTAGTCCGTCAGGTTAGGATGGGCTGGGGTTGTTGGCAGCTGGAAACATTGCATAGTTCCACAAGGTGTCTCCGCGTTCAGCTTCGTCGCATTGGAGCCGGTATGAGGTTCGTGGTTGCTTTGGTTTATGTTGAGCTGGAATATACGGCTGTGTCTGGACATACGATATATTTAGTGTACTACTTACTTTCTGTTAGTCAAGTGTTTTGTTGAGAGGCTAGAGTCGAACGTTGTATGACTCTGGATGAACGATTTTTATAGTTGTTGAACACTTCTCTCTTTTTGCTAGCCCTGTTACATTAAGTCAGCTTCTCTGTACGTTAAGCAATTCTAGGCTGACTCCCACCTAATAGTTTAATCTTTCTTGTCCGAACCCTTACGTTAAGTCTATAATAGTTATGTTGCACGCTGCTATAGATACTACTTGTAAATAGGTGTTATTTGTGAATATTGAATGAATAAGTATGTCGTTGTCAACCTACATCTCTTGTGAAGACTAGTAGTTGAAAACTAGTCAGTGAAGCTATATTCTCTGGCCTTTTTGTTTATTATTAGTAGGGGACCTGCACGTTACAATCTCGCTAGGGCATGGGCTGCGGATGCACATATTGCTATGTTTGTCATTGCTATGCATGGCACTCGACGAGACATAAATCTATAAATAGCCTTGGTCTAAAATGTACTAGTATACGTTAGAAACCACCAAATAAATGTGCTCTATAGCTCAATGTAATTACCCCGTAGAAGGTCCAAATTTTTAACATGTTTTAGTCTATGGCCAGCTGGACCATATATATCATTTTAAAGAAAGACATTTAAACTTCAAATTAATACAATAAGGGGGGGGGGGGTCATGCATCTTCTAAGAAAGTTTTTCGTCCATCCGTTTTCACACATGTCCGGACAGATCAGTTCTGGGTTTTACCCTAGTCTACTTTTAATTTGGTATCAGAAAAAAATAGCGGAATAATACAAATAGTACAGTTTTACTACATCACATGCATATATACCAACCATTTAAACGCAATTTCATCATTCAACTCTACATTTTTCAAGAAATATCTCCATTTACAGGCAAACCAAAAATTGTTTAATAATATAAGGACTACCATTTGGTTCGCGGAGGCATTTAGTGGTTCTTAACCCATATCAGTATTATATGAACTGGCTATTTAAAGAATTGATTTTTTCTGATCAAGTGCCATGTTATAACTTATACCAGCTATTCCTGGATTTATTTGGATATTCTGATTCTACAGTTACCCCTTGTTTAATCATACCGGTCATAGTCATTTCTGACCGTATAGGGTGGCAATTGTTGCATAGAACAGACTCTGTATGATATGATATCTAGCAAACCTTCATGGATTTATGAGGGTAACAAAACATAGTCTGGTACTAATATAATACAAGTAGGCATTCCTAGCTGTACATGGTACCAAATACTACCTAATATTGTCATTTATTTAATTACTTCTTCGGGTGCTCAGCTCAAGGTAGAAGTTATTCCTGGTTCGGTGGAATCCTATCTGTGCTTTACAAACATTTCTTGGTGTTTATTGGATAACATAGACTAGTATTGCTGCGCATAGCTACGATCGTAGTAATAATGCTATGGTTTGACTTTAACAGCTGGAACAGTCATTTTGTTTTCTTGACATTGAATATTTTCGGGTACATTTATATGTAGTCATTATATCGTGTATATACGTATCACAAGGATTAAGAAATAAAATGATAAATTACTGCGAAGTCCCGTCACATACTCCAAAAATATGGCCGTTTCCTGGATGCGTTTTCCTAAATCCTCACATTTGGCACAATAGTTCTTGCAGTGTCATAATACCGCGATACTTTTGGCTGCAGTACCAAAACGAAATAATTATGCTTCACTGCGAAAACAAAAATAGCCGTAAGTATTTCATTCCTATACTTATTTTTTATGAAACATATGCCTCGCTTAGGGAAAACGTACAAGGTTTTAATGAAGTGCAGGATCCCTGTCAGTGGTTCGGCCGTTTTTTCTAGCACCCTCTGAAAAACAACTTAAAATGTAGACCGACATTCCAAAGGTTCATAGAGTCTAGTATAATAATATCCCTAAAAGGGGATCACAATATCGTTTGTAGCAACCTAGAAGTTTATAATTTCACTGATCTTTGTTCATAGAGTGTTTGCAAAAATGGCACCAAAACGGATATAATCATTATATACTATATGTTGCCGAATACTTATAGTTTCAATTAGGGTGGCCTTTATTAATAAAACTCGGCGAATAAATAACGTTCTTAAGACTATTTTTATTTGAAGCAAATTTAGTCTTGACTATGTAACCAAACATCACGTGCTATGGTTAGACTGCTGGGGGAGGAAGTTTGGTACAAAATATAAGTTTCTTTATAACATTAACATAAATTAATTATGAAATCAAATAATCTGTAACATTTTACAAAGTCTACATATTTCAAAATCTCACACTTTTTATTTATACATTTGATGGTTTTAGCCCAAAAATACCGCATTTTGACCAGATGCAAGTTAAGGATTTTGGATATAGTACTTGTAAGTCATTATAAAACTATCCCAGCTATTTTTTTAAAATAAAATGACAAATGACAATTAAGTCCATCAATTCCGAAAATTCGCATTTTCCATGCCCTTTTAAGGTTTTACCTCAAAAACACTTACTTTTGCATAAATGCAAAGCTCTAAATTTGTGAATAGGCCTACTTCATGTGCAACGTAATAACTTCATTCAATTGTGATTTATTCTAAAATACGATAGTAAAGGACACTATAGTTTCGTTAATATTTTTAATGTTTTAGCCCAATTTTTCAAAATACTCGAGGTTGACAAAGTGTCATCAACCGGATATTTCATTCCGAAGGTCTTGTCTACCGAAATCAGCAAAGAAAAAAAACTTTATACTGCAAGCTTCGGTCAATTTTCGGGAATTTCGGGCCGGACTATCACCGAGAATTCTTCTTTATAGAAGTTTTACCAAAAATAGATGTGTTAAATGTTTGTAGCTAATTTGAGCATTTTATTTGTATATATGTGACACCTTGACACAATAAGGTAATACCCTGCCACCTATATACTCACACGAAGTTTATAATTTCACTGATTGCCTGCATTTATTCATAAATTAATGAAAAATAAATAATACCGAATTGATGTTTCTATTTTGACATGTCACGTGCGGAGACAATAGAACAATTATCAAGCAATTTATTTTGTTTACATAACATAATAAGTGTCGTATTAAATTACAATAAAATGTAAATAACTCTAATGCGTATCAAATTTTACATTTCGTTTTTGCCTATCACAAAGAGGTGATTTGCTAATATTCTATAATTGCAATAAATGGAAATACAATCACATATGTGTGTCATATACCGCGATAAATTAACATACAACGTGTTGACCGAAACCTGCCAAGTACCGTTTATATTTGCTTTCAAGTTAATCAAGTTGAGTGTTTTATAACAAACCCTAAGACGTTCGGCCACCGACATCACTGCTATATAAATATGTTAATCCGGTAATGCCGTAACCACTGTTCTTATTAGCTCTGGAATTTAATAGAAATGGATGTTTAGGCAAATACATCACTCAAGATTTGATGCTTATCCTGTACTGTTAACAGATTAAACAATATTTTATTTGAAGAGGTTTTAAATTCTAATTATAAACACACACAATGTCGTCGGAACAATTTGTTGATGGGTTAAATCGCTGTGATTAACTTGGGCATATTGTATATTCTCACAGAATCAACTATCTAGGATCGATGTTCAGGTGAACTGATAGGTATTAGTACTACGGAAGTTTTCATCCATAGAGGAATTGTACAGGAGATTGGTTCATGGACGATATAACTACAGTGTTAGTGATTTAATCTACTGTGTGTATGTATGTTAATTGAGCTGGTGAGAAATGGGTTTTACTAGGAAGTAAATGTTCTGTTATAGCAGAATACAGAATACAGAATACAGAAAAGTTTATTCGGCTTGAGCATAATACATCTTATCACCGTGATGATATAGATGTAGAAATGGAATTAACAATAAAACAACGGAATACCTCCTCTAATGGAGACGAAGGAGGTAAAAAGTTTGATGTTGACAGTGTGTCAATTCATAAAGTACACGCTTATAACAAAGTTACTAACAAGACATCGTATAGCGGAGGTGGATATGTAAAAAGTCAACCTACATTACCTAAAGGCTCTACTACGTTCCAACAAGTTCTAGATGAAATAGAAACGGAAAAACAGGCAGAAAGAAACCTAATCGAGAAAACATTGAACGCCTTTTCAACAGTGAAGAAGAAATCACAAATAAATAAAACTGGAAAATCTAACAGATGGCGAATGGTATCGTTAAGATTAAAAGCTCAGAAAACATCCTAACATTACACTGTGAATATGTGTTACAGACATAACATTACACTGTGAATATGTGTTACAGACATAACATTACACTGTGAATATGTGTTACAGACATAACATTACACTGTGAATATGTGTTACAGACATTCCAGTTGTGGAATGATATACTGACTTTAATGTTAAAGAGATTCCCTAGCGATAATTGAGTGCCGACATGATGCCATCACTTTACGACTTATATTCTAGCAATATTCAAGTTGAGTGTAAGGAACCATGTCCTTTCTTCACTCTTAGAGTTTTATCCTAGATATAGTTTAGTGTTGACGTGATGTTCTCATTCTAAGAGCTATAGACTAGCAATATTTGAGTATAGGAATAATATTCTAACTTTACTGTTAGCGCCATTTGAGTTTTGGAATGATGTTCTAAATTTACTCTCAGAGTTTGACCTAGCGATCTTTGAGTGTTGAGATATAACATACCAATTTACGGCACGCTGGACGATTATATCTTCTGCCAAGTGATATTTGTGTTCGGTAATAACATCCTAATTCATTGAACATCATATATCCTTCCAGCAAAGTTACTTCTTTAATATACGAGTGCAGGGAAGTTTCTTATTTGACGCGGTATGGTATTATATGGTGATAGGAAGGTTTGAAATGACGTCCCGTGTTCACACTGGGAATAATGTCGTAACTTAATTAACACGGAGAATACGAACCATGAATTACGATGAGAGGCGGTTCGACAAATGTGCTGCCACCTTATGGAACAGTCTCCCTGTGGATATGAGGCACATTGAATCTCTGACAGTCTTTTTAAAAAACAGTGATTTTTTTAGACTTTTAATGAACTTTCAATTAGCTGATTTTCGCGTGTTAAGCACTTTAGAGGCTTATTATATCAAGCGCTATATAATTTTTTTCAATAAATAAATAAATCAATTATTTAATGTGACATCATTGACACCATCGAAAGCGGCTGAACGTAGCAGAAGCGTAGCTCACAAAAGTGTATGTTCAATTATGATGTTGATAAGAGCGATATGTAGTTGATATAACATAGCACGATATGTAGTTGATACAACATAGCACGATACGTGGTTGATATAACATAGCACGATACGTGGTTGATATAACATAGCACGTTATGTAGTTGATACAACATAGCACGATTCGTGGTTGATATAACATAGCACGATATGTAGTTGATACAACATAGCACGATACGTGGTTGATATAACATAGCACGATACGTGGTTGATATAACATAGCACGTTATGTAGTTGATACAACATAGCACGATTCGTGGTTGATATAACATAGCACGTTATGTAGTTGATACAACATAGCACGATTCGTGGTTGATATAACATAGCACGATACGTGGTTGATATAACATAGCACGATACGTGGTTGATATAACATAGCACGATACGTGGTTGATATAACATAGCACGATATGTGGTTGATATAACATAGCACGATATGTGGTTGATATAACATAGCACGATATGTGATTGATATAACATAGCACGATGTGTAGTTGATATAAAATAGCACGATACGTGGTTGATATAACATAGAACGATATGTGGTTGATATAACAAAGCACGATACGTGGTTGATATAACATAGCACGATATGTGGTTGATATAACATAGCACGATATGTAGTTGATACATAGCCCGATATGTGGTTGATATAACATAGCCCGATATGTGGTTGATATAACATAGCCCGATATGTGGTTGATATAACATAGCACGATATGTGGTTGATATAACATAGCACGATATGTGGTTGATATAACATAGCACGATATGTGGTTGATATAACATAGCACGATGCGTGGTTGATATAACATAGCACGATATGTGGTTGATATAACATAGCACGATATGTGGTTTAAACAATATCACAACACGTGCACTACCATGTGCAAAATCTGACTTTCGTCATACCATTGTTTTGTCACGTTACAGCTACCCTGTTTTAAACATGTCCAAAATCATGTCAACGTTTTGTCACGTTACAGTTACCGATGTTTTAAACATGTCCAAAATCATGTTAACGTTTTGTCACGTTGTACCTTTTTCTAATCAAAATTTTGTCATGCAACTTTGACTGGAGCATGTTGCATTGTACGTACACGTTGACAAGGCGCGTCTGGACATCTTGGCAGACTGGTCAATACAAACAGTAACTACTAGTGGCAAACTGGTCAATACAAACAGTAACTACTGGGGGTAGACTGGTCAATACAAACAATAACTACTGGGGGTAGACTGGTCAATACAAACAGTAACTACTGGGGGTAGACTGGTCAATACAAACAGTAACTACTGGCGTCAGACTGGTCAATACAAACAGTAACTACTGGGGGTAGACTGGTCAATACAAACAGTAACTACTAGTGGCAAACTGGTCAATACAAACAGTAACTACTGATGGCAGACTGGTCAATACAAACAGTAACTGCTGGTGGCAAACTGGTCAATACAAACAGTAACTACTGGTGGTAAAATGGTCAATACAAACAGTAACTACTGGTGGCAGACTGGTCAATACAAACAGTAACTACTGGTGGCAGACAGGTCAATACAAACAGTAACTACTGATGGCACACTGATCAATACAAACAGTAACTGCTGGTGGCAGACTGGTCAATACAAACAGTAACTACTGGTGGCAAAATGGTCAATACAAACAGTAACTACTGGTTACAAACTGGTCAATACAAACAGCAACTACTGGTGGCAGACTGGTCAATACAAACAGTAACTACTGGCGTCAGACTGGTCAATACAAACAATAACTACTGGGGGTAGACTGGTCAATACAAACAGTAACTACTGGTTACAAACTGGTCAATACAAACCGTAACTACTGGTTACAAAATGGTCAATACAAACAGTAACTACTGGTTACAAACTGGTCAATACAAACAGTAACTGCTGGTGGCAGACAGGTCAATACAAACAATAACTACTGGCGTCAGACTGGTCAATACAAACAATAACTACTGGGGGTAAACTGGTCAATACAAACAGTAACTACTGGTGTCAGACTGGTCAATACAAACAGTAACTACTGGCGTCAGACTGGTCAATACAAACAGTAACTACTGGCGTCAGACTGGTCAATACAAACAGTAACTACTGGTGGCAAACTGGTAAATACAAACAGTAACTACTGGTGTCAGACTGGTCAATACAAACAGTAACTACTGGCATCAGACTGGTCAATACAAACAGTAACTACTGGCGTCAGACTGGTCAATACAAACAGTAACTACTGGTGGCAAACTGGTAAATACAAACAGTAACTACTGGTGTCAGACTGGTCAATACAAACAGTAACTACTGGCGTCAGACTGGTCAATACAAACAGTAACTACTGGGGGTAGACTGGTCAATACAAACAATAACTACTGGCGTCAGACTGGTCAATACAAACAGTAACTACTGGTGGCAGACTGGTCAATACAAACAGTAACTACTAGGGGTAGACTGGTCAATACAAACAGCAACTACTGGGGGTAGACTGGTCAATACAAACAGTAACTACTGGTGTCAGACTGGTCAATACAAACAGTAACTACTGGTGGCACACTGATCAATACAAACAGTAACTACTGGTGGCAAACTGGTAAATACAAACAGTAACTACTGGCGTCAGACTAGTCAATACAAACAGTAACTACTGGGGGTAGACTGGTCAATACAAACAGTAACTACTGGCGTCAGACTGGTCAATACAAACAGTAACTACTGGTGTCAGACTGGTCAATACAAACAGTTACTACTGGGGGTAGACTGGTTAATACAAACAGTAACTACTGGGGGTAGACTGGTCAATACAAACAGTAACTACTGGTGTCAGACTGGTCAATACAAACAATAACTACTGGGGGTAGACTGGTCAATACAAACAGTAACTACTGGCGTCAGACTGGTCAATACAAACAGTAACTACTGGGGGTAGACTGGTCAATACAAACAGTAACTACTGGCGTCAGACTGGTCAATACAAACAGTAACTACTGGCGTCAGACTGGTCAATACAAACAATAACTACTGGGGGTAGACTGGTCAATACAAACAGTAACTACTGGCGTCAGACTGGTCAATACAAACAGTAACTACTGTTATTATTCATACTATGATGAACCACATTTCACTGCATACATTAGGCAGTGAATAAACAATATTAAAGCCAATCCTTTGTGTTAGTTTTGCTTACATTATTACCAGCCTAATATGTTGTTGGTTGGTAAGCAAATCTTTGTATGTTAATATTAATATGCGACAAATGTGTACGTGTATTATATTTATTTATTGTTTTATATTTGTTCTAAAAGATCATGACAATGTGATAAACAAACGAAGTTTAAGTTCAGCGTTGTACATCGGTCATCGACTCCTCGGTGTGCAGAAAACTATTATAGTAAATGTACATAACTAAAGTAAAGTTAGCAGTTTTCGAGGGCTGATTTCAGCAGTCCAGTCGTTGAAGCGTCACAGTTAGAATGTTCCACGTTCTTATATTGTATAGAGCACATGTCTGGTTCTTCAGTGTTTGAATATGCGCTTCGGTATCAGTATTTGATATGTTCGAGCCGATCTAAATGATATTGGTATAGCTTTAATTCATTGTTTCAATCTTGACCTATAACAGTATGTTTCAAGCTATGATGGTCCAGTGCCCGGGAATTAACCATGAGAAGCAGTATGATTAATATGATTAATATTGTTAGCGAGACTTTGTACCTTAGCAATAAGTTATTATTTATATCTAGTTATAATACCACATGTATGAACAAATAAATATAATAAGAAATCGCATTTCGTTGTAAGGAAATGATAAAGCCGGACATTGTTCGAGTGTTAGATCTTTGCCATTGCCCATAGCCACACGATCGTGACAACTCTTCTAATAAAATACCACTAATACCAAGCCGTTTTCCAACACAGTATGTCGAAATACCTTCAATTGAACAGGCTGTCATGAAAATAACGAAGTTATACAGAATGGTTTACTATGGGAGACAACCTGAACATCGCTGCTTCATTAGTTTGAAAAATGAGTTACCGTCTTGACTTTTGAAGTATATACGATAAAAGGTTGTGATTTCTTATGTTGATGAATGTTTTATCTGTATTGTTTAATGATCGTAAAACTATAATATTGATAAATTACATGTCCAATAGTTGAACCAGTTCTTACTTTTGGAACATGTATTATTGCAAAATTGAAGCTCTAAAACAAAAGTGCAAGAACATTAATGTTTATCAGTTTATCAATTCAAGCTCTTGAACAATATGTTCATCTTTTTTCAAACAATTGATGTTAAATGGTTATACAAAGGTTATGAGACTATGAGTATAATGCCCATGTGTTTTATTCATGCATGTTTATCCATATTATAAGTGTCCTACATGTATGACTCTGATATGAGTTACAATGCACCGAAATGTTCTTTTATTGTATTTGATAATGTAATATTGTACACATGTATGTAATTGGTTAGTTGTCATAAAATGTTCGTATGCCTCATATAAAGTTGATAATCTAGTTATGTTTTGTAAATGTCAGCCATGTTTGTGGATTATATTTCATGATTTTATCGACATGTTGTTGTGATAGTCCACGCTGTAACATCCTGGGCACAACTTGCAGTGAGATATGCGAGAAGCCATGTCCCCCATATTTCATCTGAAAAACATAAATAAAGCAATTTGGTATTCAGTTGCAAACAGGAATTTTTACGCACGGACGCGCCTAAAATGATATTTAACCAAAATACGCGTCTGTTTTCAGCGTCACGGAAACCCGGCCTTACGCTACATAATGTTGAATTAGACGTTCGAACTTACAACATATTCAGTCTCCCTGGCGTTGGCGCGAACGCATACCCCTTAGTAATGTTCTTTGGTTACTCGGCAACATTATTTATAAGACTATAGATAATTGTTTGATCACGGAATTCATCAGAATACCCGCAATGGATAATATTTGACGATGATTGATAGAAAATACAATTGTAAATAAATGTTGGATGCTTAATTTAACACTCTCAGTGTATAGCGAGCTGAGATGTTTACATAATTATTAATTAATAATTTTGCCACCCTATCTAAATGTGCAGACAATTTGGTATATGAGAAACATCCTTATCATTTGCTTAAACAGTTCACAACGTAGTTCTATGGATACACACATGCTAACAATTATTTAAACTTGTTAACTGTTCTAAACTGCTAAACCAGTCATACCAGACCCGATCAATACAGGGATTCTGCTAAACCAGTCATACCAGACCCGATCAATACAGGGATTCTGTTAAACCAGTCATATCAGACCCGATCAATACAGGGATTCTGCTAAACCAGTCATATCAGACCCGATCAATACAGGGATTCTGCTAAACCAGTCATATCAGACCCGATCAATACAGGAATTCGACCTTCCGCTTACCAAAGGTAGACACCAATCAACTATACTGAGCCAAAGTTCTAACTAGACCCCATATCTATTATGGTATATTTTTGTTGGTAATGGAAACATGCGAAAATAAATTATATGATGTGAAAAACAATTCATTTTTCCACAACATGATTAATCATTCAATAACAGAACATGTTGGCTCATCACAAAACACATTCTTTTACAACTTGACCCTCTAAGTTAAAAGTCACACTGTTCCAAAAGCGCGTATATCCGCCATTTCATCGAGTGATTTCTGAGCAACGTCTAAGCCTGGTTCGGATGTAAAATCGAATGTACCCCTGTTCAATGACAGACCGTGTCCTAAAGATGAATTGCTCCATGATGTTCAGTTTCCAACATTCCTATAACACGTGTTCTTTTATCGTTCTGCATTCGAAGCATGTTTAACTTGGTTAAATAAATTTATGTTTTTCAGTTTGGGATGTCTATAGGCTTTAGAAGTGATTCCAAAAAAATCATTTTAGGACAATGGCTGGTGTTCAGCACGTGGAAAACACGTTTTGCACGTGCTTCCTCGATTAGGTAATTCTAGGACATTGACAAATATTTTTTTCTTAAAATGTGTACACTGTCACTACACATTATAGTCTTAAAGATTTCAGAACAATACCTTTGAAAATGGAAGTCTTATTGAGGTTTATAAAACGTCTAGTTGGAACTTTTGCTCAGTGTACATGTATCATCAGCAATTATTAGTTAGAAATAACTCTAAAAGCCAGATTACTTTTAACTATGTCAAGGGAGATCACTATGCAAGTAATGTATGGATAAAATCGGGACACCACGTCGTATGTAGGGTTAGCGCATGGTTTTACCTGCTATAACGCCTACATTTATATGCATGTAGTAGTTGTCGTAAGGAAGATATGACAAACACTTACAAAAGTATGTTTAGTATGTATATCATGGCCGACAGTTATACGGTCCTCATACCCTGCTTCTATGAGTGCCCGGATGTTTAATATTCTAGTAGAATCACTAGGCATATCTGTCTCCTCATGTAGATGATAGTAGGACGTCTCTAGGCCAAAATGATCATACTCGACATAACATCCCTCCGCAGCAAACTCTAACAAGTCAGCAATATTGAAATAAGTTCCTGTAAATTTAAACACAATTATTGAATTACGAACATTATAGTGTTGACCGCGGAGCAATAATAAAGTTGTCAGTTACTTGAAGAACACCAGGTGAATACTTAGTCTTGTTGATTGACAATATTACAAGTTGACCAATTTGCCAACCGTGTTTCACTAAAATTGTGAGTCAATTTGGAATAGTAGTTCACTAGCCCTCCGGCAGTCGTGTATCGCTGAACTAGTGTTTAAAACGGTCAACAAAACACATCCAAATATAAACAAGTAGAACATCACAACAGGCGATGAATTTTGTTTATGATATTTATTTGTACATGTATCACCATACGTACTATCCATATGTGACATCACAACTCTGTCGGCATGACCCCCGGCTTCTTGGTATATTCTCATCACTTCATATGGTGCAGCCGGGTCCCAACCAGGATGCATTATAACCGGACATCCGGTTTCTATCTCGATCTCAGCTGTTGCCTGTAGAACTCGTTTTTCTGAAACTTGATTATAAAATGTTTAATAAGCACCTAGTATCTCGGAATGAAGGGATTATTCGACTGGACATGCGAAGAGTATTCTAGACGGCTTCTGTATGTGCAGTCATGCCATATTTGTGAATATGCGGATGAACGATGAACAATCAGTCATGCTTATCTATTCTGTCTAAGTCCACGTATTATCACAACGATAGAATGGTGTCGAACCCATTCAATATAAACTACAAGTATATGATGATGGTAGTTCAACCAGGTATTTTCGTCCGAAACATAGTCTGGGAACTTGACTAACCACTTTTTAAAAAAAAATGCCGAACATAGCCTTTAAAGGTAAAGTGTTTGTTTTTTATAGTGCCACCCCTATTGAAAGGGCTAGCCAATTTGACTTATGAGACACTTACTTTTCGTGCGACTTTATTTTGCAGTAAGCTTCTGTCTGAAATATGGCAGGCATATATTGATGCCTCAACCCGGGTCGCCAGGTTAGGCGACATCCGCGATAAGCCGATAACCACTGAGCTACAGAGATACTGATGTATGAGGATGAAGTTAACCATACATGTAGTTATTAACCTCATATTCAACATTTATGCTATCACTGACGTTTTACAAAAAAGAAACTATAAACTATTACCAGTCATTGGCCATGAGCATCCGATCTCACCGATCACACCGGCTTTTATACTAGTCCCTGCACATCCAGTAGTTAGTTCGTTCCTCATGATGTCCGAGTATTGTTCTTGTGTAAGGTGTATTGTATTAGGTCGTGATGATTCTACATACCAACCTGGTAGTGGTAAATATACGCGGGATATAATAGATAAAGCTATGATAGAGATGTGCACACTCAGACGGATGCGAGGTTCTATAAATATACTAGGGGTTTTCTCAAAGGTATGTATGACTGCTACAAGTACAATGGATTAATTTACCATCAACACAGTCACATGTTTATATTCGTCTACTTTATATTATATCCAAATTCATTTGAGACAATCCCTTGGTTTTAAACGTTTGACCGATGTCCATATACACGGTAGGTCTAGATGTGCACATCTCTAATACAACAACATAGTAGGCCTAAGTGAATTCATACCCCACATTCAGTGTGACCTAACAATAAGAAATGTCATTGGAAAACAGACTTCTAAAACGTAAGCGCTATTGTCACATCCAAAGCAAAACGAATAAGGTTCGCGGCTTACAATTTATAGAGCATCTTATAAATTATTTAAGAATTTGCGCTTATGTTGAAGACTTTCGATCTGGCAGTGTGCTAGAGCAGGGCGCTAGACCGGTATACTATTCGTTCAGGTTATGTGATCCTGTGACTAGCTAGCTATTATTAAGTCATATACACGAAGAACCAGCTAGACTAGACCTACTTATTGACAATGCTAATGGGATTGTTCAGGTTACTTTCTTCTGTGATAGGCTAACCAGCCATGCCCTACTTATATGGAGGATTTGCCAGTTGTCAGCAACAATGCTTGATAAACAAGCACACGAACACAAACAAGCACTACAGACTGACTGGTAAGCATGTTGCAAACGACATTAAACATGTGCCAACTTCAACTAACTCCAAAAATAATTGGCTTGGTTCGATATCATAAGGTTTTGCAACTCTAAAGGACAGCATGGTAGCTTTGATGCTTAATATTCAAAACATAAATCGCTTGTGTTGTTTTTGTTTTAATGTTACTAACCTGTTCCGGCTACAAGATGTACACCTGTTGCTGTAGATATATCAGCCAATGCTTGTACATCAGGTTCTATACCATATGTTGTATTGTCTACTACAGTACCTCCACCATTCTTCTATAAACAGATATAAACACATCGGACAGGAGAAGCAACATTCCCCAAATAGAAACACATCGGACAGGAGAAGCAACACTCCACAAATAGAAACACATCGGACAGGAGAAGCAACATTCCACAGATAGAAACACATCGGACAGGAGAAGCAACACTCCACAGATAGAAACACATCGGACAGGAGAAGCAACACTCCACAAATAGACACACATCGGACAGGAGAAGCAACATTCCACAAATAGAAACACATCGGACAGGAGAAGCAACACTCCACAGATAGAAACACATCGGACAGGAGAAGCAACATTCCACAAATAGAAACACATCGGACAGGAGAAGCAACATTCCACAAATAGAAACACATCGGACAGGAGAAGCAACACTCCACAAATAGAAACACATCGGACAGGAGAAGCAACATTCCACAAATAGAAACACATCGGACAGGAGAAGCAACACTCCACAGATAGAAACACATCGGACAGGAGAAGCAACACTCCACAAATAGAAACACATCGGACAGGAGAAGCAACACTCCACAGATAGAAACACATCGGACAGGAGAAGCAACACTCCACAAATAGAAACACATCGGACAGGAGAAGCAACACTCCACAAATAGAAACACATCGGACAGGAGAAGCAACATTCCACAGATAGAAACACATCGGACAGGAGAAGCAACACTCCACAGATAGAAACACATCGGACAGGAGAAGCAACACTCCACAGATAGAAACACATCGGACAGGAGAAGCAACATTCCACAGAAACAACAGAGCACTAAAAGCAGTCGCCGCACCGCTGCTTGGGTGTAAATAAACTGACATGATTATATACGAGTTGTTTCCATTGAATTAAGAAAGTGGCACTGCAGTTTAAATAAACGGGTCACCGGGTAAACTTTTGTCGATTTAAAACATTGGTTTGGTGAAAACGAACTTAATAATAATAATTTCTTGTAAAAAAACTTTATTATTTGTAATTATTTTTTCTCATGTATAACAATATGCGGCGGTAATAATAGTAGCTGTACTATAAATAGAACATGGAACGAGTGAAAAGCCACAGTGTAGTAATATTTATAACTATAAGCATAATTTTTCAATTAACCGAATAAATATGATTAATCGTTATACAGACATAGTTAATTTGGTTTCATTTTGAGTTCCCATCTGCAGGAAAATGTGTAAAGAAGTACTATCGCCGAACTGTTTGTTCGTATATATCTTGGTAGTCGTAAAGCGGTGGATGACATTCGTTACTATGTTTAAACTGAAATCCGATGTCTGAGTCGAACTGCCCATTACACTGAACTAGGGTTGCTTAGCAATCCTGTTCAAAAATGAGCTTTAGAGTGAACAATATATTGACTCGCGAGCCATATTCGTTGAGATTGTGCCTAATTTTCGAATCTGGCCCAGCCATTATTCGGTTCAACAATGGCTGCATGGTTAAGAATATATGTCAGCTTATTTAATCTATTTCTGCACCGTCTGATACAATAAGACATAACCAGCCAATTTGTTTCCAAGATACATGTTAGTCAATGTATCATTAATTCATCCTTTCGGTTGACTGCTAAGTCTCTTCCGTTCCATGACACTAAATAAGTACAGCTGACATAGATCCCGAAACTAGGCCACCATGTGCACTTTAATAATGATAGTGTCCCATTTTTTTCACAGTTGATGTGGTTTCGTACTCAACTGTTGACATTTACCTTAAAGAAATGTAGTTCATCTGTAATGGCTTGTTTCTCCTCAAACAGTCGATTGTTGTCATAACTCGAATATCTGAAACATGTCGCAGTCATGACGTGATTTATCCAAGGTAAACCTCTCAATATTAAATATAACATACATCAATCGAAAGTAGTATTTCGAGTCCCGAAGAAGGGGTGCTATACATATAGTCACGTACCAAACCAAAGATATTTGCAGTAAAAATGTTTTGTCTATCGCAATGAGCAAAACATAAAACTATATAATATTATCCTGACAACAGGCGAACTGGTTGTAACCTGGAATCAACAATGTTGTACGTCAAACAATGAATATAATATATAAGAGAACCAGTATGGTATGTCGCACTCTGGAACCAACAATGTTGTACGTCAAACAATGAATATAATATATAAGAGAACCAGTATGGTATATCGCATCCTGGAACCAACAATGTTGTACGTCAAACAATGAATATAATATATAAGAGAACCAGTATGGTATGTCGCACTCTGGAACCAACAATGCTGTACGTCAAACAATGAATATAATATATAAGAGAACCAGTATGGTATGTCGCACTCTGGAACCAACAATGATGTACGTCAAACAATGAATATAATATATAAGAGAACCAGTATGGTATATCGCATCCTGGAACCAACAATGTTGTACGTCAAACAATGAATATAATATATAAGAGAACCAGTATGGTATGTCGCACTCTGGAACCAACAATGCTGTACGTCAAACAATGAATATAATATATAAGAGAACCAGTATGGTATGTCGCACTCTGGAACCAACAATGATGTACGTCAAACAATGAATATAATATATAAGAGAACCAGTATGGTATGTCGCACTCTGGAACCAACAATGCTGTACGTCAAACAATGAATATAATATATAAGAGAACCAGTATGGTATATCGCACTCTGGAACCAACAATGCTGTATGTCAAACAATGAATATAATATATAAGAGAACCAGTATGGTATGTCGCATCCTGGAACCAACAATGTTGTACGTCAAACAATGAATATAATATATAAGAGAACCAGTATGGTATGTCGCACTCTGGAACCAACAATGCTGTACGTCAAACAATGAATATAATATATAAGAGAACCAGTATGGTATGTCGCATCCTGGAACCAACAATGTTGTACGTCAAACAATGGATATAATATATAAGAGAACCAGTATGGTATATCGCATCCTGGAACCAATAATGCTGTACGTCAAACAATGGATATAATATATAAGAGAACCAGTATGGTATGTCGCATCCTGGAACCAATAATGCTGTACGTCAAACAATGGATATAATATATAAGAGAACCAGTATGGTATGTCGCATCCTGGAACCAACAATGTTGTACGTCTAACAATGGATATAATATACATGTATAAGAGAACCAGTATGGTATGTCGCATCCTGGAACCAACAATGCTGTACGTCAAACAATGGATATAATATATAAGAGAACCAGTATGGTATGTCACAACCTGGAACCAATAATGCTGTACGTCAAACAATGGATATAATATATAAGAGAACCAGTATGGTATGTCGCATCCTGGAATCAACAATGCTGTACGTCAAACAATGAATATAATATACATGTATAAGATAAGAGAACCAGTATGGTATGTCGCATCCTGGAACCAACAATGCTGTACGTCAAACAATGGATATAATATATAAGAGAACCAGTATGGTATGTCGCATCCTGGAACCAACAATGTTGTACGTCAAACAATGGATATAATATACATGTATAAGAGAACCAGTATGGTATGTCGCATCCTGGAACCAATAATGCTGTACGTCAAACAATGGATATAATATATAAGAGAACCAGTATGGTATATCGCATCCTGGAACCAACAATGCTGTACGTCAAACAATGAATATAATATATAAGAGAACCAGTATGGTATATCGCATCCTGGAACCAACAATGCTGTACGTCAAACAATGAAAATAATATATAAGAGAACCAATATGGTATATCGCATCCTGGAACCAGCAATGCTGTACGTCAAACAACGGATATAATATATAAGAGAACCAGTATGGTATATCGCATCCTGGAACCAATAATGCTGTACGTCAAACAATGGATATAATATATAAGAAAACCAGTATGGTATATCGCATCCTGGAACCAATAATGCTGTACGTCAAACAATGGATATAATATATAAGAGAACCAGTATGGTATGTCACAACCTGGAACCAATAATGCTGTACGTCAAACAATGGATATAATATAGGAGAACCAGTATGGTTTATCGCACCCTGGAACCAATAATGCTGTACGTCAAACAATGGATATAATATATAAGAGAACCAGTATGGTATATCGCATCCTGGAACCAACAATGCTGTACGTCAAACAATGAAAATAATATATAAGAGAACCAGTATGGTATATCGCATCCTGGAACCAGCAATGCTGTACGTCAAACAATGAATATAATATACATGTATAAGAGAACCAGTATGGTATATCGCATCCTGGAACCAACAATGTTGTACGTCAAACAATGAATATAATATATAAGAGAACCAGTATGGTATATCGCATCCTGGAACCAACAATGTTGTACGTCAAACAATGAATATAATATATAAGAGAACCAGTATGGTATGTCACAACCTAGAACCAGCATTGCTGTATGTCAAACAATGAATATAATATATAAGAGAACCAGTATGGTATGTCACAACCTGGAACCAGCATTGCTGTATGTCAAACAATGAATATAATATATAAGAGAACCAGTATGGTATATCGCATCCTGGAATCAAACCGAGACCTACCGCTTAAAATGAACATTCTAGCTCGTTCAATTTGCATGTGAATCAAATTTGTAATAGAAATCTGAACAAACGAATTATCATAAAGTTTGAACAAGTGATGGTAATGATACATACGGATAGTGTGTGACCCACCAAGCAAAGTCTGGCGACAGTTTGCGCGTACAGTATTCAGGATAGTGTTGCGGTGGATATTTGTGCACTAGATATTCAAAGTCACACAATAAATGTTCATGTGCTAACGTAAACCCTGCCTCCTCTCGCTCAATATTGCCCAACACTGTAAGTACATAAAGGTATACGTATACATGTATTGTAACGTTATTATTATCATTTTGTGATATTATTATGCAAATTCACGTTCAAATGTAAACAAGGGGGTCAAGTATATTCTGTAAACCTATAATTCGATCTTACCAGCGGATACAGTGTGTAGAATCACGTGATTTAATGAATAACGTTTACACTTAAAACTATTGCGATTTCGTCTGTCGTGTTTAGTGTGCATTTGTCATATTCGACTCAAACAATGAATGTCGGTCGATTGCCTTGAAACATGGCACATGCATGCATTATCATTAGAGCAGATTGCACATAAAATGATAAAATAATAGAGCAAATGGGAAAGTGGTTGAACAGTTAGAAACCATTAGGGCAAAACAGTATTGACTACTTAAGACTATAAGAATATAAACAGAACATGTAAGAAATACCTCACCAGTTTGTATTTTGCCTTCCATGAGGTTGTTTAAGACCAATGTCGATGTTACACACATACACGTACCGTCTTGTACATATGGAGTGCTCTATATATCCAGTATAGTATATCAAGTACTAATATACTCAGTAATTGACGTCTATGAATATATAAGCATCTAAGTCACGACATTCACCAGTATCATAGAAACAACGCGTGTGTATGCAATTTAAGTCCTACATTTTGATTTATATGTCATAAAGATACGACGACCGCGCTTCATACTTTAGTGTTCTTGGTTTGTAAATTCACAAAATAACATTTCTGAATCCAGCTTATTGATAACAACATGAACTATATAAACACCTATCTAGTGCAAAGAATATTTTTACGTTGTAAATTGTTTATTGATAATACAAAATAGTTTTAATTTAGATTTACACTAAAATCTTGCTTATCCTATGGTTATAGTCCCATCTAAATACATGTTTGTTTATAATAATGCAAGTGACTTATATTTCATAGCTACAGTAAGAGCTTGGTGAAGGTATTAGATCTATATTATAATGACTATACCATAAGGCCTTATCGATTATGTATGCTAACACATTAAAGTTATAATCGCGATATCATGACAACGAGGTACTCGGGAGTTGTTCCCCTTATATTCTCCAAGGTGGAATGACTGAATCGCAGGCTTAGAATGAGAAGACCTTACACGACTCATACATATTAGAAATATGCTTCACAAGGCGCTTCTTATGAGTCTTTTCATGAAAATCGGAAATTGTTATGTTGACCAAAATGAAGTTTTAAAAACTTGTTTTCCCATAGGTAAAGAGTAAAATTACAGAAAGTTTTCTCTTGTTTTCTCAATATATCGATTTTGTAGTTACGACCTTCTTATTCTAAGCCATCGAAATACACGCACACTTAACCTCTTTTCGTGATCTAAATCACCAATTGTCTCTTCAAATACGTAGTGAAGTAGAGAGCGCAACAAATATAAACTTGTGATAGCGTGTAAAAGACATAGGACGGGATAGAGGGGGTAGGAAAGAGTGGAAAGAGCGTGAGCTACCTTGATATACATGTATATGAGACAACGTTAGAAGCCTCCGTAGCTCAGTGATAAGTGCGCTTGCCCTCTAGTTGGGCCATCTGGGTTCGAATCCTGGTGGAGGCACATACATTTATGTCTGCCATATTTCAATAGAATGTTGACAAATATAGGTTATACATGCTCGGCATTTAATAAAGAGATAAAGGAGAGAGAACGAAAGTGTTTGGAGAGAGAGAATGGGGGAGAAACAAGCCAAATAGGCGGTGGGAAGAAGGGATTGAGTATGGGAGTGAGGTGATGAGGAAGAGGGATATTTAAGAAAATAAACTTATATGCAAAACTGTAGGTGATCGGTCGATATACAAATGTACAACTTTATGATTCGTTCTTGGACTGTGTAGGCAAATCGCCGTTCATGTTACAGCATTACGTAAGATGTAAGTGGAGGGTGGGCGAAGAAAGTATAGGATACGATCGTATGTGTAAGTAGAGAGTGGGAGTAGGAAGTATAGGATACGATCGTATGTGTCAGTAGAGAGTGGGAGTAGGAAGTATAGGATACGATCGTATGTGTCAGTAGAGAGTGGGAGTAGGAAGTATAGGATACGATCGTATGTGTAAGTAGAGAGTGGGAGTAGGAAGTATAGGATACGAGCGTATGTGTAAGTAGAGAGTGGGCGCAGAAAGTATAGGATACGATCGTATGTGTAAGTAGAGAGTGGGAGTAGGAAGTATAGGATACGAGCGTATGTGTAAGTAGAGAGTGGGAGTAGGAAGTATAGGATACGAGCGTATGTGTAAGTAGAGAGTGGGAGTAGGAAGTATAGGATACGAGCGTATATGTAAGTAGAGAGTGGGCGCAGAAAGTGTAGGATACGATCGTATGTGTAAGTAGAGAGTGGTCGCAGAAAGTATAGGATACGAGCGTATGTGTAAGTAGAGAGTGGTCGCAGAAAGTATAGGATACGATCGTATGTGTAAGTAGAGAGTGGGAGTAGGAAGTATAGGATACGAGCGTATGTGTAAGTAGAGAGTGGGCGCAGAAAGTATATGATACGATCGTATGTGTAAGTCGAGAGTGGGAACAGAAAGTATATGATACGATCGTATGTGTAAGTAGAGAGTGGGAACAGAAAGTATAGGATACGATCGTATGTGTTAGTCGAGAGTGGGAGCAGAAAGTATAGGATACGAGCGTATGTGTAAGTAGAGAGTGGGCGCAGAAAGTATAGGATACGATCGTATGTGTAAGTAGAGAGTGGGAGCAGAAAGTATATGATACGATCGTATGTGTAAGTCGAGAGTGGGAACAGAAAGTATATGATACGATCGTATGTGTAAGTCGAGAGTGGGAACAGAAAGTATATGATACGATCGTATGTGTAAGTAGAGAGTGGGAGCAGAAAGTATAGGATACGATCGTATGTGTTAGTCGAGAGTGGGAGCAGAAAGTATAGGATACGATCGTATGTGTAAGTAGAGAGTGGGAGCAGAAAGTATAGGATACGATCGTATGTGTAAGTAGAGAGTGGGCGCAGAAAGTATAGGATACGATCGTATGTGTAAGTAGAGAGTGGGAGCAGGAAGTATAGGATACGAGCGTATGTGTAAGTAGAGAGTGGGAGCAGGAAGTATAGGATACGAGCGTATGTGTAAGTAGAGAGTGGGAGTAGGAAGTATAGGATACGATCGTATGTGTAAGTAGAGAGTGGGCGCAGAAAGTATAGGATACGATCGTATGTGTAAGTAGAGAGTGGGCGCAGAAAGTATAGGATACGATCGTATGTGTAAGTAGAGAGTGGGCGCAGAAAGTATAGGATACGATCGTATGTGTAAGTAGAGAGTGGGAGCAGGAAGTATAGGATACGAGCGTATGGCTTATATGTTGTATTCCTCTTCCATCCAGGATCTCGAATTGGTCCATTGATCTTTTTCTAGATGCAAATCAATCCATTTGACAACACCCTCAGTACGCGATGTGGGAGGATACCCGTGACCTTGAACTGGGTGGCTGACTGTTCCTGTACTTATATGCCTTCATGTGTCCATTTGATCGTACATAATGATGCGTTAAATCAAACTGTATGACGCTTGTACGCCTTCGTTACCATTATACGGACAATAAAATCGCTGTCATTTACTTTTCGATACAGTTTTATCATCATAGAATACTACATCATTCTTACTTTGCCATATGCATTTATTTTTTGTATAATAGCATAACATTGTATGAATCCGATGTCTGTAAGAAGTATCAATGAAAGTTCACTTGATGGTAGCACTGTACTGCCAAAATGCACGAAGGATTCAAGATGGAGTACGTCAAAGACGATAAAAGTAAGCATGTTTTGTTTTCGATCCGACCTCTTTAAACACGGCGTCCTGTATTGTAAATTAACTATGTGTTGAAAGCGTTTAACTTGGCGATTCAGCTGGGGCTATCAGTTTGATATCAAGTACAAGATTTTTCTATCAAGTTTAACAGAACACGATGATTTGTAACAGTTGAAAAATGAATCGAGAGACGACAAGAAAAAGGTGATAATTTCCCCAGAAAGAAGACCAGTACATAAATACGTATCCAAATTTGTTTATATGGACATTCCCCTCACATGAATCAATTATTGTCTGATTAAATTTGACTAAAAAGAAGTTTGAAAGGTTTAAAGTTTTGCTAATGTACTGCGCAGAGCTAAACGTTAACATAACCATGAACAGCGGAGAAATGGCAATTTCTGTACTGCACAGGGCTGGACAACTAGAAAGATATTCATTCTGTTCTTTCTTGGTAAAATTTGGATGCCAATTTTATTCCTTTCACGTCATAGGCGAGAGCCATATTCGACGCGAACCATATTCGGCGCGAGCCATATTCGACGCGAGCCATGTTCGTTGACAATGTCCATAATTCAAGCCATACCAATTCAACGCGAGCCTTACTCGGCGCGAGCCATATGTTCTGTTGGTTGGTTCCCCCCCTTTCTCTTGGAAGCCTCTCCTATCGAATAGGACGATCAGGTCAAATATGATGATGATGATGAATGATGAATGATCAATTCATTAAAATGATAAAATGATAAAAACTTGGCGAAACATTACTATCTTCAAATAGTTAAATTGTCATTCGCACATCTGATTTAACAAGTCAACAGCCAACAGCCAACTTATAACACAACATATTTACATTACAGTTTGTACTGTTTATATAAATGTGAAATTCCATTAATGGAATGTATCCCTTATGGGATATTTGTTTTGATACTCTTTGAACTAGCAAGTCAGGAGGAGAGATCTTTTGCAGTGCAGCTTGTAACAGAGAACTAGTGAACATCTTTCTACGTCTCGGATCTAGTCGAGTGATAGCTGACAACATCTACAACCATATTCGACGCGAGCCATATTCGACGCGAGCCATATTCGACGTGAGCCATATTCAATGCGAGCCATATTCGTCGCGAGCCATATTCAATACGAGCCATACTCTGCACGAGTCATACTCGGCGCGAGCCATATTCAACGCGAGCCATACTCGGCGCGAGCAATATTCAACGCGAGCCATATTCAACACGAGCCATACTCGGAACGAGCCATATTCAACGCGAGCCATACTCGGCGCGAGCCATATTTAACGCGAGCCATATTCGTTGACAATGTGCCTAATTTAAGCCATGCCAATTCAACGCGAGCCATATTCGACGCGAGCCATATTCGATGCGAGCCATATTCAACGCGAGTCATATTCGGCGTGAGCCATATTCGACTCGAACCATATTCAACGTAAGCCATATTCGACGTGAGCCATATTCGACGCGAGTCATATTCAACGCAAGCCATACTCGGAGCGAGCCATTTTCAACGCGAGCCGTATTCAACGCGAGCCATGCTAATTAAAAATAGTTTCCACAATTGCTTGACAAAAAAATATATTGGCAAAAACGTAAAAGCGTGGCGGCCATCTTTTTTGTTTTGATAGAATCTAGACTAAGTGCGATTCGCCCCCGTGAATATGTTCACCCGGATTTTGATGTTTTAATGATCCTGATAAGTTTTATTATATCCTTTCAAATGATGAAATCGTAAAATACTGTGCCAAAGCTTGTCATGAAATTCGAGTAACTAGGAGAAACGTGTTGTACAGTTAATGTTTTATAGGTGTATTTGATGCTTTATAGTTCCATGTTCTGATTTGTTGTTATTATTACTTTTTTAATTAGCGATTTGGTATTTTAGGATTATAGTTATCTTGATATTTATGTATGTTTACGTTTAAGATGTTCATATTCTTATTGTCTCTCATAACTCAAAATGAGTGGTTTTGTGCATGTTTATATATTTTTATTTTGTATATTTGTTACAAACATGTACATGCGTGAGACGTTAATAAACCTATCTTATCTTATCTTATCTTACTTTGTTGTCTCGAATGGTTGCTTGTTTAACAGGTAAGTGTGCGTAAATTAAACGTTTGTAATTGAATAATAGTAGGTACGCTAGTTACGTTTCGCCTGCATTCAAGTATACATTCATTGTATGAAGTAGAGACCTGATGTACTAATAGGGAGCATATTGTTCTGTGAAGGGTTTGGTGATATATTGAACTGGTGTCAGTTTACATTCTTACCTTATTATATAAATATAAATGTTCACAGTCACCCTCCTACACCCGCACGCTATACGTTTCACAATGTTCACTGAAGGGTGATCTTATTCATATGTAAACATATTACTTGAATTATCATTTCAATGCATATTCGAAATCATTCACCGTACTGGTAAATATATCAAATATATGAACCGTGTAGCAACTGACAACCTTTATACAGTTGGCGTTTTAATTCACCAATGTGATATAATTCTTACATGCTGCTTGTATCGGATATATTCACGTAAGCTTAATAAAGTGGATTTTTTTCACTTATTTATAATTACTTTTTGTTTCCAATATTTCTGTATTTCATAATGGTGAGCGATATTTATTTAGTGTTACCTTAACATTGTTGAGCCATACTACATGTACTTTTAAACTATACATCGTGGGGCTTCTCAATAACATCATTGGGCTAATTATCATTGTATTTGTATTTTTATATGTTTGGAGTCTTAAGGAATATCAGGGTAAATAAAACTCGACTCCATCAGTTTATTTGCTCAATCCGAGGTTCAATGTATTCAAAGACCGCGCCCAACCGGAAGGAGAGTTGTAAGTTGTTATCCGGTCACGGTGGCTGAACACTGTTACAACAAACTTTACATACAAATCATGTATATGTTAGATAGCTTCCTATACGAATAAAAAAACGACTGTTATATTGAGTAATTAGTATTCTCTTTATGTATTCTTCACCATAAAGCGAATCGTTAAAACCGAATATTGCATAAATGGTTGCGAAAAAGGTTTTATACCTTAGTACGAAATGTTCTATCGAATAAATTAAGAACAGGTTTAAGTCTTGTATTGTCAAATGGTCTTATGTAAATTGGATTTTCATCCCTACCTCAAGTTTTGATTATGTATTTTTTATATTAATTAAGGAACACACTTAAAATTGAAGTTGGTCGCGTACCATCAGGTCAATTTTACAGTAAGGCATAACGAATGGTCTCATTAAAGAAGACGTAGATAAAATAGGGCAGAATGTCAGCACGCTACGAGTGTCATTTGAACGAACGTACGACCATCGGGCCAGGTGTCGGTCTGTTGACCTCTAGAACACTCTACGCCCCAGTGACATTTGAAAATAACTTCTCCTTCGGTTGTTATATATACAAAATTTATACTGTATTATAATCAATACATAAACATCAAAATGAAATTATATTGTCAGATAGCTTAAGGGAAAAGTATCATTATTTTTTTGTTCATTGTTGATGTTCTAAATGAAGAGTGTCAATTTATTGTCAAATTCTCGTAAAATTAAATATTTTATTACTAATATTATAAACAGACTGATGGCCCTGCCCACACCCTGTAAACACGTTTACCCGCTACACTACTTCAGTAGTATTCAATATTTAAAAGGGTGTATACTTGACTATGTTGAATTAATCATCAAAAATAATATTGAGAAACTACACACCTTGATTATATTGTTAAATATAGAAGAGAAGCTGCAGTCAGGTGAATTAAACAGATTAATAATGTTTGGTTAAAGACAACTTACTATTTGATTATAGTAATGCAAAAACGAAAATAACCTGGTATGGATGCTGTTTTACCATTTAGCAATTAATCAAATCCATTGTTGTCCAAATTTAAATCATTAATATTTTTTCAATAACTAGAAACTAGGGGGTCATGCAATATTTACAATGTTTCTCTCAATGAACTATTACTACAGTCATATGTATCGCAATACGTAGAACGTGTACAAGAAATACCATCAAGTTTAGATTCTCCTTTAAGTGCTTTGATTAAGCGGTGCACTTTAACGATGCTCTTTCTAACTTGTATATACTCAAATTCTCACAATATCGTTTGCGATATAACTCGAATAAAATCGAACATTATTTGGGTCAATTAGATCATAAATGATTTATCTAGTGCCAATGATCCCATTTTGGTGCCTGAGCACGTTTATAATATCGATTTTAAATTAGCACCTGTTGATAATGTTAAAGCACCATTTATCCTACACATGTTATGTATAGGACGATTTTGTTGAAAATGTTCTGCATTCATGAATCAAAGATATATTTTAAATACTGTTGATACAAAACGATGATATTCAAATATAGCGTTTGAAGCTTGTGATAACGTATCTTGGCATTGAACACATTTTACGCGCATGCTGAGTTAAACGTGCTTGATACGTAGACTGATAACACAAATGACTGGTCTTATAACGAAACTGGTCGGTGATAGGTAAAACAAGAATCAACCATAAGGGGAAATCCAGTATTTTCATAGATCTCAAAAGCAATTGTGTTGTAACGTGTGAGTGACTTTAATTAATTGCGTTCTTGAATAGGGCCTAAATGATGGTTTTTTTTTGAAGTGATAGAAAAAAACAGTATCGATAGTTTTGAACAAATATTAAAAGGATACTATTACACTTTTTGTAAATTTCCCTTCCACCTTAAGGTATATTGTAAGCAGTGTTTTTTTAAGTTTATTATATCGAGATACGCTTTATATATTGTGTTAAATTGCTTCAGAGTTATTACATAATTTTATTAGATTCTCCAACATTGAAGATTTATGATGTATATAGTTTGCATACTAGTCGGCCTTCTTTGATGTCTAGTGAAATTATTTTACTTATATGGAAGACGACGCATTCATTCATGAAATAGTAATGACATTATATCGGTAAATAACTATCATCTATACATATAAATACTCATGACAATACAAGCATGACTTAAGTTAGTCCATCGCAAAACATTTATACTTATAACCTAATAATGCAGTTTTTATGTTCCAACGATACACAGTACAGCCTTTGTAGAGCGAAACTCTCATGGGCTTCAAATATTCGTCATTGTTAAGAGGTTGTTGCTCTACATACATTATGGAAATGGTATAGTAAATAACAAATTTAAGGACGTTGTTGTCTGCAGATGGTCGCTCTCGAGAAGTTGAGCGGTACATAGTTTGTACCTTTATTGGAATTCGAACCCACCACTGCATATAGTGTGACAGGGGACTCGAGTGGCTTGATATACAAAGAACATTGAACAAAGATGGTCAACAACCTTACAAATATCGGATGATTAATAGGCAAATATTTCTAATGACGTCTTTATATTAGATCCGATGTACAGTATATGTGTACTTCATTGTACAACATTTGATCATTTATCATTATTATAGTTACATGTTTCATTACTTGATTTGATGATTATTGTGTTTAATCTACTGTTCACGCTACCATGCTACCAATCACGTTCAGATTGTTACACCAAGAGTTACTCAATACTAGTACTCAATGTTACATTGTAGGTTTAATGATCGCATTTTCAATTTCACGCTCATATTTTTAAGCTGGTTTCACCATAACTTTTTCACGCTAGTTTCACACTTACATTTTTGCGCTTTTCCACTCAAACGTTCTCATTGTAACGTCCTCAAGCTGATTACTCACTCACATATTACGCTGCTCAATTAGTTGCTCAACATACAATTGAAGGGTTTGGTTCTGTTGTAATGGTACGGTTAGTCAACTGAACGATAAGGATGTACCTTAGGAGCCAAACGGCAGGCTAGACAGTTTGGCATTTTTCAAATATGTGATTGGAATCACATGCGCGGTTTAGCTACCTTGTAGATTCGTTTCAACTGCAATACCAATCCTGTATCTCGCTGTTGTGTGACAATTCACCAAATAAATACATCTATAACGTATGCTTAAATTACAAACATGCCATGTAAACCTGTATATTTTAATTATTTGCTAAACTACAAGCATTTACCTTTTTAATTGATCGCATAACAAAGATTAATTCGAAAGTTCAAATTTGCCTTCTTGAGAAATTGTATTTTCCATACAGTTCTTATTTAATAATCACTCGAAGTAAGTCGAGCCAACTATTTGTTTTCCACCCACACTTAATGGTACACGTAGTCAAAGCAGTGTAAATATTAGATATTACAATTTATGTAATATTGACGAACATTCCTGTGTGTGTGTTGGGTACTGCAAGGATTCACGTGTCTGTATGTCGGTAGATCGGTTGTTAAAAGTACATGTTTTGTCTGTAAACCTATTTGCACACTGTTCTTTACGTACTATAGGTTAAATGTTAAATGAGTACCCACGAATTTTCGTTTACTCATAACCTTTGGTTCTGAATGAAGTCGTGATTCTATAGACAGGCCATTGAACCTTTAATGCGTACTTGTTTTAAAAAATGTAATTGCTGTATAAATTCAGCCGTTTTTACCACTTTTTCAATAAAAACAGATGCGTCAAAGAGTTTGCCTAACTAGTTTTCCTGTAACATATGATCAACCAGCACTAGTTTACGCTTCTGTAAGCAAATAGTAAATTCTATGAATGGATAAACAGTACATATTTGCCCAGTGATGGAACCAATACTGTTCGAATGCGCCAGCATCAAATTCTATATGTCGGTTTCATTAGCCGCACATACGGACTAACTGTGGCCAAATACCTAATGGATTTCAATAATTTGTTAAAATTTCAATTTATTTATTTTCATAATAATTATTATGCATCTCGCGTGTTTACTTTGTCCAAGTTCAGGTAACACTGGTTACATAATTAAACAAAAAAAAATTAAAAACCAAGGGAGACAATTTTGATTGAAAGTTTTTAATGTTTTATGCTTGAGTTACCTCCCTTCACTTATAAAATTTAATAAAGAAGTGAAGAGAGAGGTGCACTTAATGACGAACGCAAAGACGAAAACTAGGCTAATGAAGCTGAAAAAGCTACAAAAAGAGGAGATTTATAGACTGTCTACATAATTACCAAACAGCTTGCAGAAAACATTCAAAACACATCATCAGTTATCAAAGATAAAGACGGGAATCACGTGATTAATGAGGAAGAACAAACGAAACGCTGGACATTTCTAAGTGAATGCATATACTGAACAGAGAAGCACCTGAAACAGTACCCATTATTCAAGAGGAGAACCATAAAAACATATCCGAAAATAGATACAAATGAAATCACAAGACAAGAAATATGCAAGGCAATAAAGAAATTGAAAACAGGGAAAGCACCTGGAATTGAAAAAACAGCATCACAAATGTTGAAAGTACATAAAAAGCTGAACGCGGAAATGATTAAGGATGTGTTAAACACTTTATTGAGAGAAGAAAATGTATCATCTGACTGGAAAAGGGGTGATATAATAAAACTTCATAAGAAAGTGGATCTTGCACTGTATGGAAACTGGAGAGACATAACACTTCTCTCAATTCCAGGAAAACTATTGATCCGACTACTTCTAGAAATATTAAAAGATTTTGTTGAACTCAACTTAAGAGACAAACAAGCTGGGTTAAGCTGAAAAGGATCGTGTACTGACCATATATTCAAATTACGAAATATAATAGAGCAAGCAATAGAATGGAGATCTACCCTCTACCTCAACTTTGTGACTTTGGCGGAAGCCTCATTGACAACCTTGCTTTATGTATGTATTGACCACTTTATAGTTAAAATAGACAACTCCAAAAACAATTTTTGCGTAGAACCTTCCTTTCTGTAACTGAATTATTAGTGTACACTTTCTGCTGCAATTTCGCTGTCCAGCATAAGGCTGCCTTGTATCTTTCAATAGTACATGTATATTGTGTCATTAAGATGTGTGTTGTCCCTTGTTCTAGTCTTGTCGCTTGGTTCTTGTCCCGCGTAGTTTGACTGTCTGAGGCGGCAAACGTACGGGGTGGGATTTCGGGTTTGTGTAAATTGTATACCTGTTGTCTTCAAGTTGTACTCTGTTATAGCAGTGTCGAATGGTCCCCTCCCTTTTTACTGCACTGTGCAGTGTCGGTGTGTTTTTGTTTCCACTTGTCCTTGAAAGTTATTTCCTTGCCCTCCTTTTAAGGTCCACCGTCCATTTCCCTCTTTCTTCATCAGTTGTATCTTGCGGAGATGCTGGATGATATACTTTTTAATTAGGTCACTGTGCTGTTTGGTCACTATAATAAACGTTTTTGGCATATATAATTTCGCCCTCTTTTTGCCCATTATTGTAAACTAGGTCAAGTCGCCCCTCCTTTTTATAGCAATGTATAGCAATGTGCAGTGTCGGTTTATTTTTGTTTCCACCGTTTTGGAAGTTAATTTCCTCCGCCATTAGTTTTTAAGTCCACCGCCCACAACACACCCCCTCTTTTCATCATTTGTATCTTGTGGAGATGCTGGATGAGATACTTTTTCATTAGGTCACTGTGCTGTTTGGTCACTATGAGATACGTTTTTAGCATATGTATTTTCGCCCTCTTTTTGCCCATTATTGTAAACTAGGTCAAGTCCCATAATGCCTCTTTAACACGTATTAACGGTATGTCAATGTCCATGGTGTTTTTAACTAGATCAGGGGGTGGTTGTGCCTCATTTAGTCGCCGTTTTGGAACGGGTTTGTGTGATTTGTTCGCCGTTCAGTTGGGCCTTTGGGAACTTGGTCTAGTATTGGCTTTTTTTAATTCGGCAATAACCGCTATTATATAATTTCCTTGTGAATGTGGGTCATCCTGCATTTTAACTCGTCGGGGACTTGGATCTTTGGTTGTTTCTTCTGCTTATGTGTGGGCATTGCTCACTGTAGTTGCTAGGAATATGTCATATTATTTCCCACACCATTCCTACCTTGCCCATATTTAACTAGGTCAAGTCGTAGGTGCGCCTCTTTAGGTCGAATAACGTAAGGTCACTGTTCTTAATGTTTTAACCTAGGTCATGCCCTGGGGTTGTTGTGCCTCATTTGGTCGCCGTTTTGGCATGGGTTTCTGTGGGCACTGCTCAGGGTAGTTGTGTCGTGGTGTTTCTGATTTCTGTGCTCAGCTGGTTGGGTTGAGTGCTATCTTCCCTGTCGGATTTTCTTTCTCATATCTTTTTTGAGAAAGCTTTTGATAACATACTTTGGAAAATTATACAATCATATGTAGTACCCACACAATTTATCAACATCATCAAAGATATGACTATAGGAGGGCTACTGCTGTACTATCAGACACGAAGGACAACATTCGGAATGGTTTTACATTACATCAGGGGTACGACAGGGATGTATTCTTTCCCCTTCCTTTACCTTATTGTAGTTGATTGGTAAATAAATAGAACAACTCTTACCAAACGAGAAATTCAGTGGATATTAACTTCATCTCTAGAAGATTAAGACTTTGCAGACTACATCTGTCTCCTATCCCACACCTACCAAAACATGCAAAGTAAAACCCGAACAACCAAGCTGCTTATCTTGGATTGAAAATCAACCAGAAGAAAGCTAAAATAATGGCCATCACCCAAAAGAACAACAACCATATCCCTTTGAATGGAACCCCCATTGAGAAGACAAACACTTTTTGCTATCTTGGCAGCACACTGAGTGAAAATAGTGATATAGAAACAGAGGTTAAGATCAGGATAGGAAAAGCGGCAACATCATTCAATAAACTTGGCAACATCTAGAAAACTAAGAAGATATCATTAGAGACTAAATTGAAAATATACATAAGCAACATCAGAACATTTCTATTAAATGAAAGTGAAACATGGAAAAACAAACAAAATAGTGGAATACAAACTTCGTGGATTCGAAGGAAGATGAAGAAAGATCTTGAGAATACATTGACCACAAGTTTAGACATGTCACGAGAATGGACAAGACACACGAACACATCTATCAGATGGACCCTACAATGACAAAGAAAACGAGGAAGACAAAAGGGAACATAGAAAAGAACCGTTGAGGCAGAGATGGAAATGATGGGAACTACGTGGATGACAACAGGGAGAAAGGCCCAAAACAGATGTAGGCGGCGAGCAGCTGTGGAAGCCGTATATACTGAAGAGTGCGAGGAGGGCTAAGTAAGTCAGTAAAGTACAGCCCTTCAAATTTCGATGTGTCGCAATGCATGTTTTATTGTGGATTTTAACCGCAACACCATTGAACCATTATCTATAGTTATGAATATAATAATTATTACATGTCGGGACACTCATGCATGTCTAACAAGAATCTATTGTTATAAAATAGTCATAAATGTATTTCCCGACGCGATGAAACCTACTATTAACTTGTGCATCCAACGTTTTTGGTACGCTGCTTATTTACTTTCAAACTGACACCAACTTCCACCATCGCAGGACATAAACCAGTCTACACGTATCTTCTATTTATGTAGCTATAACGATAAATCATCAGTAACCACCTACACACTTATGACATATCATTTTATTTTGTTATTTATTTGGATATCTTCAAATCCACAATAATTATCGAGTACTAATGATATAGCTAGTTTGCGATAGAAAAAAAATCGTGTTTTTTAAATATTTCTCTGTAATTACTACACCTACAAGTATGAAATTTTGCACGAATAAATGAAATATATCTACCTAATATACACTGAAATTTCAGCAAGATCAGAAATGAGTTTAAAAAGTTTTGTTCATAAGTTCTATGTAACATTTTTGTAGTTTTGTATGAAAAATCAAGTTAGAAGACTTGATACTTGCAACAGCCAATATACGGTCACGTGATACGCATAACGGTATATTTACGTATTTGCAACCTACTTAATTTAACACATGCGAGGCCCGTCTGTGAATATGACGAAGTACATGTTATTGTTGTACATTGTTTAAAGCGACACACCTAAAAAAAACGAATCACAAGGGCCACCTAAATCTCGTCTTTAATTATAACGGCAATCACAATCCCACTGATCACGGATTGTAACGGTTAAATAATTGATAGTAAATCATCAATGGAATACCAGGTTACCTCCCTGCGTTAAACTGTAAATACACATGTAATTTCAATATGTAATAAAGAATAAATATCTTTTAATTGGTGACTAAAAATTATGAAATTCAAAATGAGACTAGGTAGGAAGTTATTGTAGTTCTGTGTAAATTTTCACCAAAATCTGATGAATAGACTTTAAGAAATCTTTAAAAAACACGATTTTTTTCTATCGCAAACTAGCTATAAGTACATTCTAATTTTATTTAAGCTATTTATACAAAACTATGTATTCATATATGTAAATGGACAACCTCTGACTTAATAAGCAAATATAGATTTTAAGCGTCAATTGTATCATACTAAAGGTATATCGTAAGGTACCGACAGATAACTTATGCTATAAAAATCAAATGATAACTTGAACAATTGCGGGATATGAAATAATAAAGATGAGCTATTGAATCTGACGATAATAAAATTCACCATACTTAGAACTTTTAGTTTTAATTTTAAAATCAAGTAGACCTGGCATTCTAATGTAACCTCAAAAGGAACAAATGGAACCACAAACACATCGTAATGCAAATGGTCATGTCATGTTTATTATAATAATAATTTCAATCCTGACTGTATACAGCATACGTCGGAAATAAATAACATAAACACGTGCATGATTAAACAAGTTTCGTAATGTACGCACTATTGTATGTTTCGATGTATATAATGTAGTTTTCTTCGGTAGATGTAAAGCGGCGTTCATATGAACCACATCATAGTGCAGTCGATCGCTGTATACACACAGACCGCAACGAAAATCAAATGTATGTCTTCGTCTTCGTGTTCTGTCCCTGAAAAACAAATCTCAACAATTAATCTTAGATAAATTATGTTTGATAAACTTCTGTTTGAAAAATGTCAGTTTATCATGATTAAGTAAAACATATCTAAAGGAAGCTTTGTGAATACTGACCTGGGTGTACAATGTTCGCACATATAGAAAACTCGTGTGTATTAACAGACGGCGTAGATAAAAGTGGTTGCCTGGCCATATCATTGCAAATCGCGCTTGTCGGCAATTTAGTTGCGACATTGGTTTCATCTTGTGGTGCTAAGTGTTTGCTGGACCGTCTTATGTTGTCTTACAGCTGGTGCATGATAAAACAAGGGACCCCAACACGTAGTGTACTGTACACGTAGTGTGTATAAAGTTAAATGGTGAGACAAGGAAGGTTGCAGTCAACTTAAAAAGCCGAGTACAGAAACTTTACAAAAACCACAGACCATAACTACACCGCACACTGCACCATGTCTAGCACGCAACTGAATGTGACAATGAACTCAACTACGCCGAAAGTCCTAGTGCCAGCTGTCTGTATAAAATCTCATATTAAGTCATATTCTTAACTCTCTCCAAATCGTTGTCTATAACCAGGTATATTTATCATTACAGAATGATCACAATGTGTTGCTGATATTGATGACAGTATAATGATACCAGATTCAGAAACAATTACATGTGCAAAGGAACCTGACATTGAATATATTCTTCAAGATGGTAAATGTATTTAAAAATTGTTTTATGACCACACTCAGATTTCGACACTTAGAACGAAACAGGGCGATTATTAGTCAGCATTAAATCGCATTTTATTCCAATATGACGATTTATCATCAGTGACTTACATACGAACTTAATCAGCTGAAGTCACAAGAGATCATAGTGGCTTCCCTACGAGATACCTTTTTCCTATGCATCGGCCTTGTGCAATCTTCTTCACTTCTCCCATGGTCAGTTTATTTAAAGCAAGTTTGAATTAGTTGTGTTTCTAACTATATTGCCATATGTGTTGATTGCAAGACATGTCCACGCATACATATTTCCTATTAATATCGATAAGCAGCACGGCGTGTTGTAAAAAAGTGTACTCCAGGTTGTTACTTTATTTATCTTGACGATTCTCAGACAAGTTGCATTAAAGTATACCTTACTTCGAATAATACCCAATTTTCATTAACTTACATTCTAACTAATAACAATTCAAATGAATTCGGAGTAGATCGCACTGAAGATTTCATCCTTAAACTATTTTCCTGGTAATGCGTTTGATATATTTCTGTCTAGTTAGATAACATTTATTGCCAATTACAGCGAAGTACAAATGGTATATCGTGCGGTTTTAGTATAATAAAGTACATTAATTTTACTAAATGCTGAAATGATTATAGGTGAATTTAGGAGATCCTTTTTATTTCTTTGTAATTTTGAGAAATACTTTGTTCAAATGAGTGCTGTTTAAGCGTTTACGAAACGTTTCAATTCCATAGAAATATTATTTTTAATTACTTAATTTCGGTAATTTGAAAGAATTTATGTATTAATGTGTTTCAATTTCACAGGCGACACATTTATCAAACTATTAACTGGCTTCACGCGAATTATTATTAAGACATTGTATATATTAAACAGTTACAGTATTTCAACGTCCCCTCGTTATAATGAAAGAAGCCCAATAAAACACTGGTCTTGAAGTAATGTTTCTCTTCCTCTAGATTAACATTCATGATACGGACGTGCCTGATTTACAAATATTCATTTAAGACCAAAATAAATAATCATAAAACGACAATGTATAAAGGACTTTTAATATTTAAATCCAGTTTTATCTTTTGGGGCAGTAATGATAGCATCAGCCCATTTAGCGCCGCAGAAAAAATGTCCAGCTTTAGCAACCACATGTCAAAATATGATAGCATTTTAAGGTCCATAAAAATATCGTTTCAGTGATCAGATTAAGAACGTTACAGTTTCAGTATCGTAAAAAATGATCAACGGGCTTGGTGGAAAACTATTGCAACTGCAATGTCCAAAATAGCTCAGTACCTATAGTTTTCCGCTAAGTCATTCAAATTTAGAATATTCATACAACTAAGAATGGTAATATACAAGTTTTAGCTATATAAAGCATCATCAATGTGGTGACAAGGTGGGAGATTGTCTACTTATAGATTATATGCATGATTATTTAGACCATCTTAATATCAACAATGTTAATAATTTTATGACAGGTATCGCATTAAATTGACACGTTAATAGGACAAATATTGCCCCCGTCAACTGACCATATGGAGAAAAAACGTACTCTAAACCACCTCCAACAAAAATAGTTCCCTTTTTACATGAAATTGTTTATCATGGAGTGCATGCAATGATACATTCCTTTAGTAAAAGTAACTGCACATTTACAAATATAACATAAACTGATATTAATTATACGCCAACAAAAACATTGTGCAACAAATAATGCGAACTTCACCAGAAAAAAAACTCTCATAACTCATTATACAAGCAATCGGCAAGTTCCACCAACACAAAATTATGTACATTTGAATTTCACTTATTTTAATACTGATTAGCGTTTATTTTAACATTCCTAGACCGCAATTGTAATGAACAAACATTTGTATTGAAAGTGGTGAAAGACATATGCATGTTGTGTATATATAAATACACACATGTGTCTATTAAGAATAAGTAACATAGAGAATAATGACGTCTGTCCATCCTCCCGGCTCTCCCAAACCTCGCCAGTTTATTTCACAAAAATGTTATTTGAAAACTGAGGTTACAAGGCATACCATATTTGCTGCAAGCAAAATTTAATGATAAGTATGGTAGTCCTTTTGATTATATACACACAAAGATAATGTTAGACTGATCATACAGAGAAAGTAACATCCACCAGTAACAACAGAGAATAACAAGCACCAAATACGAACATACATTAACAACAAACTAATATAAGAACACATACCACAAGTCCAAGCTTAAACAGAAAATAAACAAGAAAGAATGAAATCAATGAAGTTGAAACGCGATAAAAACTTAACAACCTGCTCCGAAAGCCTCTCGCATTAGAAAGTCAAAAAAGCCGCTGACAGACAACTCCAATTCACAAAATACATCTGTATAAATGCATTTTAGTTCCATAAACAAACCATGAGAACAAATCTATGCCAACAAAATGTAATATGGCCAGTATTTACCAAATGTAAGACTGATAGTTATATAATAAATACATTTATATAATATAGTTATACATGTCTAATAACACATTCTTTCAGTAACCAAGGATGGCATGCAAGAATGGCTGGATGGTAACATCGATGTTTGCGTTTTACTGGAGGCGAATGAGTAAGTTTTGTATCATAATAACTTGGTTAAACTTCGTTTTCAAGAACCTCCACGACTTTTTGTCAATTCGGGCGTCTGTGGGGCGTTCATTTTGCGCCCAATCACGAGTTGTTTTACATTATAATTCAGCGATAAGTGTTTCAGTCATACAAGTCATTTCTAACTATTAATTTAAATTACGCAGTAGTTTAAAACGTTATTCAGTGTGACTTTGACTTATATGTACGGTGAGAATTTAGGGGAATTGTAATCATACGAGTGCACAAATGTCGACACCAATAGTAGAAAACCTGTTAGGTTGTCTTACGTGACCTTGTTCTGAATTTGGTTAAAACTGCTATACTATTGCGAATGAAGATAGTATATGTTCCAAGCGGATATGCATGAAGCATAATTACGAATAGGGCAGCGAATTCACAGCATTCGGCATACACTGCAGAGCTGGAAAGGGACAGACACACTGATTGCAAGTAACAGTCACAAGGTGAATTATGAAAATGTCATTATGGTGTTTCTTTTATCAAAACTATACCAACATAAGTTTTAAAGGCCTTTTCACAATAATGTTGAACTCGAAGTTGGAAAAGAAGTTGGTACATTCATTATTTTGAAATATAGGTGGTTGTATAAGCGATATACACATAATAAAATTTCATAATTTCTGAACGTTCTACAATTCAATGACGTGAATTTCATAACACTACTCATTTTGTTTTCTTTGCATACCAGTACGTCATTTCTGATTTCTTCATTCATATTGTATGTTTATTTTATCTTAATCGCTTCATGCTTAAAATAATATAAAATATATTGGCCACTTAAATGAATCAACAAAGTGACAATAGGTTGGGTTGACAACTTAATGATAGCATTTGTATTGGAAGTTTTACACCAAACATTATGATACATGAACACGACGGACTATCAAGGTTTCACACAGTTCAACATAAGACATCATCAACATGTAGAGCGAGGTTGGCGATTGACGGTCTTTAACTAATTCGAAAAGAATTGACGGGTCATAAATAAGAAAATAGTGGTCGAACAGGATTCAGTAAAGTACTGAATGATACCAAAAATATAGATTGAATCTTTTACTAGATAATTTTGTTTGTTATTAATGATGTTTTTTATAGTGAATAATATTATCCATGTTAATATCTCCCTCTCACTCAATGTACCTTAATGACCTAGATCAAACTAAAATATCCACGTTGTCCTTGAACGCGAATATCTTGGTGGTTATATTCTGATCATCGGTGTTTGGCGGTTCTGTCTGATAGGAGCAGGCAATAAGTGTGTTTGATATCACATGGATGTAACGTTGTATGGTCTCCTTGAGACAATAGTCGATATGGAAGCTGAAAGGTTGGTTCCGTGTAATTGCTTCTTGTAACGTTAGTAATAATACTAATCATGTGTGCAACTTTTTCTTTGGGCAAAATATTATGTAGATGAAATTGTGTTTATCTATCTATCTTCTAAGTATAATAGTGATTACAATAATAATAAAAGTGATCATGACAATTATGTTTCTACATATGTTTGCAAAAGCTATGGTGCAAATGAATATCGTTTACTTTTAAAGGATAAGAAAAGTATAAAAATATTATTACCATGTATCCTTTTGCATTTAAGAACTAGGATTTTGCATGGAATGTGTACACTATCCAAGAATAATAAATATAAATAATAATTAGTATTATGCTTCTTACATTCAGCGTCAAACATTGTTTACAAATTTAGCATTTGTGCATTTGTACAGACGTGGAACTATGTTCAGTCACTAGATCTATAGATCTATATCATTAGCAAACTTCCGACAGTCATTATGACATTCATGCTGCATTTTATTATTTTGTTACACTCATATTTCATGTTTGGGAAGATTTAGAATGCTAACTGTTTCTGTACAAACGTACGAGCGTTGTTGTTTGTACCTACAGATCGCTTTGAAATATATACCATCTCTCAAAGAACTACGGATATTGTTTAAATATTCTCCGAGTTCCATAGTTCTCTACAAGTTAATCAAATCTATACCATGCTCGACCAAGTATAAGATGCCACAACGGTCTCATTCGATGCCAAAAGCAACGTATACGGAGCTCTAAAGGTAAATATGACGGATGTTTTAGGTTTATAAATGGAATGAATCACTGTATGAAAACACTGAGAAGTTAGATTGTTTGTTGTAGTCTACATTTGAGGTTGTCATAAACAGCGTATAATCAAACCAGTCATGGTCAATGGTCAATGGTCAGTCTTCTACTTTTGTAGATTTAAATAGTTCAATGGCATGTCCATTGGTCACACACAATACGTAAATATGGCCAGTGCCGCCGGTCATCTACTCTGTCTTTAAAATATTATTATGACGATTGGACTGATTATCTCGTTATGATCGTACAACTAAATGTGTGTTTATGCTTGTGTTCGGTTGTAAAATTGGAAGATGAATCAGATAAAACGTGTGCGACTGATCGTAATCTACTGGGCATGGTTAATCATCTACTTGTGTATTTCATAAACTACTGACATCTAAATAATTTTGCAACAAATCATGAAAACATTATTTCAATCTGGGAAACATACGAACCTGGAAAGATTTATCTGATGCACCAATAAGTACTAGTATTAATTAAAAAATTGTATGTAACGAATCGATAAGGATATGATTTGTTTTAGTGGCTGTTTGTCTTCGCCGTCTTGTTTAGGTCGGTCAGGACGTTCTGTGTTGTTTATCAGTTTTGCAATTTCGTAAAGTTAGATGACTTATCTGTCAGTTAAAATACTCTTTCGCGCTGGAAATAATATTGTTGTTCATCTGTTTTTATTTTGGAAGTTACATTGTTTAAGCCACGAATATTTTTCAGTGGTTTTATGTCTGAATATTTTAGCATATTCATTGCTGTTTTACTTTTTCCTGAAAGTTCATTTGATCACGTGGTTTCTATGTCTGAAAAAATTAACGAATCTCTTAATAGCAAACGTCGGGTGTCTTAAAGAGCGCGCTCTACTTTTTTGGGGGTGGAGCCAAAGACGTTGAAGAAAGTCAGAACGCTACTGTCATCACGGTTTAACAAGTTTGATATTCTTGATAACTTGGTATATTAACACGGTATAGTGCAATTTTTAGAATTATCCTTATTGGTTTGATTAATTAAAAGGATTTTACATTTAAGTGTAGTTTTTGAAATAGATAGATATATAGATTCATTATTTCCTCCATAAATGAAGACAATTTAATAATGAAGCACTATAGTTGATAAGCGAGATTAAGAGAATCGTCCAGCATGGATCAATATTTGATGAAAGTTTTACAGAGTATGGTTGGCTTCGATGATTTCAGGTAAAACACTGCAAACTTTTTATTTTTTAATTAAAATGTTATTCTTTCAAATGTTATGCCAGCGAAATATGCAGTATTTTTAAAATATCATAATTTTTTTTGTATCCGGACTGTACCACTGTTATGTCATCAGGTCTTGTATAATTGTCCTCATGAGCTACATATAAACTACCTTTTTATAAAACTAAACGGTTATGTTTATTCTTGAAACAATTTATTTAGGTCGATTTATCGTTCTTGGACATCTTAATCATGTTGGTCATCCATCGACCCTCCGGTATGAGAATAAATAAGTCAGTTTGGCCAGCTAGTAATGCTGTGTTGGATAAGAGTAAATTTTGAGTTCAATATGATATTGGTTGATGAAAAAAATTCTGAACTGAAACCATATGTATGATCCTTTTATATGATCAAAACAAAAAAGCATTTGGACAAGACGTCCTTTGGTTTAATACGGTCTTTCAGTTTTGTCACTGAATTTGACTTCGTAGTGGAAGCTACAATTTAAGTTTTTAATAAAACCAAGAATATTATAATTGTATATGTTTCCACGGTTTTTATAAAATAAGAATAAAACCTCGACCCCCTAGAACTCAGCAAAGCAGACGTATTTAGTCTATGTCATACAAACCGCACACATGGGTCCGTTTTCATGGGGTAAGGAATAACTATAAAGCTTCTTGGGTATTTTTAGAGAAATGTTCTTGGTGAAATAAAAAATATATATTTTTTTATATTTTTTTCTTCAAATTTATATTCCTGTCTTATTGATTTGCATTTTAGGAGTAGACCAGAAAAATTTCTATGAAATAAATGGGGTTCTGTATTCTCGATATGTGTCATCTGCATCTTGAATATAGTTTGTTTGGTGTTTTGTTATATTTTGTTCAAATCATTTGTCAGATTTTTCCATGATTCCTTTAATTATTTTAGTTGCTTTAGTTGTTTTTAATACTATACTGACATTTGAGATTATGCTATATATATGTTTCTCAATGGTTTCCTTAATTTCTATGTGAATCTTCGGATTGTTTTCATCCAACATGAGTTGGGTTAGTAACAACTTGAGCCAGCTTAACTGTTTCTTTTCGGTTAACAGTAAACAAATTTCTGTAACTAAATTTAAATTATCAATTGAGTTGGGGAATCCAAATAATTTTTGTTTGTTTGATAATTTGCATTAACCTAACTTTCAATGTATTGTTCGTCAAGACTAAGTGTATGAATTCAAAATAATTTTTGCTGAACAGATACACCAAGGCCATCACTGTTTGTTTTCCTGTATTCCCTAAACATTTTGATTACATTTCATTGGCGGAAGATTAGTCCACTAATGTCTAAATACCAACAGTTTTGCACTGATGTTTTTTTTTATTCATATAGTAAATGTATGACGTAATAAATGTTTAAATATAACCATGGATTCCATGCATAGATAATAAACTGTTGTTTTTTTGAACTTAAAGAAGTTGTGTTTGGTTATTGTCATGATTAATTTCAGCACTAGTTACCTCACTATTTGGAATTTGCACTGTCCATCCTAATCAATTTGTACTGGGTAGTAGGATGCAAGAGTGAGTTTTTAAAAACAAAAAGAAACACTGTTCGTCGCTAGTTTGCTAGTTTGTGAGACAGGCGACACCTGGTTGCTTTGAAAATATCTAGGAGGTGAAGACTAGCACGTGATTCCATTTTGTCTAGTCGAAATGTTTTCCAGAGACATTCCACCAGGCCGAGGGGTTTAAAGAATACGTGTTTTCCTTGCGTAATCGGTACTTGATGATTTAGCTGGATTTAGCATGTATAGTGATATCTACCCTGGTCAACTTTGCATGTATAGTGATATCTACCCTGGTCAACTTTGCATGTATAGTGATATCTACCCTGGTCAACTTTTACATTCTTTATGAAAGTATTTAAACCGTCAATAAACACGATCCCTTTGTCCATGCATTTTCCCTAGATGGCATGAGCAATGTTGAGGATGTTTTTCTGCTTTCGAGTTTTTTCCTTTTAGCGAGTCGGTAACTCGGCAAGATCCCTCTTATTATTTAGTTGATTGACGTTTGAAATAATACTGATATGGATGTTGCTTTATCATATCCCTCATTTGTTCCTTTCAAATATGACTTTTCTAGTAGTATTTGCTTTTCCTGTGCGTTCAAATCTAACTATGCAAATGCAGATTTTCCTAAATGCATTTGTTAGAGTAATCAGTATTTCTTCGTTTTAGTTTTCCATTTTCTGCTTTGAGTCTCAGCTGCCTTTCATGCGGTCATTTGGGGTCACTGTACACTGCATTTTTGCGGCGGGGACTTGGGCTTTAATAATTTCTTTTGGTTTCGTGTGTGTATTGCTCCGTGTAGTTGTGTTGTGTTTTCACTGTTTTCTGTGCTCGACTTGTTAGGTTAGCCGAAGAATGCCCTGTCCGATTTACGGGTTCCACGTCGTGCTTCAATTAAAAAAGTGTTGTACATGAGCTAACAGGTCTGGCTGAGTTTATAACATGCCAATGATGCTACCAATAACAATCTTATTCTAAACACAAAATTAAGTTGTTGTCGACTAATAATTAATTAAAATGTCCATTCATTCGTTGAAAATTTCAGTTCAGAAGACATTTGTGGAACAATAGGTGCCAAACGATATAGATTTTCAGTAAGGAAATATAATTATACAACATCTAAGTGATCCTATTTGATTTTCATATTTCAGCTTTCCAGCCCTCTTCAGAATTAATAAACATTTCCTCACGAGGAACAGACTGACTGTCAAAGTATTAAAATCAAAGAGGAAAATGGTAGTTGTCGAATAAATTAAGTGTTTGTAAGCAAGAAACTGCCATACATTTTTGTTAGAGTTTGCATCAAAACAGTCATCAATTGTATGCAGTGATATAACTAGAAATTGTGTCTGCACATGGTCTGCACATGGTGTTTATGTCTTCCATCAATAAAAGGTTACGGCTATTTTAATATAATAATAGTATCGACATTCCGGTTCATAAAATTGACTTTAATAACATCACAGTAGTTCCTATGAGCTTATATCACCCACTGGAGTGAATGGCATAATGGATTTGTTTACCGTCGTCACAGGGAAATCCCATATGGGCGAGCTGCGCAGTAAATGGTGTAAATCGATGGATTATATTGAGATGGTCGAGAAAACTGTCTTAACATTGCTCTTTACTTATTAAAAAACAAGCATTTTCAATTTAGATGTAGATTTCATGCCAAGTTCCAATTTTCATGAAATCAGGCTCATAAGAAGCGCCCTACGATGCAGATTTAAAATATGATTAGTCTTAAAAGGTCGTCAGTACTTCTTATTCTAAGCCAGCGATATAAATAGGAACTATTTCACTGATAAACGCAATACACTATATTTTTAGCATAAGATAACAGGTTTTATAGTACGACTTATTTAAAGCAAACAATGATATCACTATATTCGACGTCATAATTCCTGTTTATTCATACTTTGATGTTTGAAATCATGAACCACCATTAGCAATTTCGGGTTTTCAAGAAAATACACTTATAAATAAAGATGAATTATTTGATTTGTATATGTAAATGATGGAAATAAGTTAATATCTAATAAGAAAACGACAATTTTAGACACGCCAAAAGCTTATCTTATTTTTTGCGATGTTGGAGTTTGTTTTTGTTTGGCTTTTTTTGGGGAAATTGCTGTTGATTTTTGACACACAATTTAAAGATGTATATCATATCGGTATTATAAATTCATAACGTTAGTGTCAAAAGGAAAAGCTGCGTTGATTAAACTATTTAAGACTTTGTGACTGGTACATGTTTTTTTGGTTCACACTGTACCAGTCTCGTTGTTCTGAAACTAGTTTTGTGTAATAGGAATGGTAAGATGGTATGGTATACTAAAAGTCGTTATAATGATACTTGATATTCACAAAGCTTCTTGAAAGAAGAACCAAGAAAGTTTTCTTAAAATTTTAAAATTAATTATCGGTTAAACAAGAAAATCAAGATTATTATTTTGCATATTTTTTAAAGCATAACGAAAAGAGCGAAGATGTTTTTTTCTTCATTTTGCAGGGAATTTATACTGCACATGTTTTATTTAATAAAGGAAAATAATTGAGTTTTCGACTAAGATAATTTTTAAGTACCAAACCTGGTTAACATGTATTAATGGGTAAGAAATATTTAATGGACAATTGCTAAAATATTGGAAACTACATGCAGTATCTTTTTATCTGGTTTATCGTCTTATATACCCAGTAATCGGTATATACCCAGAAACACTGCTTCTTTGTTCAGTCAGAGGTTGCTATCGTTTTCATATGGCTATGATGGAACTGCAAACAGTTGAACACAAACACTGACAGAACACAGTAAACACAACATATAAGTTCCTTGTGAGCGTTATATTAGTCTCAATATCGTGAGAGCCATATAAAAACACAACTATTTTCTGACGGAACTGCAATTCCGAGGAACGTCAGTATACACGGTATGACTACCGATACATGACTTCTCAGTTCAGTCAGAGATTGCTATATCTTATCATATTGCTCTGACACGAACTGAACACCACTGTCTCACATGATACAGGATATAACACGATACACGAGTTCCATCAGATCATGGCATCGGCATCGTCAGAGCAATACGATAAAACAACTTACAATTCTCTGACGGAATTGAGAACCGAATTAACGCTCGTACGGAACTCAGGATTCGCAATGCAGGATTTCCGTCAGAACGTCACATCGGTCTACACTCTACAATTCCGTATCACCAGAATAACATGAAAACGGCGCAGTTATCTGACGGAACTGAGAAACGGTGTGTGAACAGAGATTACTACCATGATCACTGTGGTATAACGTACACCGGATATTGCTTATAAAGTGAGTAATATTATCAATTTTAAGGACATGAAATGGAGACCAGGGTGAATTTAGAGACAAAATTTTCCAAATTACTGACTTCTTAAGCATATCCCAATTGAGTTTTAACTTCTTCGGGCATTTTGGTAATTTTATAGCACACTATCGTATAGCAGATTTTCGCAGAAAGGTTAAAATGAACCAGTATTATGTCATTACTCACTCAAATATTGACAGCAGTACTGTACAAGCTTCTGGAACGGCTGTATTACCAAATTGTAGATTTTTTTAACTGGCCATTTTGTTTATATTGAGCCCAAAAATGTTGTGACAAAATGTCATAAATATTGTTCGAAAAACAACTAAGAAACACCCCAAAACAGATACGCGTGCGTGTACAGATTATTGATGTGTAGTGTACAGAGTATTGCACATAAGCTCAACGTTAGTGTACGGAGAGTATGGCTTAATAAATGAGTAAATGGACAGTTTTATCGTATTATTACGTCTGCTCACCAAAAAGGTCATGCCTTTTTGCTTATACGATATAATAAGAATATTCTTAAACGATTATGTTAAAATATTTGAGCCGTCAGGCAGACACGAATGCGATTAACAAAATAGAATGCTGAATTTTATGCATAAAGTGTTCTTGTGGGTCGTACAAATGTGATATTTAGCTGGGATATATGCTGAGAGTCATGCTTATGGTCAAATGGCAAATAAGGGCATTCACATCCATGTATACACACCAAGGTTTATTTTATTATCTCTCAACTATTTCAGATGCTGCAATGAGGTTCCCTTGTTATGACTTACATTCAACGTTGCTTATTCAAAAAATTGGACATTGTAGTAGTTTTGTGTTTGTCTAATGCAATGGCTCGGCTATGACCCTTTACTGTATGTGAAATACACTGTTACTTGTATTTATTCAATTTGAGTGGCAAATAGTCACTGCAAGTAAACGCAATACTCTGTACACGATACAGCAATACTCCGTACACCAGAGAGCAACTATATAGCAATACTCTGTACACTTACACCTGCATTTAGTTTAGATAGTTTTGTATAAAATGTACATTAAACACACTCGGAAAAACTGAAAATCATCTCTGAACTTACCCTTGTCAACACTAGAATGTTGCGAAAATTGATAATATTACTCATCTTGCTAGCAATATCCGGTGTACGTTATACCTCAGTGATGATGCTGTCTAACAAAAAACGTTAACTGGTTGGCCCTGTGTTAATGAAAGAGGTGACAATCTTTTAAAGACCATATTGAATTGCATGTATATATTTATGCTAGTTTAAATAGATCAAATTTGTTCGCGATTAACAGTATTTGAGAAGATGATTTAAGCATAATAGACGAAACCAAATACGATGTATATCAGTATTTAAAGTATGTTTTTACAGATACCCATCCTGCATGCATGTTAAATGACCTTTCACATCAAACGTAGTAAGGTTCAGATTCTTGTACAGATTATAGAATTTTAATTCCGTATAAATATATCGTTTATATATTTATCACTTGGTTTCAAAACATGATCATTGTTGATGGACAGGAATTGTTCATGTAAGCTATGTCTAAAAGTGGTACGAATATACTCATGGAAATTGTAAAATATCATAAAGTCGTTAATCAGGACGCTATCAGACTGGTCAGCCTTGTACAAAGTGTATATTCTAAAAACTATTTAAAAATATTTTATCATACTTTTAAACAAATCAAACCATCGCTCTTATTTCTGAGGTATTGACACCTTTTAACTAATGGTCGAGGTAATCCCCGAAACAACGTAGATCTTTTACAACGACGAAAAATAGAACAAAGATAGGTCACCGAAATCGACTTCGAAAAATACAGTTTTCAAAGTACCTATAATCATTTCTTCTATCATTTTTTGCAAGTTTGTTTCTTTATACATACATTTATGTTGTACAATAGCATAGTAACATACGTTATAAATAAATGCATTTGTAAATTATTTTCCTGCATAAACATAAAGAGCACCAATACTGAATCAATATAATCAAAAGAGATACCTGTTACTAGTGTAGAGTTACTTAATTACTTAAAAAAAAACTGCAAACGCGGATCATGGAGCTTCTTTTAGGTCTGCAATAAATCCAAGTTTTTGTTCATAAATTTGCATAAATTTACCTAATAGACATAATCGAAAATCTTGAAGAACTGAATCAATAAAATCAAAGCATATGCTACTTTTTATTTGTAGGCTAAATACTACATATTGGTTGTATTGAAGGCGTTATTGCATTTTACGCGTACAGTCCATAATTGCGTATAGCGACAATCTGATCAGGGGAGGTCACTGATTTAACCAGTATGTAACCTAAATGTATATTATCTCCCTTTCAATATATGCTGCTTGAAAACGGTATTGAAACGACCATATCCTGAAAATCTGAATACATGGGTATAAGTTGAATGCACAAATGTGTGCCCTACGGTTATTATCAAAGCACATACTATATTGGAGTATTTTAAAAGATATTTCTACCCAACTGGTTTCCCTGGAATTTTCTTACGCAACTGACAGGATCACCGTCAAAACTATCGTAACCATCCCCACAAAACCTGGGATAAGCTAATACAGAGGCCACCCATACCAAAGATCAGAGTAGAGCGTCCGATAATTGATCGGTGATCAGATTTGAGTTGTGATCTGTGGTCGTGTTTCGTTTTGCTGATGTCAACTGTACCGATTTTATTGGTAACGTTACACATTATTAGAAGTACAGAGCACTTATCGTAACATATATAAAACACGAAGTCTGTAATTAAACATCCTATTGACTTACTACCTATGGTCATTTTATTAGGTTGTCTGTGTGTCATTTTCCATGTTTTGTTGTAGAAATAGAGCATTCACATTTTGCTACGACTATTTAATCAGCTTGAATCTGGAGTTCGATATGGTGTGATGTTCGTACCCTGGTGTTTAATTCTGACGACCTTAACATTTGTTCTGTATTCTTCTGCGTTCTATGTTTTAAGTTCGTTTAGATCAATAGCATTGCATTGAATGATTTGAATGTGGTGATGAACAGTCACTGTATTCTTAAGGTTGCTGTAATCGCTCCCACTGCTTGCTCGTGAAGGACATTGACCAACTTTTCTGTCGTGCTTCACCCTAATTGGGGCAGATTTGCGGAACATTCTGGTACAGCTTGATATTGATGTAATGGTTTTTGTGACACAATAAAGCATTACCTGGAGATACGAGCTACATGCTACATGAATTACCTGTCAGTGAGTTGCTTGTAGGTTAGCTCACATATGATGGAAAAATCAGACAGGGGAAACCGACAGAAAATTCCGAGCACAAAAGGCACTAGACGGAACACAAACTAATACGCCAATCATAAAGTGGACTTCAGCGTTAAGTAGTTTCTTGCAACTGGCCACTAAAGCGATATGTCTACAAAATGTCTCGTAATAAACAAGTTTTACTCATGAAATCCTAAGAAAAAGCGTATACTGAGTTCAAGATAGTTTTACAGAAAATTTTAAACAAAGTAAAAACAAATACAGTAAGAAATACTTCGGAACAAGTGACCTTTGTTGTTATATTGCTAACAAAAACCTTTGTTGTCTGATTAAAGTAAAACTAGTGACAATTATTCATCATTGATTATTAATCGATTCAGCGTTTATCTTTCAGCAACAACTTTAATAATAATGACGCCCAGTTACAATATAACCTCTTTATATACATTACTATATTTAACCATTTCGATTTGTGTGTTCATTTTGATGACTGTACTAGTCTCTACAATATACGCTAAACACCGCAAACAGTAGCTACCTGACGAACCAATATTACTACATGAATAGTATGGATCATTTAATACTATTTTGAAATTTGTGGTGACTCAAAGTACATACATATACATTCACAAAGACGTTAAGGTAAAGCTTAACACATTTATTTCCTCCTCCCTCTACCGTATTTTAATAATAAAGCTACCTGCCAAGTTTTTGAAACGCTTTACTGCGTCCATTTCAAATCTCCTTCGATCAAAGCCTTTCAATTTACATTTTCCAATAGTCACAGAGCGTGACATGCGAACATTTCCGAATGTACTAAGTGCGCACGTTTAGACATGGCGTTTGGGATATTCATTAATGTTAAATTTGGTGCTAACAATAGGGCTACGGAAAGCTGAATAACTTGTTTTCCAGGTTCTCTGGATTAAGAATAGAATGCCTTCAAACTTGGATAACCACACTAGATCAACGCCATTAAGGTATGAGCTGTGATTTTAAGAAATTTGAAAAAATGTTTATTCATGTTTCAAAAGTTATGTTATGATTGAGTGATATTCGGTCTTTGGATTTATGAAATTCAACTTTGATATTTAGGTATACATGACGTATGTGCGATCTTACATTGATAATTGAATAATTTTGTCGCATTATTTTTTTTTCAAGGTAAGCTGCATGACTTTAAGATATATTTATTAAACTTATTATAACTATGAATATGTCATTTGCCGCTGTTATTTACAGTATGTTTTCGAAGGGTACATATATACTTTATATAAGCATTGTATTGACCTGACCCTAAGCAAAGACCTGCTGACTACCTTAATTTTGTCACCAAATCCAATCTTATTTAAGTAGTTAAAGTATGTAACGTTTCAATAAGTCTTAATAAGAAATGAAATACCAATTACAAACTTCAACTAAACTTTACGAAAATTTATTGCACAGTACTTAAGACAATTGCTTAAAGTCTCTTCTCTCATGTTTTGGGACGAGTGTTGTAAGCTGTACATATGTGTGAGAAAGTTTGCACTGTATATACTTTAAATGTATACTTGATATGGCTGTTGAATTCTATATGCTACTATATATATGGTCGACTGAAGCTTATGTAATTAAGCCATGTATCTGATACTGATTGACACATGTATACATTGATTTACGCATAACAATACTGCATCCGGTCTGTGGAGGGTATATTCGTCAATTCGGGTTGGACGAAAGTTGAACATAGCGAAATGTAATACAATGACAGAAATAAAAGCTAACAAGTTAAGTTTGAAATATCTAAAGCGAAATAATTCGAAACGGTTACTATGGATATCTTATATGTTACGATAAACTACTTTATGGCGTTTGTGCACCGATGCCGGAAGTTGATTGTTCTTTAGTTTATAAGAATATTTTGCTTTTTTTTGGTTAACTTTTCATATTAGGTGCATACTGATGTTAATACTAACTGTTGTATTGGAACAATAATACTCGGCGATATACTGTTAAAACTGCGACACAAATAACCTTGTATGACAATGTCGTTGAATAGAGAATTGTTTTATACGATATGACCCCTGCACCAGTGTGCCATTCATGAGTATTAATGACTTAGATTGTGTTGAGTATCGTATATGTATTGTTAACGAATACAAACCCTAGATACCTTCTTGGGTTGTATACGAAATTGGGAATTCTAAAAAAAGAATTTTATACAATATTAGTTCTTGAGTGTTAAACATGACATTGACAATGCATGTATTTGTTATAATGATGAAGAGAAACACTATACGTATGTAGTACATCTACCTAAGCAGTACCACATTGTTCTCCTGCAAAGAAAACCGGTACATACTTTGTTTAGTTAAAATCATTTAGTTCATAGTTCATTATAATCTTAACATACATCGTTGCACATACCAGCAATATATCATTGTACCACTACCCGTAAATTATCAGATATAGTCTGATCGAGCATATATATTACATGTGTTTGATTTTTATAGCCCAGAGGGAAAGATGGCATTGTAGATTGCTCTGTATGACAGTAAAGGGTCAACCATATTTATAGGGCGATTATTCAAATACTGAAGTTTTCAATACACGAAGTTTGAAAAGAAAATCACATAGCGTGCGAATATACTATAGTAAGCATACAGCAAGTTTAGAGATATTTGATGTATATAAATACAATGCTCTAATGCTTACAACTTGCTTACAACACTCATACACTGAATTATACAATGTATTATTCGTCAACAAATTTAACTACTCTATAATTTGACAGCGATGATTATGCTCAAAATACATCGCGATACGCTCCACGACGGTTTGTAATAATCAAATAGAACCTTGCATTAAAATATACCTCGTATATGACTGTAAATGTAAAATAGAATCATGTTTGTAATGTTATTGCTTAAGTCGTTACAGACGACACCATGTGCATATTGCTTAAAATAAGGAGGGATGTATGAGCTATGATTGTGCTCTTATATTATAAAATGTTGACATTAATGTGTGTATTTGCAGTTTGCAGTATGCGCCTATATTTCCGCTTTAAGACGACATAAATACCAACATTTCGAGATACATACGCCTTCAACATGTCGGTATAAACATGCTTGCAATGGTTATTTCATGTCTCTCTATAACAATTTATCATGTTCTATGCTTCTTTCTCTTCTTCTTTTTCTTCTTCTTCTTCTTATTATTCTTCTTCTTCTTCTTCTTCGTCGTCGTCTTCTTCTTCGTCTTCATTGTCTTCTTATCCTTCTATCAGATACAGATCAGAAGTTCTATCGGACTGTATGAAGCTCAACGACTACTTACACATGAGCAAATTTAAACACTCTCTAACTTCACACTTATAGTTTGTGTATACATTTGTTCTCCTACACATTTATACCATTAACAAAAACATTTCTCGCCAAACCCGAAACACATGGAAGTGTTGTCAAGTTGGATTTACTAGTATTTATAAAACAAAACAATGTATATAGATTATGCTTCGATTCCTGAAATATTGCTGGTCGCTTACCGAGGACAAGAGTTACTGTCATGTGGTGCATGTATTGTTTAGACAATGCACATACAAGCAGGTAATATCATATCACATTGAATTTCGTAAGGTGTAGATAAAATAAAGAATAAATACACAAAGTCATTTGGTATAAGTTTCCGTGCACAAACAACTAAATAAAAACTAAATTATGCGTAAATTTGTATTTGATAGGCAACACAGAGGATAATGAGACAAAGAAGTGTTGCATGTCGAACGTTTATGGTACGATTATGATCTGCAACACGATACACGTATTGTATCCTACTATAGATGGTACCTGCTACCTTACCCTTCAACAAAATGAGTGGGAGTACCTAGGGTAATTAAGACATAAGTAGTTTTGGCATTGCAAGTGTCACTCTAGTGAAAGTATCTGTAACACTCTGATATAATCTACCAACACTCTTGATATACGCTATATGCTATCACTGACGCATCTTAGTGTACATGTTTAACATTAGTCTAAGACATATGTAAGATTCGTCAATTTCGAGGCAGCGCACAACTTAAACAACCCAAGGCATTTAAATACTTGTATTCTACAATTGGTCAAATACTCTATCAGAATCATTAAAACATTTGGGTCTCCATCATTTATGTCAACATAACAAAGTTTACCTTTCTATTGAGACCAGTTAAGTTGCCATCAGGTTTGTCAGTTAGATTGCTCGTACTCAGCCAGAACTCATTACTTCGTTGACATTTCTCTATGGTCATTTGTCGAGCACATATGACTTATTTCGGATAATTCGGATGTGGAAAGTAGTTAACACTTATAGTGGGATCCGAACACACACTGTACGCCTAGCAACATAGTCACCTTCACAAACCAACACCACTAAACTGTACCGCCGTCATACTGTTATATGTACACAGTTTCAATTCTGAAATAAAACACAACTTAGACGAAAGTTGTCAAGATTTGAAGAACTAATTGTGCAAAACATTGGCTATAAAAGTTTGTTCAGACAAAACATGACCATATCATTCTAAAAACATGACAAAGTGTGTGTTATAACTACGGTCTGTCAGAATGTGGCCCATGTTGATTTTGTATGCACAGCTAGACTAATAAAATATATTTGCAGCCAAGTTTCAAAATTTGAAGTTAACACACCCCACCTGGCATTAATGTTCCATATACATAATTAAGTGGTTTAATGGTATAATACATGCAAAGCTAAATTTATTTTCGTCAAGATTTTTAAAGTCGCGTTTACAAAATATTATTTGGACCGCAGGATTATAAGTGTGGAAAAAACAGATTATGCAATTATATTGTTGTATACACGTAACAGACCTACTGTCGATTCAATAAGAAATACTACTGAGGGAGGTATCCCACGCAGTTACAACCAGTTAAACCTTGATAAACATAGGTTACCTGACGGACGAGTCAATTATTATAACCGTTATCATCTAACTTTGAACTGTCAGGAAACAAATTGAATAGCCTATTCGTACATATAAGACATAGCACGATTATTGATGGTTCACTATTTTAATTGCCCGTATTTGCACCACCATTTCATCTTAAGCTCACGTATTCCCTGCATGATAACCATACATCTTCATCTGTAAATTAAAACATGATTTTAATTACCTTTTGTTTAATCTGAAATTTACCATGAGTGTATAAGAAATAGCACACGATACATACGTTTATTAACAAAAGACAATATGATCTACGAACCATCTAATTTACCGTTCAAATACATACAAGCACTGTCATTGATTTGACAAAGACAACATATTGAAAGGGAAACGTTCGACTTCTTTGCACGAGTTTCCCGTGCATGGTATCATGTACGACGATTTTCAATAATGTTGATAGTCTACATACTGGACATGTGGTTATAATATAGCACAGTTTTAGCAATGGAATTATTTATACACAGACCGATTTTCTACACTTCTTCAAGAATGTCAGGAAAGTTACTGTGAGTTCTTATACTTCATTTTCGTATACTAGTAATTCATGTGATTATCTTTAAAAAAAGTAAAATAATAAATGTTAGTAAAACTGTGCAGAACTGTGTAAAACTTAGTCAACTTAGTATAGGTATGTATGTTTTCCATAATTAGACCTCCATCGTTGCATGTGTCGGTCCGTCAGTCGGTCATTAGACAAAATGGTTCAATAGGACCCTTAAACTTCCAAGGCAGTTTGTTCAACAAAAGTAGGTTAGTGGGTCAATGGTCAAAGTTACTTTGAACAATGGTTGGGTCCAGAAACTTTATATAGGGATTTTGGGTCGCATAATAAATTGGCCCCTCATTATGTTTAGGTCAGAAGGTCGCCATGACCCTTTACATGTCTAACTATTAGGTCATGGTGAGGAATTGCGTATTCGTGTGTTACATAATGTCTTGTTGAAGTGAAATGTATCTCATAAAGTTATGTGACTGATATTTTGTTTAAAACAAAAAAGATGGAAACAATCACGTGTCAGTTACATTGTGATTGATGATCGATCACGTGTCAGTCATATTCACAATTCATCCATAGTTAACCCTTATTCCGTGGCATACGAGTAAGCTAAGAAAGACTTGACCTATAACTGATTATCACAGTTCCCATACATAACGTGCATCTATTCCATACACTCACAAACACTACCGTGCTATACAACGTTTTAGTTTATAATTCATTCAATGATATGATGTAATTTACGTGGCAATTTTATAAGAAAATGCGACGAATTTTACGGAACAGCAAAAAAGGAACAGAAGGTGCGAACCGTTTTGCACATTAATATCTAACAAAATTTTGCTGTCACTTCTAAACGTCATTTTACCTCAATCATTTCAACAAAAAAACATCATCACAAAAACAGGGAAAATACTTCTTCACATCATAGTTGTCATCAGCGATATGATAATTTACATTTAAATGAGTGTGAACTTCATCTATCAAATTGTAATGTATGTCTCGTCATTATTGTTCATTTTTCTCTCCATAACGACGTTCCCTCTCTGTAATGTATAATTATGTATGTTAATTGTTTCAGGCTTATGTATGTTCGAGTACTCTATAACGACATTGTCTGTCTGGTCTAGTGTAACTATGTATACCTGAGTTTATGGTAAAACCTGCTATTCTTTCAAATGAGATAGGTCCCTCATTAGCATTACTTATTGAATCTACTATACTATTATGATGTTTTATGCGGATGTCCTCGAATATTACGCCAATATGATATAAAAGGAGGTATTTAAACATTATTATCATGTGGTAAACACGAATGCTACCGTAGCTAGTTTTGGTAAAATCGACCATGGACGATATTGAAAATTTGTCTAGAACCAAATATGTACCCACTATAAATAAAGGCGTTATTATTATTATTATTATCATCATCATTATTATTATTATTATTATTATTATTATGGCTGCCTAGGACAGATGTGTGTTTAATATCGATGGTATATCACATATCTTACTATTCTTCCGACCGTTTAAGACAAGTGGTATAATTAAAGGGGGCACCGGTTTGGGTATATACTACCAGGGCTGATTTAACATTTCCAGACAATATGCTCTAAAATATTCATTCACGTGACATAACCAATATTGCTGAAACTTTCACGTATAATTTGCATTGTCTTAAAAGAAAGTTTGTATCAATTAATCTTATACAGTATCCATCTACATACATCTCAATTATGTGATGAATGGATTTTAAAACGCATGTACATGTAAATGTATTTATACGATTCATACAAACACATACAGTTTGACCTTAGAATTTGTCTGAAAATGTCTGAAATCATGTTTGAATTAAACTAGGTGTTCGAAAAATGCATTTTATTACTCGAACTTCTAATACTTCAAACTTATAACTTCTCTATTAGTAAAATCTGTCTGTGAGGGTCAACTATGCGAAAATATAAAAAGTGATCCTCGTTAAAAAGTGGTATCTTTCAAGTAGTTTAACTTAGTTACACTTAGTTAAAATGGTCTGATGGGAGAATACTAGTATATTGGTGGTATTTGAAGACAGGTTTGTAATATTTAGTGGTCATTATTCGCAGGTACAGGTGGTCCTTGACGGTTTATATGTATTTCTAGTGAGTAGACTAGATGGGGACTGTCCTTGACGGTTTAAATGTATTTCTAGTGAGTAGACTAGATGGGGACTGTCCTTGACGGTTTATATGTATTTCTAGTGAGTAGTCTAGATGGGGACTGTCCTTGACGGTTTATATGTATTTCTAGTGACTAGACTAGATGGGGACTGTCCTTGACGGTTTATATGTATTTCTAGTGAGTAGACTAGATGGGGACTGTCCTTGACGGTTTATATGTATTTCTAGTGACTAGACTAGATGGGGACTGTCCTTGACGGTTTATATGTATTTCTAGTGACTAGACTAGATGGGGACTGTCCTTGACGGTTTATATGTATTTTTAATGAGTAGAATAGATGGGGACTGAATGTTGATTTTGGATGATACCAGATATTTGGACAGCAGTATATCGTAGGAACAAGATTCGATAACATGAACATGCATTTAAATACAAGTACATGTCATATATTGTGTGACGTGTAATCGAATACCGTACATTTCACTTCTCTACGTGGTTTCTATAAAGCTGGCATTTAAACATGAACGAATGATTGATTAAAGACGGGGCAAATCTTGTATTAATGTTTGTATAATCATTGTGTTAACGAACACACAGTGTCAGGTTATGGGTTGAATTCATTCAATACTGTGTAGTTTAAAGCGAGACGTGTATTCACCGGTGTTGTATTAATACCGAGTTTGGGCGTGGGAAAGATATTCTTCTAATCTGCGATCATATTGACCAATGCGGTAATATACCATATTAAAATAGTATAATGCAGTATAATATTTAGTTCACTACTTTGGGATACAATATTCAGTCGTACTAGGGGATAGCCTATTTATCTACTCGTAAGTTATATTTCATTCCGACTGGCTCAAACGTTTGTCTCGCAGCACCATACAAGATAACTGTGTTATGGTGTAGTGCTGGATGAACTATCACACCTCCAAGACGAGGAGTGACAGAACACAATATAACATATCCTTGTCATATTCAATAAACACCAAACTGGGAATGTAAAGAACGAACACAACAACGTTGCATCACTTCGAGAAACATAGGAAAACACGATTTGATTAGAGGTTTTTATTCAGTTATATTGTGATCAATCTTATTGTTTCATTTCAATGGATGGTCAGGTACATTGGTACTTGAACGGCACATCAAGACACACCTAGCCACACACACAACACCACAACCGCGTTACAAGTCACCACACGATTAGTGCACTACAATGCGACGATGTAAATATACTCAAAGTACTGCATGTCAAACTATAAATCCGGGTTTGATTTGTGAAACTTAACATCGTTGGAAACATGCTTGCACGAAAACAAAACAAACACAAGCCATTAATGTACGTCATGTAGAGTATAAATATAAAGTACACGTTCAATTCCTTATTCGAATACAAGCGTTAAGTAGCTCCAATAAGTAACAGCATTGTTGAGACTTGCAATGCCAGTACTAAATGTGTGTTCGTTACTTTTGTAGAATGTACGTACATTACTTGAAACATGGTGAACATTCAGAATTTTCTTGAAGTCTCATATGAAACGCTTTCACGAACATAAGAAACAAATAGAACATAGTTTAACATATCTAATTTACTTTACTCTAGTTGAATATTATTGCGATGTCAAAATACGACAATTTGGAAAACATTGTCCGACAGCGTCCTGCAAAGCCATTCAAGGACAGGCAATGTATATTTATAGGAATGCTTTAAATACAAAAGAGATGCGTCGTAGCATAACCTCTCATTCACTTCAAAATAGTTTAATGTCATTGTCTTATAATGTTCGGACGTCATTGATCCAATGCGGATAAATCAATTAATGTAGTTCTAACGACACTTCCACGTCCGGTCCTGTTCTATCTTCGATTTTCTCTCATTGTTTTGGAATCGATTCACACTACAAAAGATCTGCACCTACCTACCAGATCAATCAATAAAACGATTACGTTTTAACACTGATTGTGAAAACCTTTCTGTTGATAGTTTCTGACCCTGTAATGCCATTAGCTATATTCTCAACAATCGGGTGCATGTGTGGGCTTTTAGATATAAGTTTGTCTAGTTTGCGTTTGGTGCAGGCATATCCAGTACATGTTGGGTTTCAACAAGAGCATAAAGTCCGATGGTATTTGATAAAATACTAGATTTTCAGTGACATTGTAGTACCAAAACACCAAAACTAGTAAAGTACAATTACCACTCCATGTAAAGTATGTTATGTATAGTTTTCAATGACTGCTTGTTCAGTACTATATGGTCGAGAGATTTGAAATGATATTAAAATTTAATACTAGTACACAAACGACACTTGACAATTCAAATGGACGGATTGAGCTTTGTAACTTTGTGTTGCATTGCACCGTGCATCTGTTTGTTATAATTATGTTTGTTATGTTAAGGTGTATAATGGCTAAACATACTATATATCCATTTTTGTTCCGTTTGCTTGATGTGAGTTTTGTTCTATGTTATATCGGGGCCATGTGATAAAACGTTTATTAAAAGATCTAGGTTATGCGTAACTTTGACTTGATACCGTATATTCCTGCTTTGACTACGCAAGTCATTGTAGTAATACGTATAGCTTTCTTCAAATTGTATCACCTAAATCGAATACATTTACTACATGTAATGGATGTGTTTTCATGAAATAAGTCAATGACTTCACGTAAAACAAAACCCAGCGACCGTTCAACATATACAATATGGACAATAGCAGTATAACGTCTTTGTTGAGCTGGTTTTACTACAATAGATGATTATTATATATTCATAACTTACTCATACGTATACAATCCCTGTCATTTGATAATGAAGGTTTTTTCGTTTGAGCATTTGAAAACAAAAGCCTTCAGTGTTCATGCTTTACGTCGCTCGGTTTTAGGAACAAAAACATTTAAGCTGAACATGAAAGATCGGATGCATATTTCTGTCAATTTCTTTCGATTTCTGTCAAATATCAATCGTTTATATTTGACTTTATTTGTCCTAACAGTGTTTTGTGAAATATGTCACGCTACAAAGACACCGGCAAAGCTTGACTATGAATATATTTGAACACACGTATTTATGATCAATTTGTAGCTAAGCATGTGATTTTTATCAAAGCTGTGTATTTTTACAGATGGTTGGAGTTTGTTATTTAAACGTCGTACTGTTTCAATCAGACGTTTTTATCTGATAGTCACAACTAGTATAGTATACCACCAAGCCACCTTCATGTATCTATTCATCAGTCAGACTTGCCCTCCGGCCGCCCTAGTCTAATGTTACTCTAGTTTTCTATACACTTAAATTGTCATCGTTTAGATGTTGAATGTTGCTTAATACCGACATTATTCAATTGAACTCAACAATTGACAGCATTTTTAATGTATTCGGTCAGCCAAATATCATTATAAGAAATAATCGGGCTTACAAACCTCGAGTTAAAGTTTATAGGGTACGGTATTTAACACAGTATTGTATGTATAAACATCGACATGAACTTGATAATGATCAATGGCTTAATTGAAGGTTACATTGTTTCCCAAAGGTGATCGATCTCTAATACATATAAAGTATTATAAAGTCCCGTGTGAAGTGTTGAATTATGACAAGCCTGTCACAAGTTGTGCATATATACGCATATAGGGTCATATCCTTGGTATGTTTCCATGTACATCATTTTGTAAGTCTTTGAATAAAAGTCCAACTGAGACAGCATTTCAACGCTTCATTCACGTCATATACTGATCATGCCACACAACAACTGTGGATGTATAATCGACATAATGTTAGATGCTGAAAGTATGTTGACGGCTAGACTCGACCCGGTAACTACACAAATGCTTACACACTGGTCGAGCGAATATAGTGCTTGACTTTAGATCGAGAGGCCCCTTGTTCGATCGTCGTTCAAGACATTTTCTGAAACGCATATCTAGTGTTTCCCATCCATCCATCAAAAGATGGACTTGTTGGAATCCCAGAGGTTGTCTCGTGTGTATCGGTGCTTCACACTAAGCACGTTAAAGAACCAATTAATCCATTCGTAACGAGCTAGTATAACGCACCCATATTCCTTGTATGTCATCTCTGCCTCGTATTTTGCGATGCTACCCCAGAGTGGGCACTGCGAATTATTTGGAAGAAGAAGACCTCATGATACATGCCTTACATTCAGTATCTTAACTACGAACAATGGTCGACAAATGATCGACAGCTAAGTTTATAAACCAAATAAACCATGTACATGTCGGTAATGTATGGGAACAATATTGGTTCAGCGCGTGTTCGAGTTGTATCTTTACTTTACCATACTAGTCACATGACTTCAGTATTGTCGTAGCATCAGAAGAAATAGAAAGTTAAAACATACGATTTCAAATTAATATTTAATCATTTATTAAGTTTCTCTTTTGTAATTGAGTCACTATCGGCTATGAATTGTATGTGTGTGGTGTTTCATAGAATGTGATCAGTAATGTACATGTATGTGTTGATGAACGTGTCAGATTTTATGTGCATTGTATGTCTAATTTTACTAAATTACATTTATATGCAAAATGTAAATTAAATGTATATTTCATAAAAATTATACAAGGCAAGGTACACACATATATTTATGCAGTGGTTAAATGATAGAATATGCTTTTAGTAACTTATAAATATACACTTGGCAGTAAATTATTCACGTCAAAACATGCATATTTAATTAATGTTTAAAACAAGCGACATTGTTTATTATGCAAATCACTTTACGTAAAGCTTTGTGGTCTGCTAAACACTTCTCAATGTGTTATGTGGTGTGTAAGTATGATCAAAGCTATTGTCCAGTCTGTATGAGGTGAAGCTATTGTCCAGTCTGTGTGAGGTGACTGTCAGTACTTAGCACTCTGTCTGGTCGACGCTTTCTTTACATATAGTTTTCATTAACGATACAACTCACTTATATAGGCGTTTTCAAAGTTCATTATCAAAACAGTCTGCTAGGAAATTACGTCTTTATTCATTCATTATCAATGATGTCATTAACTAGTATTAGGTATTATTACGACGGACACGATAAAAGTCAATTCGATGTGTTTCCCCACACACCCTTTAATAACTCAGAAATGTGTACGTTGAGGCTATGAGGGGCAATGCTTTACTAGTATAACGAATATCGTTATATTTTGTATCATTACAGTTGGGCAAATAATACGTAAATATCGAACTATACATAACTATCTCGTTATAACAGAATCTGATATATCTAGTAGATAAAAAAGATATTTACGATTCATGAATATAATACCCCGATAGTTGATAACACTGAAGATGTATTATGATTCTGTAATACGTATCATTTAGTTGTACCCTGGGACTTATTACTATTATATAGTATGTATTAGTTATACGGTCTATGGTGCATGACAAGTTTTATTGTTATCCCTACTACAAATGTACTTGATGCCAATAAAAGTTTTCTGAATCACTGAGCATATCAATAAATCACACACTGTAGCATTTTCTTCTCCATAATATACTTTATGTTCTGGGAAAGTAACCAAACACCCGTCCCTTAAACTGAATTAGTTGACTTCAACAACCCGATAGCTACTGGTTTAGCGTCCGTTTCGAGTGCTGGGGTCCCCGGGTCGATCCCGACTGCGTCACGCTACATACACAATTATTTTAATAATAAGCACCATGAATTGCCTTACAAGACGCACTTAATAGAAAATGAATACAACCAGAAATGAGGTGTCTAGAGTGATCAATAAATAAGCTGTAAGTTAATTATTCCAAAATCGATCTCGTAAAAGTAGTTATTATTATTATTTTTTAATTGAATACTTAAATATTAGTACTATTCGACTGTGTTAATTTACAGTCTACAGCATTAATAGATCTATAACATTTAAAACTATTGTGATATTTGAAAATTCAAAGTCACTAAAAGTGATTTTATTATCTATTCAAGCATGTATTGACAGTCTGCTCATGAATACTGTTTTGTATAATTTAATATGTCAATATGCGTGTATCAAATTTATGATATCATGCATTATTGATATAAAACAATTATTTCTGTAATAGGGTGAATTTAATCAATCAATCAATCGATATCGTCCCATCCAACAAATCATTTACCTGCCACGTGACCCAATCCGATTTACGAGTTACGGAAGTCTCGCGTATCACGTGATATGACATTGTTGTCATTGTGTTCGGGTGTCCTTGGAAACCATCGATTCCAACAGATTGTTCAAGGCAGGAAGGTGTGCATTATAAAACGATAAGTCTAACAGTCGTCCCGCACTGGAATGTACCAATAAACTGTTTGTGTGAAAAACATAAGATAATTATATTTAAACTGATTTTAGGTCACTTTTAGGTGCTGGTCGTTCAAAAATATAGGTTATTGATTTTAAACAACCACAGCTTCTTAAATTAGTTATCTTCGGTGTCGCCAGAAGTGACTTAGTGAACAGTTATAGCCAAGTTTAGTTTCAACAAACACAATTTCTCATTACATTGTTGGATTATACCATCTGTTTTTGTTAACTTTAACGTCCTACTTACTTATGTTTAAACAGTAGGCATTTTTGTACATGTCATTTTATATATTGAGTTTTTATATGACACAGTTGTGTTTGCATGTTTGATTGGAGCTATACAATTACATTTACATGAGTAGTTTTGAATTTTTGAATTTCTGAATGGCTAACATGGGTAATCTTGCTAAGTTAGTGTCGTATAAACATAGGCAAGACATAGGGCTGGGACTAAAGGCAAATCTTATCTCCCTCTCTCTCTCTATTATAACTAGATTCTATCATGGGAATGGATGCGACCATCAACAAACAGGTACCGATAGTGATTATTACAGTAATTTGAAATAACTTGTTTCACATTCGACCGAAACTAAGTTAGTATTAACTAAAGTCTAACCATTTCATTGTGTACCTCTGGCCATATTCGGATCGATGCATCAGACATACCCTAGAGAAACAGGGGTACTGACAACTAACGCAAACACACTGCCAGCAAACCTCGAGTGTTTTATTGAAATAATAATATGTAAATAAACTTTAGAAATTCGAACTCAAGAAAACAAATATTTAATTGTTTGTAGTAAGTCTTCGGTGTTGTGTTTATCCAATAAATGTTCGTCTCAAACTGAAGAACCATACGTAGCTGTGTGTGAATTGTCTACTGAGGTAAAGCTAACATCAAGCGACAATGTCGTCTAGTTCTTGCACTAGGACATAACTAATGCCCGGTATAATAAGAAATAAGAACCCAAATAGACTGTCCTTACTCGTTTTAGTTACGTTTTTGTTTGTTGCCTGTTGTTTAACAGTGACGACTTTTGTTGTCACTGTGCGTACATTATTTGTAAATTGTGCTAAAAGATATTGTGTCGTATATATAGATAATGAACTCTATTCAAACTCGAATTAAAATACATGTGCACACTATGTTCTCATCAGTTTCGTGTTTTATATTGGCATATACATGTTTAGACGTGACATTCAGATACAAACGTATGAGGAAATATACATGTAAAAGGTCCTAATTGTATAAAACACTGGATACGTATTGTGCCCGGTGATGTTTTATAGGATTGACATTATATAACATCGTGTTGGTTATTACATTGAATTGATCAATTAGATAAGTTAGATCAGAGATGTATTGTCTTAGCACACTATAACTTTCCCATTGACAATATAGTATAGTAGTGTATATTGTGTAGGACCGCAGGCTTGTTGGATTATCATGCAATTATCTGGCTACTACATGTAGGAACTGCAGAACGTAACTCATTGAAGTCACAGTGTTTCCGTGTGCGGGTAGTAAATACATGATGATTCTGGCATAGAAATGTCTCGTTGATTCCTGGTGATTAAATCTTGCAACATGGTCCTTTCTTTCGAATATTTATGTTGATGCGGTTATTTTGTAATTTGTAAGCCGATAGGTATGGTGCATGTTCTATACAAGGACCATAATACCACATACACTTCAAAACATTTGATTTTATGCAGTGTGTTGAACTAGTATCACGTTTACGCCAACTATGACTGAATTATATGAACTATTCGCAACATGAACGTTTATGTTCGAAGTCAGCTGGTAGGACAAATAATTGAATGATGTTTTTATAAATGAAAGACCAAAAACGCTCAAGAATTTTAATTGCTACTCTTAAATTTCAGATCATTTGAAACTAAGATTGGTGGTGGGCGGGGCTAAAGTGTGAAATATAATACGTCTAACTACCGGTTGACACGTCTGTGTGTGCGTGTGCGTGTACATGTGTGTGTGTGTATGCTAGAGGTTGCTTGTTATTACGTCTATGTCACTAATGTGCCACCTACGCTACGCTACCTTGTTCCATTGCCAACCGGGTGATTGAACATATTAAACTGCTACCGTGTTGTTTAATTTAAATGAAACAAAACAAGATAAAAAATAGACATAACTATATAAGTAGTCGGTTTTAAGGATTTCTTAAGAAACGGTCCCAGGTGTTGAGAAAATGGGTAGACATTTCACAGTAAAGTGAGCGTTATAGACACTGGCTTAGTTGTTCAGTTTGTAGAACACCCAGTGCCGTGGTACAGTTATTGCACTCTTTTCATGTGCAGTTAATGCAATATCTTCCAGTAAAAGGACAATATAACATTTATCGCACTCTCTCAATATAGTGCTGCAATTATTGCACTATTTGCCTGTGCAGTTATTGTAGTTATGACACTCTTCTATGATAAAAAAAAAAAAAAAAAGTTAATGCAATTAACCTAATAATTAATATTGGTCACACAATTCACAAATATTGGGACCTTTTGAACATCGCAAAAAATGAGAACGTGAAAATAGTACATGCCAAGTATAAACCCATAGTGGCGTATAGACGTACTAAAAATTTAAGTGACTATTAAGTAAGTTCCAATTTTAACCAGCGCAACTTTGAGATATTTAACACAGAAAAATGTAATAGAAAACGCTGTTCTCACTGTCTGCGAATAAGCCCTGGGTCGACATTTAGCAGTGCTATAACGGGAGAAACATTTTCTTTACGTTATGATACAAACTGTCAATCGAAAGAGGTTATTTATCTAATTACGTGCAAACAATGCAGCATGCAATATGTTGGACAAACGATGCAGCCAGTATCACGCCGTATGAATAGCCATAAATTTGATATATCCAACTTTTCTAACCCTGCATTTTCCACTTTGGTTGCCGGTCACTTTAATTTGCGTAACCATAGTATTAGTGATTTCTCATTCATGCCAATTGATGTAGTTAATAATCAAATTGACCGTTTGTGTAAAGAAACATTTTGGATTCATAAATTACAAACACTACATCCAAACGGACTGAATTCGAAAGCATTATTTAATGTATAATCAGTGAATTTTATGTTCAATACTATACGTTTATTCCTATTAATGTTTTTTTTATATATATACTTCTATAGGAATTCATGTATTCTGATCCGTATATTATTGAACTCGAACTTTATTGATTTGTTACATTGTTTGTTTTTCCCGCAATTGTGCGACGTCATGTTACGTTAACGTCATGACGTCACATCCGTTGTATTGTTATTCTGAAGAAGGCCTCGGCCGAAACGTTACTATAATAATAATAATTCTACAGAATACGTGTTGTTGTTGAAAAAATTCCCAATTACTCTTCTATGATGAAATGTATGTTAACCTGTAACCGCTGTGTGTATTTTCAGAGAAGATTTAAAGCTTGACACACCTGTAGATAATGTGTTTGACACCAACAACAATGCCAATAATGAAGATGATACAGAAGGTACCATTCCAAAACCAGAGAATAATGTTGTCCCCGCCGATAAGCCGCCCACCAGTACAGACGGACCTCCTGACGACATACGAGCATTCTATGGGCATCCGCTCACGGCGGCCACGGCGTCGGTTAATAATACAGAAGACACGCATGCGTCCGCCGTGGCCTTATTACACGAATATATTAACCTACCAGCCCTCGATAGAAGTGGCATGAAGATTGGCGATAAAATCAACTCTATATATGATATTATGAGGTATAATTGCTATATATTTCTCTTTGTAATAACTCCAACTCGTTCTACAAGCTACATTATTTCTATCGACACCTTATACTTGATCATATTGTATCGCTTCCGTGATAGCTTGCTTCCAATAGTGTCATACTGAACATCACACATTGGCATCAATCTACTATATAGTATATACATTTCAATTTTGTTTCATACTTTCTAAATGATCAATTTGTTTGTTTTTTATGAATACCAAATTAACCGAATGCCAGTTGTATTTGTGAAGTCAAGAAGCTTTTTCAAACAATGGAAATGACCAACATAAAAGCAGAGTGCTTTCCTATGCTAACAAAACTAGAACTTGTGTTTACAACTGGAGAAAGATAACAAGTGTGTATACATTTGGAAATTGTAAGAGTTATCTCTCTTACTAACAAACCGGTAAAAACATAACACTTATTGAAAGATAACTGTTGTGTATGTATGCATTAAGTAAATGCAGATTTGTCTCGCTTGTAATGTACCGCCCGTTTCGACCAGTTACAATTGTATGTTAACATGTTCTTCTCCATGTCTTTCAAAATAGTATAAGCAAAATAATATTCTAAGTACTGCCATCGGAAGGAAATGCACCATTCATTACTCTAATGGTACAGTTGGTCAGACATCCTTGCTGTTCAAAATACACACGGTATGAAAATATGTGCCCATGATTTACTTGTATAATCGTTGAACGATTATTTAACATGTATGCGTGATTGCACTAACGTATACGGACTGAACTCATTTTCTTTAAGTATCACAATTGTTGAATTCTGCATTTGCTAGTTTGAACAAAAAAGCGAAGCAAACGTCAGCAGCTTAATTATGCATCTAAGGAAAGAATTGTTAAATACAACTACATGTAGTCACGTTAGTTTGACATACGGCCACGTTGACATTAAAGTCTGTAATTATTGGATATCTGGATAGTCGTTGGACGCCAGTTTTATACATGAGCAAATTTATTTTATTCCATTATTCAAACAGAAATTCACTTCCGCTTATAATCCCAGGCAAACATGTCCTTTCAGGGTATTATACTGTGTGCTATATCAAGGTCAATATCTGTTGAATGCTTTGTTCATTTGTAATCGAAGTCATACATATTTGTAAAGTGTATTGCGTGTTTTATTTGATGTCCTTAAACAGTCGAACAACTTAATACAGACAACTACCTTGAGCCGCGGTATGATCTGGTTTGGATATATGAGTAGCTTGACCAATTAGAGGTTGTTGAATTATACGCCACGTAGATTGAAATATGAGAGACGTTGCTATTCATATAAAAGAGATACTAGTATTAAGGCGGCTCATCACCTTAGACAGTGAAATTTCAACTTGTCGGATTTTATTGAAATTTGGTACACATATTAATTGAAGCATCAGCTTTTATATGCCAACGTTACAACGTTCTGACGTTCCAAATAATGACGTCATTAACGTCACAATGTATCCCGCCATTTTTGTCAATTTGAACACAAATACAACGATTACGGCTTTGTTTTTTAATTTATTTTGGTATTTCTTTTTTTATAAATTACCGTTGGAGTATTGCCGTCGTATCTATGCAGTCATTTTTAATTTGGAAAATATAATGGCGTCTCATTACACGCCTATCAATGCTTAATTGGTAATTCGTGGACTCATTTTTTTCTCAACGTACTTTGAATTTTGTGTTAAATCATTACTTTCTTTACTTAAATTTAATACCTTGTTGAGATTTTCATTTTCTACGGCAAAATCCCTTTCGTGTGAATGAATAAAAAAAGAAAAAAAACAGTTTAGTTTTTTTGCTACGGCGCGATGAAATTAAAATTTCACTTTAAAAATCAACGCGTACACGCGACGTTGTTGACGTTACTGCGGCATGTAATCTTGAAATGAGTGAAAAGTTTTTACTGCAGGTCATTTATCCATTGAATACTTATACTTACACAACAGCTTATTTTTGCGCTGAATTTAAGAAGCTTAATATTGTCTGTGTGATGCGTTAAGAACTTGATGTACATGTACAAGTCATGAGTTATAATAATATCAATTAAAATATTTTTTTTTTATTTAGTCTTATTTTTCATAAACCTAGTTATCTCGTCTGGCCAAAGTACAACCACTAAAAGGGCGGGAAACGTCAAATGACCGGAAATAACGTCATCTACGTCATTCACGTGTTTGAAATCCATTTCTGGTAATTTCAAAATGGGCATTCCGTCCTACAAAAATCCTAGATTGAAAGACGTGAAAAAGAAAAAAGCAGCTAAACGAATTAGTGGTTTAAAATGGGTGAAACAGAAAGAATCTAATGAAACTGGAAACGGTAATGTACCCGGGTTGCCAGACATGTCAGGAGACCACGTCGCACCCGGTATTTCTTCGAACGGCGATAGTAGCGTATCATCTGAGCCAGAAATGTATAGAGACATTTTAAGTGGGAGAAGAATTGTCGAATTTGTTGTAATGTTAAATGCACTCTGGTGCTCTAAATGCAGAGAAATGCTACATATGCATGACATATATAAAGAAACACAACACGGACTCGGTAGTTTATTCCATGTGAAGTGCCGTGGTTGCGGAAAAGAAAATGAAGTTCCGTCGGGGAAACGACATTCAGCTAGTGAGGGAGGACGAACGAACATATTCGACATCAACACAAAACTAGCTTTGGGTATGTGTTTATTTTTAAAAAAATCTGCTAAAAAGTTGGCGTATATAGTGAAATAATGACATTTACGAATGCTTTTGATTAACATCAAGAATTTAGATGCTAAGATCAGTACATGTATGGTAGGTACATGTACAGATGGATTAACAGAACTGGCGATATACTGAATTGCATCCTTACCGCCCCTGCATCCGATTTGCTTTTATATTTAACATGATTCGACAATTATTTTAGGCTAATATCTGAACACGATTTTCTCGCTAGAAAATATCTAAGAAAAGTGTTAGCGTTTTTCAAACGACGAGTTGATAAATGTTTAGGGTATAAAGCTTGGAAAATTTGGCCTGATCCTGACCTTTTTGAATGAATCACTAGTATTACTAGGCGTTATTGTTATAAAGCATCTTATTCCGCAAGCAAATCGAGCAATAACGGTATTTTAGATTTGTGTTTGTATTACCTATTGAGGGTCTTCGTGATCCTCTCTGCAAATGAATTCATAAAACCGGGGTAACAAATATAAACAACAAAATATTATGATGATTAAAAGGTCAGAATCGCGTCAAAATCTCTGGACTTTTACTACCGAAATACTGAACAGAATAATGTCTTATGATAAAATGCAGCCATATAGCGACGCTGCCAGCTCCTTTTATTGAAAAATATGTTGTTTTTTTCTGAAGATATACACTTGCGCGTAGTTTGCTTATACAGTCCGTTCAATGTTAAATGATGGCGGTTATAAACATATGCTGTCCGTCAGGTAAACGATGCTTATCTAGGTTTAACTGCATGTTCTGAGTTAACCGTAAACTCCGCTATTTTTACAAATGAGTCATTTCCCGCATTGTTATGATGTAAATATACTGATAATAAATATCTAACCTACCAGCGGCACTTAGACGCAGCTACGGCATATTGTATCGTTGATCCAAAATATTTCGTTAAAAAAGTGACAATTTATAGTCTCATAAGACTATCAACCATTTCTCTGAGTGGACAGAGAAATGTTAAGTTTGGTGTCCGATGATCAAATAAACCTAATTTGAGACATAGTTGCACCAAACTGAATAATCTGGTAGTTAATTTTGTAATTGCAAATGCTCTTTTACAGCAATGATTGCAGCAGGTATTGGTGAATCACAGATAAATCTGGTACTGTCACTGCTGAACTTGCCATCAATTAGTCCAACGACGCTGAAGAAGAGAGAGAGGGAGATTTCCAAGACAGTCAAGAAGGTTGCCAAGAAATCGTGCACGGAAGCTATAAAGGAAGAGAGGGAGTTAACATGCCAAGAGAACTCTGATAGGTAGTACACTCATTGTAACAACAATAATACATTCCTATAAGCATCCTATACAATTAATATAAGAAGAGTATTTAAGAAGTCTAAATTCGAGCACGCTACAAATCAAATGGTAACTGGGTGCTTGGTGTGGGATGCTCTTGGTTTGGGCTTATTCTATAACATCATGTTATCGTTTATTACGTTGCGTAACGTTACTACGTTGTTTGCGTACATCGGGGTTTTACACTTTCATAGATTTATTATTATATACATACATTTAATACGTATTTCAGTGGATGTACATATAGACATAATGTGTGCATTGTATTTCAGTGGGTGTAAACAAGGGGAATGCGGTTGCAAATGTGCGGTGCTGTGCGATGGTGGATGGCAACAGAAAGGCAGTGGCCGGAGCTACAATAGTCAATCAGGTCAGTTAGCATGAAGTTAACATATATTTATATGATGTAACACAACAATCGCACATGTTAGTCAGGTGTAAGGAAGCAAACGTACTATATACAAATGTGTGTTTATTTGGTTCAATTTATTTTATGCATTGTGCGTAAATGCAAGAATGCTCACCCCACTCAGACCTACTTATCAAGTGAAAGCATGCATCAACCGATCTCAGAGAATATTACACTCGTCAATTTAAACATCAGTTATACAAGATATGATAAGCACGAGTTGACTCCCGAATGTCGTACTACAACTGCATAATGGTGTTAATTGGATAAAATGTTACAGTGTAGCCAAGTATGTATGTATACAGAATATGAATACACGTACAATAATTTTCCGTAGTGGTATTGTTCAATTAATTTATTCATGTATACCTTATTTTCTTATTCCAGGCCATGTTACAGTACTTGGGAAAAAATCTAAAAAATGTTTAAACTTTAGCGTAGCAAAAAAAGGATGTCGTTTCTGTAGAGTTGCTAAGTCTCGTAATAAAGAGCCGTCGCCCCACGAGTGTGGACAGAATTGGAATGGATCTTCGAAAGCAATGGAACCCTTCCTTACTGTCAAATCCTTGCAAGTAAGATACCATTTATTGAAATGATCTTGTACATATATTATTCTGGATTGTTGGGGATGATGAATATATACTAGTGGACATAATGACGATTGATCGACAGCTTACATCAGCCTCACTTTATTTCCATCTACATTTCTATGCATTATTGATACTGTCATATTGCTGTAATATGGTATAAAGTATACTTGATTTACGGCGTTTATAGATAGATAATTTTGCTATGTTCTTTAGGAGCTGAAAGAAGAAGGAATGCATGTCGAAGAAGTAACGATGGACGACGATTCCGTGACACTATCAAGGATACGGCGGAGCGTTTTCCCAGATGTGAAAAAAAGAACTGACAAAAATCATGCGCATCGCAATTTTACATCCAGTCTATACAAAGTTAAAGATGAGAAAGTAAAGACAATGGCTCCGGGTACAATCAAGTACATCAAAACATGCTTCTCTAAAGTAGTACAGCAGAATGAGGGTTAGTTCCATAGCATATTAATTAGTATATCTAGCGTGTGGATTTACTGATATTACGAACATGATTATAGAAGACGTCACATACCGAGTCAAAGAAGATAATTTGAGACTTGTCGGTCAACAGATTATATGTCAAACTCGGGATTGAACGTATACTAACACAATGCCAGTGCAGTGTATAACTAGCAAATGTTCATATGTTTTGATTTTACGCCCACCATAGTATATAGTTGTACATTTGTAATTGTAAATGGGTAAGAAGTTGGTTAAAAAAGCGTTACTACAAAGTTACTGGTTAGCTGTATTTTTAATATTAAACTTCATAATAACTATGTATTTTGTTGAACAATCATCTGCAGGTAATCCAGACGGAATAGAGTCCAACTTATCGGCAGTAGTCCCTCACGCTCTAGGAGATCATTCCGGTTGTCCAGAGAATAGTTGGTGCAAGCGCTCCTCTAGCGATCATGGAATCACTAACGATAACAAGGAAGCATTGCAGGACTTCGTGGCGAAATATACTACTGATGATATGAAGTCTAAACTGTCTTCATTAGGGTCTACAAATGCGGTAGAGAACATGAACAGGTTGATATCACGAAAAGCCCCGAAGGACATCAGTTACGCCGAATCCGAAAGCCTTAACACCAGAATAGAAACAACCGTTATACAGAAGAACGAAGGCTACATTGGTTTCCCTCAGGTAACAATTATTGTTTGACCAATGGTAGTCGAATTGTTTTGAATTACATGATTTTTTTTGGTATAAGCATTTGCATTTTGGAAGATTTACATTACATTCTAATAAAAACGTTTAAAACTTTTATTTAGTAAGGCCTTAACAAGAACGTACAACTTTGTAACATGATGTATGTATCAGTACTATACTCTATCTACCAGGTAAATGTTGAACATGGCTTGTCTCCTGGTAAGAACACGATAAAGAAATGTGACGCATTAGATGCCAAGCGGAGAAAAAAGAAAGACCACGACAACTCAGCAGCATTTAAACGCCGACGATATGAACTTAAGGTTTGTTTTTGTCAAAGTATTATATTGGCAATAGAAGGCGCGCTCGTCGGTATACGGGACGAACACGTAATCAAAACGCAAATCCTTATACACGAGTCGTGCTACGTCGTGTCTGCGTGCACTGACCACTTACAGATTCCTACGTGTTACCTACGTTTTGGCACTTGGACAACACATACAGATGTGACGGCTGATTAGAGTTCATGATTGCTTCTTGTTGTTTGATTCCTATCACAAGTGCATGACGCGGTTAAAAGAGCGTAGTCAGGGTGAATCAATATGGCATTTATGCAAGCCACAGGTTTATCGAACACTTGTTCCAATATTTCATTTTCAAATTTCATTTTGTCACACAACTACATGTAGTACACTTCTGTGCACTACTGACATGAATATATTAGCGAAGATTAAATTGATAACACATTGAGTTTAATAAACCTTATACAAGTATAATGAGGGATACTCAGTATATTAGAATTTAATGTTATTGCTTATTATACTATACAATCAGGAAGAACGCACTCATCGGAACACTCTACGTGAAGTAGAGGAGGGACCATCGTACGCTACCGGTGTTGGTCATCTAGACGAACCAGCCCTGTCAGTAGAAATTCCTGCACCACCAGAAGCCATAGAGCCTGTCTGCAAAGAGTTTTCCCGGAACGACATTGTAGTGTTTGACGTTGAAACCACGGGTTTGAGTAAGTACGATAATCATTTAGACTTTGATCTGTACACCTTATTTATGGATGCCACACCAAGCACATGCATATACCGAATAATGTGTGCACGAGAGTCTCGCTACTGATTACTACCTTCTTTCAAGATGATGGAACTGAAACCTACTGGATAAAAAATAAAAATAAAAAACCATAATACTAATGTATGCATTATCATATCGTCTTAAAATTGTGATATTTCTAGATTTGACGAGCTACGACGCCCTATGAGTCCTTTTATGAAGTGATTTCCCATAGATAACAATATTTATCATATTTTTTCAGCGAATGGTGACTGTATCATACAAATTTCTGCCAGACACATGTCAACAGGAAAGTCGTATTCGGTGTACATCAAACCCACGTGTGCTATCCAACAGACTGCCGTGAATATTACAGGAATAGAGTTCCACGGGGGCGTTATGTTCCAAGATTCAGTTCCTGTACCATATAAACATGCGCCAACTGCATTACAAGAATTTGGGACCTGGTTGAGCGGCCTTGAGTCGTCCACTCCCGTCCTCTCCGCACACAATGTTGCATTTGATTCACGCATGTTGGTTGCCGAATATAAGAGGGCGGGAGTTGAGATACCAACGATAATATCACGGTTTGCTGACACCCTGGCATATTTTAAAAAGAAATTTGGCCGCAAGGGAAGGGGTGTCAATACTCTTCAGTCATTGATAAAGGCATTTCTTCCAAATAGGCAATACAACTTTCACAATGCTGATGAAGATACCCGTGCATTAGCGGACTTGTTAGATGTATGTGGGTGTGACGGGCTAGGTGATTCCATGGTTTCAAAGCAGGAGATCGAACTCAGGGCTAGAGCAAATGCAAACAAATCTCGCTTTATGGATTCGTATAAAGACGGAATCGACAATGAATTAATTACAAAAACATTAAGTGAGAAACTTTCAAAGGCAGGGATCGGCCTAAGCCATTTAAAATCGATCCTAGAACAATCAGGAACTGATGGTTTAAACATATTTATTACATCACGGTGTGGACGCAGTAAATTTGTCACCGAGAATATTGTGCAGGCAATGGAATAGTCATCTTCTTCGTTCAATGTATATCGCACTATTAAACAAAATGATTGTATGCATTTACTAGGAAATTATTGCATATGAATGCAAATTAATATATTATGAAATACAGTCATAACTGTTTTTACTTATTTTGTCCTCGTATATCTTCGAATGATAGGATAAAATAATCATGATGTATATATAGGTTTAATATGTTGTACAGTCATTCAGCCCAAGCTGTTAAATGTTGTTATTTATGTCATCAGATATTACAAGGTTTGCTAAATCTGATTAATTTTACTTGTAAAAACATACTTGCTGAATTGACGTAACTCACAAACTACGGATGACGTCGAAATATACATTTTGACGTCGTAATTTACGCGTTGATTTTTAAAGTGAAATTTTAATTTCATCGCGCTGTAGCAAAAAAACTAAACTGTTTTTTTTCTTCTTTTATTCATTCACACGAAAGGGATTTTGCCGCAGAAAATGAAAATCTCAACAAGGTATTAAATTTAAGTAAAGAAAGTAATGATTTAACACAAAATTCAAAGTACGTTGAGAAAAAAATGAGTCCGCGAATTACCAATTAAGCATTGATAGGCGTGTAATGAGACGCCATTATATTTTCCAAATTAAAAATGACTGCATAGATACGACGGCAATACTCCAACGGTAATTTATAAAAAAAGAAATACCAAAATAAATTAAAAAACAAAGCCGTAATCGTTGTATTTGTGTTCAAATTGACAAAAATGGCGGGATACATTGTGACGTTAATGACGTCATTATTTGGAACGTCAGAACGTTGTAACGTTGGCATATAAAAGCCGATGCTTCAATTAATATGTGTACCAAATTTCAATAAAATCCGACAAGTTGAAATTTCACTGTCTAAGGTGATGAGCCGCCTTAATTTCAGTGGATTATTCTATTCATTGGCTTGAAGTGCAATTTGTATAACGTACGTTAAAATAGTTGCCCAGTTCAGGAGCAATTTACATTATAGCAATGCGAAGTGTTTTGTCAACTAGTTGGATTATTTGTTTTTCTCTACTCCATTTCACTCAGCTTGTACGTTCGGTTAACCTTTCTCAATTTACTCAAATGGTTGGATCAATGGCTATATTTTACTCCATTTTACTCCAGTAAATAACTCTGGTTAGATTATTGACTTAATTTTACTTCAATTTACTCAACCTGTTAAGACTAGTCGTTTTTGTTTAGTCCATTGACTCAACTTATTGGATTGAATATTTTATTGTTATTTTTCTCTAATTTGTGTTCAGGGATGATGGATCATCAGTGAAAGTAGAAACGGGTAATGAAGTGGTAGATGGAGATTATATGCTAATGTTGCAGACCACACTTGCTTCAGAGGTTGATAAATTCTTCAATCGTGATTGTGGTGAGGACAGTACGTCTGTTATAGAAATACATGATACTCAGTGTCCAGTCAGTCTTACAGAGGAAGTCATACATGAGGTTAGTATAGTTATATTCTGATAATGCATTCTGAACGGTTCATTATTTTATCTAAGACCGCCTCCGTAGCTCAGGTGACCCTATAACGAGGAACGTTAGCCACGCCTTATCGTGTGTCGGACATCGGTTATCAAACTTTTGCCAGTGATCCTTGGTATCAAACAAAAACAAATGCTAAACAATCATGTATTGCATTGTGCAATTTATAGTTTCAATCTTTTTACAACCAAAATAAGTATAATCATTTGGGCAACTGAACTATCGATTCACGTGAAGCAATGGCTGATGTCGTAAGGGCAACTGTAATGGTGGTAAACTATATACCGCATCTCAGTTCTGTCCGAGGGTTGTGCTGTTGTTGTTTGTTCCTGCGCAAAACAATATGAAAACTGTCCAAGTGTTGTCTGATCATTGTGACAATTATAACTTTGGACTTTAATTGTGATTTATAACTTACTGAACTCACTTGAGCATAAATGTCTTCTTTTAGCAAGAGTTGAAGAATTGCGTGTGCAAACATGTTTTAATTCAATTAAGAGATATCATACTCAATTGACAAGTTCAAACAGTTTTGAATGAAATGTTTAAAAAATCTGAGTCTAATCATACAAAAAGCATTCAGAACTTGACAGTCCGCATAGAATAGGCCATATCGGTCAATGGTGATGATTCAATTTTCACAAGATTCAATCAAATAAAACTATGTTTCTAAATACAGCACCTAAGCCGATTTTTATAATGTACAGGTTTATTGTTTGCTCTCAAATTCCACTTGGGATAGAAAAATATTTTATTTCGAGATTTAAATTTGATACCCAAATTAAGTTACCCGTCAATGCCACTGTTGATATTCACATATACACAGAAAATAAAAGAAATTTTAGACGATTTAATTAATCTAACCAAGTAATGTGACAGTTTGTCTCAAAACGTAACATATCAAGTTATACTTAAAATCTAATGTAACGCTTAAATATCTTGTATATTATTATTTATTCATTTCGAGTTTGGATGTACATTTATAACATTTGGAGTTGAAGTTGTGTAGGTTTTGTAATGTTAGATGTCAACTCTGAGTACAGGGTCGGGAGATTAGTGGTGTATTGTTACTTCTCCAAATTTGAGAGTACTAATTTTGTGGTTTTGGCTACCTGTGATAATAAGCCTATTTGACTGTAAGATTGCCGTTTTATTTCGCTATGATCACAGTTGTAACGTTTATGTGGAGTGTTACTTTGCACGCATGAATACTCAAATACTTCTGTATCAGCCCTTTACAAGCTAAAGGGGAAATACAGCATTACTTGCCAAGGCTTTTAAGTAGATAGCATCTTCTTTTTTAAAACATTAACGACTCGTGAACATCGGTATAGACATTATTGCATTGTTTTAACGGATTGTACTGTCGTGTGAAGGACAAGATTAACCTGTACGTGCCAACTTGGAGTTTTTAAGTTTCAATGATTGTGAATGTGATAGGCCAGTAGTGAAGGATTATAATAATAAGGGTAATTTTGATTTAAGTTTAATTTAATTTTTTTAAAAATATCCATTTCTTTTATTTGCATACATTAAAATGCATTTGATATAGAGAAATGCACATTTTATATATTATATACGTGTTTTGTCTATTATTTATTTAAACGTTATCGATATTTTACTATTGAGAATATTCACGTATTTATATTTACATATTTATATGTATGCATACATTAATGGTCTACACATACTCTTTTATCTATAAAATAATTTTTAACAACAAATATAGTAACTAATATGTTATTGTTAAACTGAATCAAACTAACCGACAGTAACTATATGTGAAGCATCGGGAAAGTCATTGGTATTATACATACATGCATCATAAAGAATTTGTAACGTTTCATGTTCCTGATGCCTCTCGAAGCTTTTTGTTTTCCCTCGGCAGTACAGCGTCGAGTTAAAATATGTTCAGTGGGGCCAATACTTTACTCTTTTTTAAATATCAAGCATATCCTTTATTTGCCAGTCAGCTTTCTGCTGAATATGACAAACATATGTGTGCCATCACCCGGATTCAAACCCGGGTCGCTTGATTAAGCGACAAGCGCACTAACCATTGAGCTACATTGAGCTACAGAGGCCACACATCTGGCCGACTTATTGCTACAAATCATTCCTTACATAGGCTGCACATCTGACAGACTTATTGCTACCAGTCATTCCCTACATAGGCTACACATCTGACAGACTTATTACTACCAGTCATTCCCTACAGAGGCCACACATCTGACAGACTTATTGCTACCAGTCATTCTCTACAGAGGCCACACATCTGACAGACTTATTGCTACCAGTCATTCCCTACAGAGGCCACACATCTGACAGACTTATTGCTACCAGTCATTCCCTACATAGGCCACACATCTGACAGACTTATTGCTACCAGTCATTCCCTACATAGGCCACACATCTGACAGACTTATTGCTACCAGTCATTCCCTACATAGGCCACACATCTGACAGACTTATTGCTACCAGTCATTCCCTACAGAGGCCACACATCTGACAGACTTATTGCTACCAGTCATTCCCTACATAGGCCACACATCTGACAGACTTATTGCTACCAGTCATTCCCTACATAGGCCACACATCTGACAGACTTATTGCTACCAGTCATTCCCTACAGAGGCCGCACATCTGACAGACTTATTGCTACCAGTCATTCCCTACATAGGCCACACATCTGACAGACTTATTGCTACCAGTCATTCCCTACATAGGCCACACATCTGACAGACTTATTGCTACCAGTCATTCCCTACATAGGCCACACATCTGACAGACTTATTGCTACCAGTCATTCCCTACAGAGGCCACACATCTGACAGACTTATTGCTACCAGTCATTTCCTACACAGGCCACACATCTGACAGACTTATTGCTACCAGTCATTCCCTACATAGGCCACACATCTGACAGACTTATTGCTACCAGTCATTCTCTACATAGGCCACACATCTGACAGACTTAAGTCATTCCCTACAGAGGTCACACATCTGACAGACTTATTGCTACCAGTCATTCCCTACAGAGGTCACACATCTGACAGACTTATTGCTACCAGTCATTCCCTACATAGGCCGCACATCTGACAGACTTATTGCTACCAGTCATTCCCTACAGAGGTCACACATCTGACAGACTTATTGCTACCAGTCATTCCCTACATAGGCCACACATCTGACAGACTTATTGCTACCAGTCATTCCTTACAGAGGTCACACATCTGACAGACTTATTGCTACCAGTCATTCCCTACATAGGCCGCACATCTGACAGACTTATTGCTACCAGTCATTCCTTACAGAGGTCACACATCTGACAGACTTATTGCTACCAGTCATTCCCTACAGAGGTCACACATCTGACAGACTTATTGCTACCAGTCATTCCCTACAGAGGCCACACATCTGGCAGACTTATTGCTACCAGTCATTCCTTACAGAGGCCACACATCTGACAGACTTATTGCTACCAGTCATTCCCTACATAGGCCACACATCTGACTGACTTATTGCTACCAGTCATTCCTTACAGAGGCCACACATCTGACAGACTTAAGTCATTCCCTACATAGGCCACACATCTGACAGATTTATTGCTACCAATCATTCCCTACATAGGCCACACATCTGACAGACTTATTGCTACCAGTCATTCCCTACAGAGGCCACACATCTGACAGACTTATTGCTACCAGTCATTCCCTACATAGGCCGCACATCTGACAGACTTATTGCTACCAGTCATTCCCTACATAGGCCACACATCTGACAGACTTATTGCTACCAGTCATTCCCTACATAGGCCGCACATCTGACAGACTTATTGCTACCAGTCATTCCCTACATAGGCCACACATCTGACAGACTTATTGCTACCAGTCATTCCCTACATAGGCCGCACATCTGACAGACTTATTGCTACCAATCATTCCCTACAGAGGCCACACATCTGACAGACTTATTGCTACTAGTCATTCCCTACATAGGCCGCACATCTAACAGATTTATTGCTACCAATCATTCCCTACATAGGCCACACATCTGACTGACTTATTGCTACCAGTCATTCCCTACATAGGCCACACATCTGACAGACTTATTGCTACCAGTCATTCCCTACATAGGCCACACATCTGACAGACTTATTGCTACCAGTCATTCCCTACATAGGCCACACATCTGACAGACTTATTGCTACCAGTCATTCCTTACAGAGGCCACACATCTGACAGACTTATTACTACCAGTTATTCCCTACATAGGCCACACATCTGACAGACTTATTGCTACCAATCATTCCCTACAGAGGCCACACATCTGACAGACTTATTGCTACCAGTCATTCCCTACAGAGGCCACACATCTGACAGACTTATTGCTACCAATCATTCCCTACATAGGCCACACATCTGACAGACTTATTGCTACCAATCATTCCCTACAGAGGCCACACATCTGACAGACATATTGCTACCAATCATTCCCTACATAGGCCACACATCTGACAGACTTATTGCTACCAGTCATTCCCTACAGAGGCCACACATCTGACAGACTTATTGCTACCAGTCATTCCCTACATAGGCCACACATCTGACAGACTTATTGCTACCAATCATTCCCTACAGAGGCCACACATCTGACAGACTTATTGCTACTAGTCATTCCCTACAGAGGCCACACATCTGACAGACTTATTGCTACCAATCATTCGCTACAGAGGCCACACATCTGACAGACTTATTGCTACCAATCATTCCCTACATAGGCCACACATCTGACAGACTTATTGCTACCAATCATTCCCTACAGAGGCCACACATCTGACAGACTTATTGCTACTAGTCATTCCCTACATAGGCCGCACATCTAACAGATTTATTGCTACCAATCATTCCCTACATAGGCCACACATCTGACAGACTTATTGCTACAGACCATTCCTTACATAGGCCACACATCTGACAGACTTATTGCTACAGACCATTCCTTACATAGGCCACACATCTGACAGACTTATTGCTACAGACCATTCCTTACAGAGGCCACACATCTGACAGACTTATTGCTACAGACCATTCCTTACAGAGGCCACACATCTGACAGACTTATTGCTACAGACCATTCCTTACAGAGGCCACACATCTGACAGACTTATTGCTACCAGTCATTCCCTACATAGGCCACACATCTGACAGACTTATTGCTACAGACCATTCCTTACATAGGCCACACATCTGACAGACTTATTGCTACAGACCATTCCTTACAGAGGCCACACATCTGACAGACTTATTGCTACCAGTCATTCCCTACAGAGGCCACACATCTGACAGACTTATTGCTACCAGTCATTCCCTACAGAGGCCGCACATCTGACAGACTTATTGCTACCAGTCATTCCTTACATAGGCCACACATCTGACAGACTTATTGCTACCAGTCATTCCCTACATAGGCCACACATCTGACAGACTTATTGCTACAGACCATTCCTTACATAGGCCACACATCTGACAGACTTATTGCTACCAGTCATTCCCTACATAGGCCGCACATCTGGCAGACTTATTACTACCAGTCATTCCCTACAGAGGCCACACATCTGACAGACTTATTGCTACCAGTCATTCCCTACAGAGGCCACACATCTGACAGACTTATTGCTACCAGTCATTCCCTACATAGGCCACACATCTGACAGACTTATTGCTACCAGTCATTTCCTACATAGGCCACACATCTGACAGACTTATTGCTACCAGTCATTCCCTACATAGGCCGCACATCTGACAGACTTATTGCTACCAATCATTCCCTACAGAGGCCACACATCTGACAGACTTATTGCTACTAGTCATTCCCTACATAGGCCGCACATCTAACAGATTTATTGCTACCAATCATTCCCTACATAGGCCACACATCTGACTGACTTATTGCTACCAGTCATTCCCTACATAGGCCACACATCTGACAGACTTATTGCTACCAGTCATTCCCTACATAGGCCACACATCTGACAGACTTATTGCTACCAGTCATTCCCTACATAGGCCACACATCTGACAGACTTATTGCTACCAGTCATTCCTTACAGAGGCCACACATCTGACGGACTTATTACTACCAGTCATTCCCTACATAGGCCACACATCTGACATACTTATTGCTACCAATCATTCCCTACAAAGGCCACACATCTGACAGACTTATTGCTACCAGTCATTCCCTACAGAGGCCACACATCTGACAGACTTATTGCTACTAGTCATTCCCTACAGAGGCCACACATCTGACAGACTTATTGCTACCAGTCATTCCCTACATAGGCCACACATCTGACAGACTTATTGCTACCAGTCATTCCTTACAGAGGCCACACATCTGACGGACTTATTACTACCAGTCATTCCCTACAGAGGCCACACATCTGACAGACTTATTGCTACTAGTCATTCCCTACAGAGGCCACACATCTGACAGACTTATTGCTACCAATCATTCCCTACAGAGGCCACACATCTGACAGACTTATTGCTACCAATCATTCCCTACATAGGCCACACATCTGACAGACTTATTGCTACCAATCATTCCCTACAGAGGCCACACATCTGACAGACTTATTGCTACTAGTCATTCCCTACATAGGCCGCACATCTAACAGATTTATTGCTACCAATCATTCCCTACATAGGCCACACATCTGACAGACTTATTGCTACAGACCATTCCTTACATAGGCCGCACATCTGACAGACTTATTGCTACCAGTCATTCCCTACATAGGCCACACATCTGACAGACTTATTGCTACCAGTCATTCCCTACATAGGCCACACATCTGACAGACTTATTGCTACCAGTCATTCCCTACATAGGCCACACATCTGACAGACTTATTGCTACAGACCATTCCTTACATAGGCCACACATCTGACAGACTTATTGCTACAGACCATTCCTTACATAGGCCACACATCTGACAGACTTATTGCTACAAACCATTCCTTACAGAGGCCACACATCTGACAGACTTATTGCTACCAATCATTCCCTACATAGGCCACACATTTGACAGACTTATTGCTACAGACCATTCCTTACATAGGCCGCACATCTGACAGACTTATTGCTACAGACCATTCCTTACAGAGGCCACACATCTGACAGACTTATTGCTACAGACCATTCCTTACAGAGGCCACACATCTGACAGACTTATTGCTACCAGTCATTCCCTACATAGGCCACACATCTGACAGACTTATTGCTACAGACCATTCCTTACATAGGCCAAACATCTGACAGACTTATTGCTACAGACCATTCCTTACAGAGGCCACACATCTGACAGACTTATTGCTACCAGTCATTCCCTACATAGGCCACACATCTGACAGACTTATTGCTACCAATCATTCCTTACAGAGGCCACACATCTGACAGACTTATTGCTACAGACCATTCCTTACAGAGGCCACGCATCTGACAGACTTATTGCTACCAGTCATTCCCTACATAGGCCACACATCTGACAGACTTATTGCTACAGACCATTCCTTACAGAGGCCACACATCTGACAGACTTATTGCTACAGACCATTCCTTACAGAGGCCACACATCTGACAGACTTATTGCTACAGACCATTCCTTACAGAGGCCACACATCTGACAGACTTATTGCTACAGACCATTCCCTACATAGGCCACACATCTGACAGACTTATTGCTACAGACCATTCCTTACATAGGCCACACATCTGACAGACTTATTGCTACCAGTCATTCCCTACATAGGCCACACATCTGACAGACTTATTGCTACCAGTCATTTCCTACATAGGCCACACATCTGACAGACTTATTGCTACCAGTCATTCCCTACATAGGCCACACATCTGACAGACTTATTGCTACAGACCATTCCTTACAGAGGCCACACATCTGACAGACTTATTGCTACAGACCATTCCTTACAGAGGCCACACATCTGACAGACTTATTGCTACCAGTCATTCCCTACATAGGCCACACATCTGACAGACTTATTGCTACCAGTCATACCTTACATAGGCCACACATCTGACAGACTTATTGCTACAGACCATTCCTTACAGAGGCCACACATCTGACAGACTTATTGCTACCAGTCATTCCCTACATAGGCCACACATCTGACAGACTTATTGCTACCAGTCATTCCCTACATAGGCCACACATCTGACAGACTTATTGCTACAGACCATTCCTTACATAGGCCGCACATCTGACAGACGTATTGCTCATGAGTTTCTCAATTAACTCAGTCCAGTTTTGCCACCAATCTGTGAAAGTGAATATTGATAGTATAATTTATGTTTCTCGAAAATAAAATCATGTAATAGCCAACTGGAATATATTGAGTCATTTTACTATTTCTGAAGCTTTATTAATTTTAATTGGCACCAATAAAACTAGACTGTAGTTCGAATTATACAAAACTAGCATTGATTTCATGAAGACTTTTTTATATAAATTAAACAAACCGAAAGTATTTACGTGAATAAGAAACACGTAGCGAGTGATGATTTTATTGCTAAGACTACTGGCAGAATGTGTGATATAACCACAATGTAATATGAGGCACATTGTCAAATGGTAATAATAACTGACACACATTTTTGGAAGGTTCTGACATTAAAACTGGGTACATAAACAAAGTCATAAAATCTTTTTGCACTTTGTACTGTAATTCATTGGCCATCCTATTTTCTAAAGTTATGCAAGGGGAATTCATATGATAGATAAAAGCCTAAAAGCTTACAAAAGTAATAGATACCTAGATGGTCTCCTTGTGTTTCTAGGTACGTTGTCTTGTCTTCTTCTAACGTAACGAATGCTGGGAGTACAAGTCCGCCCAAAAATCAGGTATTGATGAAAGTACACAGTTTGATATTTAATTTTAGCTAAACTTGTCAAGTGAATATGGGTTATGGGTTATGACATATGGCTAATCATTGTTGACAGCAGCGCAACCCTCCGACGAACAATTATGAGCAAAAACTGATAATTGCTGTTTGTATGCCGGCACAAATCCCGATGAAAAATTCAAGAAAAATAATTTGCTATTTCAATTTTACAGGTATCCGTAGAAACTTCATGTTTGGACACAGTACCTATAGACACTAACCTGTATGCAGTAGCTTCCAGTTCTTCCTGCCTGGTAGACACAGATGATAAGTTGATGAATATAAGCATGCCGAGTCTAGATGATGTACGTAACAATATCCCAGCACAGGCCTGTAGTGCATCTCGTGTTGTGGCAGCAATGCCACAAAACACCGAAAAAGTTCCACACACTGGAAGAAGATCGCGTGAACAAAAGGAACAAGTGAATGCAAAAACTCAAGAACTTTCAAAGAAACTAGTTAAAGCACTGACTGAAAAGATTATGAAACGTATGAATAATAAAGAGCAGGTTGCTGCTAACAGTAATTCTGAAATGGAAGCTGCAGTGTCTAGCTTATCGGATGCTAGAAATGCGTCTATGGAAAGTTTAGACAAATATGCTCAAGCATCGGACGTGTCTGTAATGAAATCATTAACAGTTGAACAAAATCACGAATCCATATTGGAGAATCTACCGGAAAATCTTCCAATAATTGAAGCTGGTAATTTAGACACTTCACCGTTACCACTGACCACATTCTCCGAGACCTCACAGTCGCCATCGGTTTTCCAAATCAGTTCAGCTTCTCAATCTACACATTCATCGGATGGATTATCTCCTAGTGTTAATGTCTCCATGCAATCTTTGACAAAATCCAATTGTTCAGATAGTGCTACATGTTCCACACGACCTTTTCCTCCACCTCCCCGGTTACCACAAATGGCACCACTCAATGCGCATGCGTCACCGCAACAAATTCCAAAACAAGATAGCGGCCAATATTTGAGACAAAACTCTGTACCCGCAGGAAATCAGGCGTTATATCGACCAAACAATCATGTTGATGCCACCAATACATATTCAGGAACACAAACGTCACAAGCTGTGTATTACTATCCTGAAAACACACAAACAATATTTAACTTATTCCCCAACCCAGCCAGACCTCCTAGTGGTACAGCTGCTGGCAATGATATCATGCTACAGCGGTATATACAACAACAAAATAGTTATGTCCAAGATATGCCGAATTATAAACACCCTGGTGTTGCAAAAGAAACTTATAGTTTGAAATCCCCGGATAGTGGATATGGTGAATCATGTGACACATCAAAAGATCAAAGTCACGCGACAGGAGATCAAGGCCACGTGGTAAGTCATACATTCCACACGTCTGCTCGAAATGTCCCATAAACTGTAACATTCCTTACCTCTAACATTGCCAAATCATATATGATCATTTTGCGTTTATGATACTCATATTCCTACTAGTTTTATTATAACAGTGGAAATATACAAAAGCAGAAAAAAACATTTTGGCTTACACAAAATGGCGTTTATTTTCAAAAGTGTTTCTTTAATATACAAACTTCCGGTCAGTATTAGTTTTAATTATGTACTTGTTTGAAACGTTCTTATTTTGCTTTTGTCTCTTTGAGTGTCTTTCAGTTGATAACGTACATATTACTGTTTTTGTTTCAGCAATATTCGGAAGGAACTGACAACGACAATGAAAAACAAAATGGCGGAAAGGTTGCCAAGCGACGGAAATCAGCGCCTCCTATGTATGTGAGACAATATTGGCATCCATTGGACAAACTTGGCAAATCTCTTGTCCCGAAACTGTATGTATATGTTTCATTTGTAAACATTTGTAAAATTTTGTAAAAATGTAAACATGATCATAATATCATCTGTATTTCATTCGAACTGAACTTTCCAATCGTTAAACTTATTCATTTAATTAAGTGAGCAAATTTCTATTTAAATTTTCTCTATAGTTTCTTAAAAAGGACTACGTACATCGTTTGCATCTGTGTTACAGTCTTCCCTTTGACGTTTTGCATATTTTTCTTTCGTTGCACTTTGAAAATCGCTGTAAATAATTTAATGTACCATTCTATTATATTCAATTCTGGTAATACGAACGTAGGTATCAGTTAACATAGCAGGGGTTACTTGAAATGGCGTTACGAAATCACAACATCTGTGAATACGTTAATTCAAAATAAGGTGTAGAGGCAATGACATTTGATTATTTATACACTTATTTTAGCATTTTATTTGCAGTAGGGACTTGACATATTTATTTAATTATTTATTTTATAATTATTTTTGCAGTGAAAAAGATCCTGCCGGTTACAGATATCACTTAGAGTGTCCTATATCTACCACACAGCGTATAGAGGAAGATAGAATGACATATCTAAATAAAGGTATAACCATTTATTATTATTTATACTGGTATGACATTGTTGATACTATGTATAAAACGTTGCATAAGAAGACCCATATATATTTGAAATCTGTATGGTAAGACACATCGTAAGGATCTATTACCATACACATAGGAAGAGAACACACGTACTGAACAAACGGTTGTGCTACTGTTGTACCACTTTAACTGTTTAGTTAATATAAAAACTTTTTTCTTAAAATAGAAATAGAAAAGTTCCAGTGAGTGTGTTAATGTTTTCAATTTAAACGTAGGAAAATTTACTGTACAATGCCCTTTCTTGGGCCTAAATAATTTATCTAAAATGCATGCGAGTACCAGAACAACTTAGATCGTATAACACTACAACTTCAGATATGACAGAGAAGAAGGCTTTGACACACATACAGATGAATCCGTTTATTAAACTCATTTCGAGCTACATCTATGCCAATCATGTCACTCGATTATCGGACATCGGACGAGGAAGGAGGCAGTGACATGTATATTAACCAATTCATTAAATTCGTTATCCATTACTTCTCTATACAAAGGTCGAACATTTGATGCCTACCTGAGGATTTGTGTAGAACAATGCTAATCAAGTGACTAGTACATATGATGGTTTTATTTACAGGACAGTATTATGGTCTCACGCTCGAACACGATGGTTTAAGAAATGTAAAAAGTCAAACAGTCAAAGTAAGTAACCAACATTTATCCACAGTATTGTGATACAGTGTTAAGTAGGTAAGTAAATAAGTAAGTAAGTAGTAAGTAAAGTCTTTATTTTACGAGGCTAACATATTTACAATAATGAAATCTTCCATATGGGCCTCAAATGTTAAAATGTTAGCTGTCAGATATATTTGACAAATGAGCTCCGACTTTGAGAGAAATTATAGTTTTAAACCAAGTTTGTTGTTATATAATTATAAACTATATGTATATATGTATATTCCATGTATCAAAACGATATGAGAAAATCGGACATGAAAACAGCCTCCTATTTAACCATCCGAGTACAGAAAAAATGTACAACATCATATAACACAAATGCACATATAGAAAGGAACAATGCCCATACATAACCATAATAAAAATGAAAAGCCAAAGTCCCGGTTGCAAAAGAGCTTGATAACCTCACTTCAAAACAGATATACCAAACACGGTGACCCCAAGTGACCAAATAAGGTGTTGCTGCCACTTGACCTAGTTATCAAACATCTTGCCCAAAACCTCTAAAACATCCAGGGACAAAACGATGCCCCCAACAAACATAGTCCATGTTGTGACCAGAGACACATAGAACAATGACTAGAACTTTCCAATCTCTGGCCTTGCTCATTTTTCCTAGTTTTCCCCATGTCTTTCAACTCTGCTATTGTTTTTTCTCCAAATAGATTTTCACCTTCGTCTCCCTTTTCCTTCTGGAGTCCATATGAGAGCAACTTATGTTATTTTTGGGTTTACGCAATATATATCTAATCCAGTTGTAATATGTAACCGTTGTTTTCTATTGCAGTCTATTATAATGGTAGTGTTTAGAGAAGACAAACATTTAGAAGATGAACGTAAAGCCTGGGAGTTTTGGCACAGTCGACAACATAGTTATAAACAACGTGTTATTGACATCGGTAAGTCTTCTTTCCTCTTTACTCTTCTTATATATGATAATAATTTAATTCGAAGAGGACAATTAGTTGATAAATCAATGTTCTGGTCTTAAAACTGACTAATTTGTATCAAAGAATTACATTTGTAATGCATGCACTCGACTTCTTATGTGCTTTAGTTTGGGACTTGTGATGGATGTGTCCTCAAAACAAAAGTGGGCGTGACCTCAAGATTTTATGTTATGTATACGTATTCCTTCTATTAATCGAATATTTATCTAACGTATCAATCTGTTGAAGTTGAATTCTGGTATTGATGTTTTAAACTTATTATTTGCCTATATTTGAAATTGCAAGTACTTCTTGGAACCTTTATAAGTCATTTCATATGTCTACTTGTTGCGTACCATGTCAGTACTCTTGTATGTTGGGATTTTTGTACAAATGCCATTCACTTAATATACAATTGCCGATTTGCAATATATTAGTACTTTATACATAATTTATTTGACATTTTGTACTGACTATAAAACGCAGTACACGTATTTGTATAATTTTGTATTTGGCAATTTACATTGTTAAATCTCAAAATTACAAGGTTAGATGTTGGTGTGTGTATATGTGACATGATGTATATAAATATGTTACAGATACAAAGAACAGTGTGAACATAAATCCAAACTGTACAGAAGAGATCTCATATAATGCTGTCTCAGTAAAGTGGAACCCGCGTGATTCTCCCGTCAAGGTCAGTAAATATTCTATACGTTGTCAGTATATATTCTATACGTTGTCAGTAAATATACTTTACGTCGTCAGTTAAGATACTTGACTTGAACTTGACTAACTACTGATGTTTAAGGATGCCTCAACATTGTTAACTGACCATTATGCATTATGGCTTCTTGTAATTATGTCATCGCATATAATCTTGTTGTATTTATATGCCTTTCATGAAGCTGTCTTTGTCTTATTTATATGCTTGTATTTTTGCTGTTTATTTGTTGTAAATGTCCAAATGCGAGGTAACTTGGCATACTTTTGCACACTATACCCATAAACTTTGAACTTGAAAGTATACTTTGAACTCACATGACACACATATTTTGTGTAAAATTAAGTTTTTTAATGTAACTTAATATCGGACGTTGGGAAGATCAAAGTAACAACTATAAATCATAACAATATTGCCGTGAATGAGTGTTTATATCGTTTCTTACATTGTTACAATATACCACAAGTTTGATATGGTCGAATGACGAAGATAAAAATCTGACTCGATGTCTAGTTAAGATGCTTATCACAATAATATCGTCCTTAGTATGTAACTTGATTTAATATGTCTGTTCTGCTGGCGCCTATGTAATTTACACCTTGTATTGAATACAGTCCACACAATTTACTGCAAAAAATAAAGAAGAAGTCGCTAGCTCGGAATGATAAAACATTAAGTGCAACTTATCGATATTTTTATACCCATCACATTGTAAATCTTATGAACGTATTGTCATGGAAATTGGAAATGGTCATGTTGGCCAAATAGAAAAAGTGACATTATGTTTTTTCCTACGTAAAGAGAAGTTTTCAGTTAGTCTTTTTCTTTATTTTTAAAAATATAATTTTTGTACTTGCGACCTTATTCTTGTACACAGGCGAAACATGCATTTGATGACTTGATGAGAATACAGCTGGTTCTGTAATATGAGTTTGTTAAAATCAGAACGTATAATAAATATTCATGAATATGCTACTTTATGTAAGTCATATAAATTGTCGTGATGACATACATATAAGTCATCATCCTGTCGTTGCGCAGTACGATTCTTCATGCATTTCTTGTTTTAACTTTTTGAGTGTATGTTTGGGCTCATAAAATGGTTTAATTGCATTTACCACTTCACTGTAACACTGTGTTGTAGTATGTGTAAGTTTATTTAATATAACTGTGTCGCATATTTACTGCACAACTGTGATAATAAAGTGGTTTAAATTATTTTACAGGTAAACGTGGCAATCCATTGTCTCAGTACTGATTTCAGTAATCAAAAGGGGGTAAAGGTAAGTTGATATGTTTTATTCATATACATGTAATATGTTTCCAACAACTGACTGATTGCTTCCCTTCTCGTAAATAACCAGTTCACGAGTTTCTCCATCCAAAACAAACATAAGTTATAGCAGACCTAATGCCATTCTAATCCGCCCTGCCAGCTTTTGGTAACCAACAACGAGTAAAGCATCAATAGTTCAAGTAAACGGTGTCTATTAAAATAGGCATCTGTTCTTTGTAACAACATACCGAGTGATTCCAAAATTGTTGTTTTGATGGTAACACACATATGAAGATCGTTCTATTTTGATATTAATTTTTTACGACATTAAGTTACTCAGTAAAGTAAAAGTTTCATGTTCAATGAGGATGTTTATGACAATGTTGGGCACTATGTAATACTTTATCTTATAGGGTCTGCCGCTACATGTACAAGTTGACACATATGAGAATTCCACTAAAGATACAGTCCCTATAAGTCGAGGATTCTGTCAGATTAAAGTGTTCTGTGACAAGGTAAATACTCCATTCATTCATTTAAAATGTAATGAATGTATGTTTGATAATGAAATCGCTCTATAATATGGAATAGTGCACATAAAAAGAAAGTTAAGTTACTTATTTTCGAGGGCTGTTTTCGAATGTTCAACCGTTCAAACACCCTTTGCCATTTTATTCTTCTATTATTTTTTTTATTTAAAATAATTTACTTCAGTAGTGTGTTATATAAGACCTTTTCGTTTCAAGAAACACGATTAGTGTTGTCTTATGGTCTGCTGTTTTGTTGTAAAATCATGCTGGAACAATGTTGTTATCTTAAATGTTTTGTCCCGACTTATCCAACCAATTGTACTAATCACAAGGTTACTTGCTGAACCAATTATCCAGAGCATGTATTAGCAATTAATTATAGACAGTGGCATCATTGTATTATTTTGGCATTATTTTGTGGTGATAATGAATGCAATAACGAGCTATTTGACATACCTAGTTCATATGTATTCAAACAGGGAGCTGAAAGAAAGATACGAGATGAGGAAAGGAGAAAACAATGTCGAGTCAACAAAACCGAAACACAACCTGCAACTAAAGGTGAGTATCTGAACAGTGCTCATTTTGCTGGCTTAGAATGAGAAGGTCGTACAAAAATCAATTTTTAAGAAAACAAGAACTGTCCGAAAATTACTCTTTACTAATGGTAAAACAAGTGGTTTCAACTTCGATTTGGTCAACACGACGAAGTTCCGATTTTATGAAAATAAGCTCATTAGAAGCGCTTTATGGCGCTGAATTTAAACATGTATGAGTCTTTAAAGGTCGTAAGTCTGATTCTAAGCCAGCGATTTGTATGTTACTGTTTTCGATAGTGGGGTATTTATACTGGTACTGATACATTGATGTTGGATTATTTGAATTAAAGTGGTCGTTATTCCTTCAAATATACTACCTGATGATTAAATGATGGATAAGTAAAATTCTTTCAAAATTTAGCACTATGTCTAAATTGTTCACCCCCAACACCAACAAATACTCATGAATACACTTTCTTCATTACTTCTGAACATGCATAATTATTGAGGATATGCCGTATGTGTAGCGCAAATGTACTGATATTGTTGTTTTTTATATTCAGCTATAAGGAAGCGACATGAAGAGGTTTACCACGAAGCTTTAGATAGGTCAGAATTTTATCCAATGGCAGATCTTAAAACCTTACCTATATTATTTACACCAACATTTGAATGTGACGACACAATAAGGGTAAGTGATGTCTAAGTCAATCATTCATGCCTATCTTATTGAAAACATACATTGACGTTTTAAAATATTTAACTACGTTACATGTGTTTGAAGCAAATCGTCCATGCCCTGTGCGCAGTTCGTCTAATTTAGAGCTTTATTGGATCGTGCATTAGAATCGCCTGCTCTTGAGTGTTCAGGAATGCTTTTCGTACTATTAAATACATGTATTAATATGCCTTATGTTTTGCCGCGCTGCGACAGTAGTCGATTGTTTACCTAACAGGTGCAAATGGATTAATTTGCTGTACTAATTGTACCGAGCCCTCTTATGGGACTAAATACCTTTCGATATGTTTAATTGCAAAATTACTGCAGGAGTTAATTATGAGGTTATAAGATTATAATTGATTATAGATTAAATAATATAAAATATACTACTCCTGGCCAACAGTTTAATCGACATGTGTTGTTGTGCATTCTTCACCACTCTTACTATCGATATGCATTTTAAGTGTTGCAATCTGAAAACAAAGTTCATGTCTTCGATGCATTATCTCCCGTCCAAATTCGGTTGATTCTCGAACACTTGATATTTACATTGTAATAAGATTTCAGTCTAGAATTTTACCGAATAACTTTATATTTTATGTGAAACATCCTCGATTTTTAACCAACCTGTATTTGTTATATTACAGCAAAGTCCTGTTGCGCTTCCAGTACAAGACGAGGACGGCAGTTCAAGGTATGTACTCGTGCACTTTCTCTCAATATTTCATTCACACGAGTTACAGTTTTCCTGCTCTTAACGATTCCTCTAGATTGTACAAAATGTCTCATGACTTCACCAAATCTTCCACTAGACGACGAGAAGCCTGTTCCCGATACTTCTAGATACTCATTAATGTTCATCGGGAGTACATCTCCGAGGCAAAACTATGATCTGAATGGGACATTGTTTTTATTCGTATTTTATATACAATATGCAACTTATATTTATGTGGCTTTAACTTAAACAGGTGTTAGTTTAATGAAGATAACTTAAGCCAATGTTTCTGTATACCGACACCATATTTGGATATGTGATTATTCACTGACTACATTATTATTATAAATATTTGTATAAAGAATTACAAGATACTACTTTAGGACATATAAATTATGTCAATACATTTAAGTGATTTGTAGGGGGAAATGGTCAAATAATTTGTTATAGTTTACGAGTTGAGCAAATAGGGCGGTACTTTTCACTCGTTTGTTTAATAACCTATCCAACGACGCTTAGTTAGCCATCATTCCATGGAAACAACTTGTCAAACAATTTAGATTGATGGTCAAGTATCACCAACAGTATTTCAATCTTTTCGAGACTGTCCGTGTATATTATCCGTCGTTTTAACACCAAGGCAAATCAGATCTGACCGATGTATGCGGACATTCTATGTACTACCACTATCCTATTAGGTTAGGAATAACGCTTGGTTCGAACAGAGGCCAAACTATCAGTCGACGTTTAAACCATTCAACCAAATTCTCTATATTTTGTATTGTTTTATATTTGACAGTATTACAAGTAGCGGAGATCACTACGACAGTGCAGAAGATGTTAATGTATATCCACCAGTTAAAAAAACACGAATTGAACCCTATGAACCAATACACTCATACTCGAATAGTAAGTTGCCCTGTCAATCTGTCTGCTAAGTAAAAATTCCGCTTACTTCTAATCCCTATTATTCTATAAATTTCTTAAGCTAGAGCTGACAATACATTGTTAAATTAAACTTCGATAAGTGAGAAATTTATTTGAACCTACATGTTTCTCAAATGACCTAAGTCTCTTTTTCTTGTTAAGGGAGACCACTGCGTTATTATGTTATAAAACCTGCAATTGAACGTTTGCACCTACACACGTACATTAAAAAGCATCATGTGCTGTGTTAACTGCACTGACCTCAGTCTTACCATTGGGGTAATTGAAATCGTGAAATTATTATTTACATTGAATGCAAATATTGAATACACGTCTCTGGAAACTGAATTGTAAATGTTGGTGTCTAAATGCGCTGGTATATTTACAGTATTGCTGTACGTACGAGAGAAACACGAGGTTGTCTTCACTGCGGTAATGTTGCGATCCCCAACACTACATGGTTTATTACAGGCTGTAAGTATTATTTTACATGAAGCTATCTGATTGGATGATTTTGTATCGCGGTAATTGTTTGGCTGATATTATTTGCACGTTTGTTCAAATTGACCAATGATAAAGTTGTATTTTCTGCTATCTTCCAATTTTGGCAAAGTTTCATGTGGTGTGCACATTCACTTCTGAAGGAGAGGTCGTTACTATTTATTCGCGAGGTTGTCATACATGTATTGATTGGTTACCGAGAAACAACAGCCTTGTTGTGCCATCTGTTGTACATCGTTCATCACTAAAATGATTACCCTTGAACTTTGACCATGGTCGTGATATACTGTCAACATGATACTATTTGCTGGTCATGCGCGGTAATATCTACGTAGATTTAGCCCGATTACTTACAGAATTAGAAACTCCATCAATCCATTCATATGGTGAATAATAATATATTCCAACATTAGCTCGTAAATATCCATATATAAAACATTGGTTTAGATGATGTAGGGAAGATGTTTGTGATAACATGTTCCTACCTACGTCATGCGATTTATATACTCATATTAATTAATTTTATTCCAATAAACATTCTAGTTAATATTCCAACATGAGAACGCTTATCAGAGACGAGACCACGCGATGCTATATATGCCGTACTTAATATGTGTTTATTTAAAATGATGATGTTATTTATTGTCTGTTAATAGGTTGAAGAAAAGTACAATGTACCCATTTCAAAGATAAAGAACTCATACAAACGTTCAAAAAAGGGGTGAGTATGCTAATAATCTTTAATACTGGTTTGTCAAGTTTTTTGCCAAGGCCATTTTTCTATATTTAGTAATTATCTCTGGATGTTTTTTGTAAGTGAACATGCACATTAAACATCAAATAATTTACGTATATATTTATATTTATTTATCTACAAGAGCATATTTATGCTTAATGAACTTCGTCCTATTCAATGTAATTTATAATGATAGGTATTGTAGAACCATTGACCAAAATTTGTAATTGGAAACGAAATATAAAGAATTTGCATGTTAGTAAAACATTTCTGTGAGCGCTTTGATGAAGCAGTCTCCAGTAGTTCGATGCCCAGCCATTCTGAAAAAATTTTTTTTTGGCGTAGACTTGAAGACATCTATGTAAATACCCATAGCTATACCGTTTTTCTTTTATATTTCAGAATATTGGTCAGAATGGATGATAACATTATACGACATTATTCACATGAATCCACATTTATCATAGAACTCAACCGTGATGATCAAGATTATGAACTCATACTGACAGAGATTGAACCTTGTTGATTGACAGTTACTTCCCTTGGATTTAAATCCGGCATCAGCATGACTTAAAATATGTGGTTAGTTCCCTTTGAAACCATTCCGCCATCAAGATGACAGTTCAAACACTCGGTGCTTCTCGTTGGCATCAATCCGACATCAATAAAACCAGTGATACGCGGTTAATTTTTCTTGTCTTCATATAACAGTGATACACCGTTACATCTGTCAGTAATCATACCGCCATCAACATACCAGTGAAAAACACAGTTACTTCCCTTTGTAATTATTCCGCCATCAACACAACAGTCATCTATTAATAGAATATGCTTTAATTTTGTGTTCAATACATTATTATGTACATATAGTGCTTTAAATCAAAACTTACATATATCTTATATATAAAGTAGTGATATAATTGATGAACACTTGAAATAAATAGCTGTACATACCGTTTATACTCGTACATGGGGTGATCTAACAGTAATGCGACACATGCGGTGCATAACTTTAAAAGTCTATTTGTTTGAAATTATTTCAGCATTTGTTTACATGTCTTTAAACTGTCTGATCACTCCATGTACAAGCATGATATATGAAATAAGCGGGTCATTGAACATTCCATCATTTTGTGATACATTTTCTTTTTATATAACGTTTTCATATCTTTCTCTCTTATATTACACCGTCCAGTTACCAACATTGGAGAACAAATGATAAATCTCGTTCACATATCACATTGATGTAAACCTAATACATGTAGTTTGTTTCACATGCAATAACGAGAACGTTTTGCAGGTTAAACAGAGGTATATCAAATAACACAATAACCAGTAACATAGCATGTAGTTCATAGAAAAAGCATGTACAAAATCCACACGTTCTATGTATGCAATCACTAAATATGTCTTAAAAACTAAAAATTGAGTGTTTTAGCATGAACAAGTGTTTTATACGAACTTTGATAGTAACTTCCAGCCAAACATGTATATGATTTATAAAATTCCGTGCCAACTTTGTGTCTGTGAAGTAATATGTACCCGACTCTCGTTATTCTTCGGTTGTTAGGATAATCTTTCAGACTGAGTGTAAATATGTTATTATTTGAAATATGAAATCAGAGATATATCGACGGCACTCAGACATGGGACATTAACGACAACTTGTTGCCGCACAATTGTTATTGCCAAAGGCTAGAATGTAGTAACTGATTGTAAGTAAGTATTGTCACTGTACTACGATAAGTTATGTCCCTTGTCTAAACAATATTTGTACTCGATTAGTTTGGATGCCAATAATGCATATACTCGTACGTATAGTACGTACTTCATTGTGTATGCATCATCAAATGTTAGCAAAAACTTGATGTTCACATCGTCTGGGTAAGAAGATGTTTTCTTTTTTCTAAGCCAGTTATCGTCGACAAGTACCTGTTTATACTCGTTATGTTAGTCATAAAATTACAATGGTGTAAATAATCTTGTTCGAATTGTGATTAAATTAATAATACTAGAACAAACCATTCATATTTTGTCAATTTAGTTTATTTAGTGTTCATAAATTACAAATACTCATCCCGGGGTACTGGTTGCTTATTAATTATACCCTGACAATTTTCATCATCCGAACATTCCATTTGAAATGGACACAAAATTTGCATAAATAGATTCATGTATATCATGTTATGATTATGATACATTTACATTTATTGATTGTGTTTACATTGCGTTCTTTGTTAATGTTATTACAACCAAGAGTCCAGTTCTATAAACTGAATTGTGTAGACCAGCCATTGGACAATTTGAATCTACGACCAATCGGTGACCTGGCCCGGTGATTATAAATATTGGAGTACGTACTCCATGCTCCAACTCATACTCCGTGCTCCAATTGGAGCATTTCGCAGTTACAAAAACTGTCGTAACTTCTTAATTAATGAATTGAATCATATGAAATGGTGTTCATTTTCTTAGTTAGACCATTTGCTACAAGTTGATATTGGTTTTGAAGCAAAATTCTAAAAGTCATGTTTGACTTTGGAGTTTGGAGTTGGAGTATGATAATGAAAAATGTTTATAACCACCGGGCCTGATCTTGTTGATTGGTCTGCACATTTATATTTATAGCTCCAGACAGGTTGATGGTCAGACGGTACTGTGTATTGTCGTTCTATTTGTTTATACATATTTTATCTATATTTTTTGACAGAAAAATGAAATTATTTTGTTATATGAATTTATGCATAATGTTCTACCGAAGATGAAATTTATTGTTGTGTTGTTTATTTTGATAGAGGAATTTTGTTTCCAATGATATAGATGCAAATAAAGAAATGTGCTTTATTACTCATTGTGTTTTGTATTTGATTCTAACAATGCGAGTTACAGCCTAGAAACGTACATAACACCCCTTTTATATGTGCTTATAAACAAACCGCCCGACGCTAGCCACGATATCAATGCTACCGTAAATGGTCTATACATGTAGAGGAACATAAATTATTTGTTTGTGTACTGTCTATGTATCTTCCATATATGTAAAGTACCAGTACATTTTGCTGACCAGACACCTGTACATACAAAAACGAAACATCACAAATATTGACCAACACGATTTGAACAAGGAAACACCGAAAGCTAAACAGCTACATTTTGATGACAAACACAAGCTAAGTTGGTGATAAGAAACATTTAATTAACTCGTTTCTCACCAACCGATCACTATATCACGTACTTACATAGCCTGTTCCTGCACACAGGTATTTAAACTTTCAACCACTCAACATGCTTAAGCCATTAGTACATACTAAGCGTTATACATATATCTTGTGGAAGGAAAGATTCAGTGAAAATTGAAGAGGTGTACAAACAAAGTTCCGAGAGTAAAATACAAGATTCAAATATTGAAAGATGAAGAAAGTGCAAACAAGTTTCGAGTAACACTGAGAAATCGCTCTGATGCGCTGAGAGAATTTGACACTTCAATATGGAAGGGTATTGGGAAATGGTCGAGGAAAACTGGAATACTACTCGTGAAGATGAGCTAGGGAGAAGGAAAAGGCAGCACAAACCATGGCTATCAACAACAACATTGGACAAGATAGATGAGATGAAGAAACACAGAACAAACTGAACAATGCTCAAACTCGTGCATCAAAGCAAAATATGAAGAAGAATATTGGGAAGAGTACCATGAAGTGAAACAAAGTGTAAGAATAGATAAAAGGAGCTTTATTGAAGACCTTGAAACTAAAGCAGATACAGCAGCAGGTCAAAGAAACATGAACTATTTGTAGGATATAACAAGGACGCTACCAGGTAAGAAGAGGGTTCCAGAGAAGCCAGTCAATGACAATAATGGTATTTCCATCACAACAGTAGAAGGACAAATTACGCGATGGAAGGATCATTTCAGTGAACTTTTAAATCGACCTGAACCAGAAGAAAGAGCAGGCATCAAACCAGCGGAGGAAGAGCCAAACATACCGTTTCAACCACCAACAAGAGAGGAGATTGAGTCAGCCATTAAAGCGCTTAACAACCGTAAATCTGCAGGTCCTGACGATATTCCGACAGAGGCAATAAAAAAGGACATGACAACTTCCGTTAAAATGATGCACCCCCTTTTTGAGCAAGTATGGAAAGATGAAATGATACCACAAGACTGGAAAGAAGGGTATATAGTGAAGTTAACGAAGAAGGTAGACTTAAGTCAGTGCAACAACTAAAGAGGAATAATGTTATTATCAGTTCCAGGAAAATTGTTTAAAAGAATTATTATGGACAGAAGGAAATCTTCAGTCGACAAACTATTAAGAGATGAACAAGCAGGATTAAGACAAGAGTGGTCATGCACACATCAAATTGCCACATTGAGGTTTATAATTGAACAGACTTTGGAATAGAACAGCTCTTTATTTATAAACTGTATAGACTTTGAAAAATAGTGCGGACAGACAGGCTCTATGGACATTAATGAAACATTACGGAATCCCAATGAAAAACATAAAGCTCATATATAATTCATATGATTGAATGCCATGCCACAACGGAAACCTTTGAAATCAAGACAGGAGTTAGGCAAGGTTGTCTTCTCTCACCTTTCCTGTTCCTGTTGGCCATTGACTGGATAATGAAAGAATCAACAAGGGACAGGACAAATGAAATTCAATGGACACTCATGGAACTGTTAAAGGATTTAGACTTTGCGGATGATCTGGCTCTCCTATCACACACAGAACAACAAATGCAAGAAAAGACTTCAGTACTGGAAACGAATGCAGCGAAGTAGTAATGCGAGTCAACAAGGATAAGATAAAAGTATGGAGAATAAATGCAAGAAGTATTGAAAGTATAGAACTTACAAATGAAGCTATTGAAGATGTTAAAAGTGTTACATATTTAGGAAGCGTGTTAAATGATACTGACGGAGCCAAAGAAGACATCAAAGCAAGAATATGGTAAAGCAAGGACAGCATTTAGTTTACTCAACAGAATGTGGAGATCATCAGAAATATCAAAAACGACCAAGCTAAGAATAACTCAACAGAAACTACAGACCACGAAAGGTAAAAATAACACACGCAAACTGAAGATAACAATATCCAATATAGCAGCAACAGCAGCAGCAGCAATGGTAAGCTTTAACAGAAAGGTAAATTCCTACTACATATATACTGCTCCATTTTACGAGCCTGACATATCCATGATAATGAAACTTTCTATATTAGCCTCAAGAGATAAGAAGTACAAATGTTATAGAAGATTGGCAAGTTGGTGAATTGGCAATTGTTCCTTTTGTACAAGGACATAATGAGTCATCATTGTATCGTGTGTATAAGAAAGTGGACAGTCTAGTATGGACAAGATGGTTACGATAAGCCGGTTAGGGTATTTTACAGGCTTTTGTTTGGATTCCTTTCTGTTTGAATATGTTCAAGTTTAATTAAGACATCAGTTGAATTCATTATGTATAAACTACTAACAGTTTGAGAATACACTCGTAAAACGACAAAGGTAGAAAATAGTGTTAAAACCTCAAGAAATATTGTTTAATGATTGCATATTTGGTTTAAACTTGGAATGGTATTAATTTTCAAGATTAATGCATGTTTACCCCTAAAATAAATTGACACCAGACGACAAACATTAATTGTAGACATACACACAAACGGCTGACGACCAATACATTAATAGCAGTCTCATTCTTTCTTAGAACAACGTGGATATAGGGATAAAGTTGTGGAAAGGTTTGCTGCATTTCTATTTCGGACATTCCCTGAAGAATATCGACATGGTATGTGTTTGGGTGTCGACGTTGCATTCACTAAGGACCGACTTCGTGATGCTGACGTTAACTCCGACTCGCCGTTCATGACCGAAGATTCCCAAAAGAGAAAGGTTACTGGGCGTCTCAGTTTACCTTCACCAAACAGTACATTCTTAACATCGGTTCATTACACTTTAAGGACAGGTGTATTAATAGTGTTACAATGAAGAGTAAATAGTATGAAAATTTACAACTAAACACGGTAAGTAAACGGCAACGTTTGGTGTTTAATTAAATGACTAAACTTACACTATATGACACACAAACAGTGGTTAATAATGTCAATACATGTTGGAAAGTGTACTTATACCGATATTTATTCAAGCCTAACTACATCTCACAAAATGTTTGAAGACTGTTATTACTTCGGCCTGGGTACACACAGCCTGTTTGAACTAAACAAATATATTTCAAAAGACTGGTCATCAGTGATTTGATGTGATCATTGATTTATTTATCGCCAACTATCAAAATTCATTGCATTATAAACTTCTCAGGCATTATTCTCCCTAATAAATTTCCAATTGTCGTCTGTAAAATCTCTAGTAAGTCACGTGATGTAATTAACCAATCGTGACAAATCAGTCACAGTTCCATTGGATTCTCTCCGGGGCATATATGTGATCTGATACTAGGTGGCAGTGATTATAGAACGATGCACTCGTGTTTGTCTTTGACCGATTCAAACCAATGTTACTTTATTGTCATATAAGATACGGGACGTTGTGAGTGGACAATGAATTTATCAAATATTTATTCTGTTTGTTTGACAAAGTGGATTGTTGTCATTTTTGTAAGTATATTCTGTTTAACAAAGTTTCATATAACAAAGTAATAATGCTTAATTTATAATCTAAAATATTATATAAAAATACTAACAGCATTCAATATTTAGGTACTACGAAATGATACTGTTGTAGTGGAATTTTGATTTATCAAAATGAGGATTCTACCAAATGTAAATTATTTAATAAATCAAAATAAATAATGTTTATTTCAATACAAATGGTGATGTTTAACATATCAAAATGACAATGCATATTATAACAAAAGGAAGACGTTTAATATCATACCAAAATGACACGAAATGTACGAGTATTGTACCAAAACGATAATTATTGATTTATAAAAATGATAATGTATCATATTGAAATGATAACGTTTTCTACATTTATGTTTGCTATATCAAAATAGTAATGTTCATTATGATAAAATTACAACGCTCCATATATCAAATTGATAATTTCTATTATATCAAAATGGTATTGTTTGATTTAACAAAAATATAGAAATGACCATGATTAATATAAAAGAATGATAATATATATTATATCAAAATGACACTAATAATTGTTTCAAAATGAAAAGGTTTATCGTCAGTAAAAATATATTGTATAATTTTGTCAAAATGCTAAATTAAATGTTTTATTGATCAAATTGATATTATTTATCCTATAAAATTATGTATGCTATATCAAAATGATTATCTTTATTATTTCAAATCAAAAACGTTAAATTAATCATACTCAGTGATAATATTTTACTACCATGTATAATAAAATGATAATATAATATGCATCAGATTCTGCAGTTCTAGATCGGTTCGTCTTTAAAAAACGGAATTGTTCACATTTAAACGTGCAAAATGTCTATACAGTATGTATACGTTAAGTTTAGTAAAACGTACAAAGTGTGCTGCATCCTAAATATCATATAAAACATACACATCAACTCGCGGCTAAGTTGAGGAAAAGATAGGCTGTATTGAATTTCATACAGAGATAAACGCATAACATCCTTATAGACGATTCATATTACAATACCTTTCAGTTTGTATAGATGTCAATTTGATAGATACCTAAAGGTTATTGCTACCTTTTCAGTTGAGCGGAATGTTAAACATCGTAGTCCCTTAGACATATCTCAAGCATCCTACTACCACGATCGAAAAGCCTAAAATTCATGCGGAAGTACCTTCTCATGTCTAAAATCGAGGTTACTCTGATTAGTAAATACTAATTTACATTATTGATAAAATATGGAAGAAACTATTGATGAAACCTCTTGAATTATTTATTCCAAATGCTTTAAAACACCTAATCTCGCGAATTGGTTACACTGTTTGTAAAACGTAATACTATGAACTCATATCAAAACTAGTCAATATGATGACGACCGCATCCGGAACTTTTTAGAAGAAGGTTCTTTGCATTTATTTCTTAGGAGTATGGACTAGCAAATGCAGAAAAAACAACACTTAAACTGTTAACACTTTTGATTAGAAAACGTTAATTAAACACGTATTGTCGCGAAAACTACAGACAACAGATGCAAAACGTTGATTCGTTTTGTAACCTGTTTTCCGCATTTCTCAAATCACAGTTAATTTTTTTTCATGGAATTTGCTATGAGACTTCTATAACTGTTCCTGTACTTGTTGTATATACGAGAACAGTATATTGCTCAACGTTTTTTCACGTTAAACATAATTTTAAAAATTACAAACTAGTTAACAAAGTATATAATAAACTTTACTGTTCGATTCCTAACCTGCGAACTTTCATGTATGCAAAGTTATATTTTGTAACCAAAACATTTTCGGTAAAATACGTTTTTCAGTTTTTAAAACTATTGAGAATTTTTCAAATGATTGGCATTAATCTGATCTTTATAAAAATAAAAGGATACAATGTACAGAAAAATCCAAAAAGGTAGCAATAACCTTAATTCATTCTACATACGAAAAGCACAAATAAAATTCATTATGCAACTTACCGGTAGCATTAAACAACATAATAGATACAATGAAACCTCTGCATCATATGAGGAAACTATTTCACGATTCGCAGTTATAGATTTGTAAACGCAAACGTGCATGCAAATAAACACCTAACAACAAATATTATCATGCATATATTAATCGTCGAGGTCTCAATTGACCCACTTCGGTCATTTCCTTCGTTGGGAAGCATAGGTGATTACCGAGTCCTCACACACTTGATTATGTAGCCTGTCGTACGTTCTGTGGAGTTTCAGATTTTGTCACTCTCTTTGAGTTCTGTTTCGTCCTGTCTTCACCAAGTGGTACGAGAACGATCACTCTTGTTTTTACATTGTGGTCTCAATAGATAACATAGGAACTGGGTTGCAAAGTACGTCCTGGATAGTACTGTTTTATTTGTTTATTATTCTGTTTTAAACTCAAGCTTTGTCAAATAGATGGCAATATAATACTGCCCTTATCGTATATCCTGTTCTATCAGGGTACATGCCGTGTCACATAATTCTACATCAGTACTATAAACAGATGATAGAGCGTCCGACAGGAAGGCGGAACTTAACTACCCGACTACAAATACATAAACACAGCACATAACATACTCGTAAATTCACGATTCAATGCTCAACATGAAAATGAACTGCCAAAGACCGAGTTGTCAAAGCTGAATGGTCTAGTTTCACCAGGCATAAACCAGAATACCCTATCTTAAGCTGTCAAAAGATTATTGTTGTCCGGACAAACGGGCATACAGACATCAGCATCGAAACAAATTAGCGGACATTTATAATCTTCCCATTAGGAAACACATACTTGCAACCATGTAATAGTGATCAGAAATTATAATGCAATTAGTTCCGATTCAAAATAACCATGCGCTTAGGGCACACCATCATTTCATTATTGCCTAGCAATCGTGTCAATATAAGTATTGTCATTAGTTATACTAGTTATAACAGTCCAAATCCCGCAGGAAACTTCTGATTCGATAAAACAAATTGTTAACACTAATGCATGTTTTATTTTATCCACAAATACAATTGTCTATTAAAGTATATTGCTTATTGTTAAAATACCATATCCCTCTAGAAGACTAGAACTTTCAGTAAATGCAATGCATTAAATAGAATAGTTCAATAGTGTAATTATAATATATCAAGTTCAACTGTCATCCTAAGTATAGACTCACTTAAATACACATAAAGGCTACCGTACAGTATTGAACTCTTGGCGTTTTGTTAACTCCCCAGATGTCATTACATTGTCATTGTCTATACAATTAACACGTATCCAATCAATTCATTACAACAAGAAGGGGAGCGGATATGATCAGCTGGAGCTGTTGTTTTATACTATTAACTCACAGTATAAAACACATGCTGATAATTAATCTTCTGTGTTAGTTCTATATTTTATTTGAAAGCCTCCGGCATGGTTACATATTAGGTTAATTGTAACATGTTCTCTCTGAACATATGTGTTTGCAAAATCACTGCCAAGAGTTTACCTGACAACTTCCTAAATACTATAGACTAAAGTCTAAAGGCTACACTTGGCTAGATATAAGTTTCTTTAGGTCGGCATCAATAACAGCGTGTTCGGTTCTTTTTACCAGGTAATCGGCAAAGGTAGAACATGACATGTTCAGTCGGATAATCGTGCAAGGTATACGTCTGGACCAACATTACGACTTTTATGTGGTGCGTTGACAGCAAGTTATGTATGTACTGTTCGTGGCTAGTTTTTACTATCCCAAGTGGTGGGCTTTTAAAATAATTATTTAAGTATAGTTTGCTTCCGTCGATATATAAGTCGTGGCTGCTCGGTTATCCGTTACTGCTTACTTGGTGGTGTACATACGTTTAGTATTTTATTAGCACTTCATATAGCAAGTAGAATGTTATGTTGCCCCACTCTTTGTACTGATGTAGCATGCCGATATGCCTCGATTGGTCGCTAGGGTCACCGTTTTGGCATTTGTTTTACTTATTGCTAGAACTATGTTATGCTCCCCTCCCTTTCTTTTACTGTTGTGGCTTGCCCGGTTTGCCGGGGTAGAACTTTTTAATTAGGTAACTGTGCAGTAATGCCTCGTTTGGTCCCTAGAGTCACGGTTTTTTTTAGAACTGCATGTATGTTATGTTTCCCCTTTTCCACCCTTTTTGCTGTTGTGGCTTGTCCGGTTTGCTGGGGGAGTAACTATTATAGTTAGGCCACTGTACATGGTGTTTGTAAACTGGGTCATGTCGCAGTTATGCCTCGTTCGGTCGCTTGGGTCAACGTTTTGGAATATATTTGTAAAACTAGGTCGTCCTGCAGCGGGGACATTGGGAACTAGGTCGCATCTTAGCTGCGTTTCATTCGATCACTTTAGATCACCGTTATTTTGTTAATTCCTTGGGATTTTTTGTCATTTTGCGGTGGGGACTTTGGCTTTTAATTATTTATTTGCTTTGTGTGTGGTTATCGGTCGTGTTGTGATGTTACTGTTTTCGGTGCTTCGCAGACTGAGTGCTGCCTTCCCTGTCTGATTTCCACAGTTCAACACTGAGTGATTAAATTGAATATGTTCAAGATCTCTCATGTGAGACTGTATCAAATTAACAATGTGGCCAGTCGTGTAGGTCACTTCAGTAAAAAGGAGGTCATTCTTGATACAAGTATAAAGTATTACCAAAGGTTGCATATACGTTCAGTTTTGATTATTAATTATACTGATTTAATTTTCTAGTAATGGTTCTAATAACCAAAGTATCCCCAGGCAAAATAATAGAAACTGAGACCTTCGGGTTATTGCTTTAATTGTCCATTTAATCATAACTCAAATCAATAAGAATCCAACAACCTTTGAAACGTGTCATGCATACATCTATTGGATCTAGGTAACATATATGATGAATTGCTGGTCAATATGAACCAAACGTCATGTAATATTAGAGTTCATCTACCTTGGGATTATAATCATTATGATTGTATATAGTCAATCAGTACATACATGGAACAATAAATTAATCTATTTATGCGATCAATCAAAATTATAATAACAACACGCACAGGGTTGAAAAGCAGAAACAGCAGACCACAAAAATCACATAAATGTGTTCTATCAGGGTGGAATAAACAACAAGGTCAATTTTATTGTTTGGTAAAAATAATATAATCCTTTTCCCAAAAAAGTAGCTGTTTATCAGAATTCAAAATGATAAAATTTGCAAGCTACGAAGAATTAGTCAAACAATAGTGTAAGTGAATAATGTCATTTTGATAAAACAAGAAACATCTGTCTGAATCGACTCTTTATTGAGGGAAACACAAGTTAGATTCAGGTGGGACTACTTCTGAAGGCGAAGAAAAAATCAAAAATAAGAAGCGCCTTATAATGAGGAGTTCGAATATATCACTGACTGAAAAGAAAAAGGCTTCTTGACCCATACATAATTGAAATATTCATAATCACGCGCTTCTAATTACCAATTTTCTTAAAAGTCGGAACAGGTCATGTTTACCAAACCGAAGTAGAAAAAGCTTGTTTTTCCATAAACAACAAACCGTTTTCAAACAGTTTTCTCGTGTTTGTTCTCAAAATAATATACGACATTCTCAGCCAGCAAATCTGGTACTGATCAAGTACCGTAGTTAACGATATTTTTATTGACAAATGCCACATGCCATTAACCGTACGCATGAAACATTGCCAATAGGCTTAACATTGCTTCGTCGGCGATTTAAACAAATATAATGGGTTGTTCTTAATGGTTTTATTTGTTATGTTATACTCTGAGACCGGATAGTCCTAATGTAGTTTTTTGCTGTATTAATAAGTCTCTCACAAACAGATATATGGTGATTTTATACAAAACATTAAGTATATTAATTGAATTTGTTGTCCATCACATTATATACGCGTATTCGATATGATTGTTTTCGTGAGCTACATTCAAATAAAATGTTATGATACAGTTCCAAGGGAGCTCTATTGAATTTGTAGCACTCCCCTTTTGTTGAATTCCAAGTACGTCCAAAGCCCTTTATACTCTAAAGCACAATTGAAGTTCAATATCTACTTTTATGGAACATCCCAGCTGTTATGATACTTAAATTCAAGCCCACAGCAGAGTGATACAGAACACGGTTGTGGTGTCACGCGAACGCCATAGACGCGGTTAAGATGGTGGTAGAAACACCACAAATGCAAATGGTCGTCATATGGATGCTGTGACAATTCAATATAATAGAAATATTAATTACGCGATATGGTTGCGTTTGGGACACAATATCCATACCTAAGCCACAGAGAACAGGACCTCGAAGTGAAAGGTAACCGGGATCAAGAGTTCTTAGGAAAAAAACATTTGTGTTCTCAATTTGACCTCTGTGTCCGTCATCAATTAACAGTGTATAATGCCGTTAGGAAGCGACTTCACGTGGACCAAACATTCCAAATACCAATATACAATGGTCATGAAGTAATGTGAGCTATTTCTTATATAATAGCAAACAAATTCTAAGTGGAATATTAAAGCCGTTCAATATTTTATGGACCAGTCCATAACACAATATTGACCAACGTTTATATACAGTACTGTAGAACAAGCAAGTCAATCTCGAGGATATTTGACTCTATGCAAAACCGAAGAAACTTTTAAGATGAATTGATTATTCTCGAGCTAAATAAATTTTACAATCTCGCCACATGTTAAGGATCCTTATCACCGTAACTACTAGTGAACATGTCCTAACCAACCAGGAACTAGAACCCAATTGCAAGGTGCCATATACGAGAGGTGACCACCGTTTCCCTGAACAGTCTCGGACATCCGATTATATTTTATGCAAAACGATACAATCGAATTTAAATACATTGCATACATACATCATTTTATAGCTTACAATATTTGCACTATTTGAAATTTAATTAGAACAAGAATAAATCGTTGTGTAGGGGCTAAACACATTAATTTTTAAAAACCGAATAATACCGTTGATGTTGTTAGCATTTGTTCACTTTTTGACATTTTTTAAATCGTTTGTGACATTTTACAGAGCAACAAAACCCAAAGTGCACTTTTATGGGGAGTGTCTATCCTTACAAAAAACAAAAATCAATTCTCCCACAAAACGGTTAATTTTGAATTCAACCATATTGCAAACAAAGAAAACATTAGTTGTACATGTTACCTGAAACAATGTTACCGGACACAATACCATTACTATAAGCGGTTCAAAAGAATGTTTTCATTTATAACGTGCGGGCATGAACCACCAGATGTTCACCACCCGTCACAGATAAGGAGGTAATCTCTTGTTTGCATGGAAATAAAATATCGCATAACTGACACATATTTTGTTTAAAACGCTTTTGTAAAATGACGTCACAATGCATGTATGTATTTGTTAGCACTGACCACACTATCCCCTGAGTTCCTCGTTCACACCAAATTATGTCACATTGAAACAGTAATGTTGTCTATCAAAATATTTGGGTAGCTGTAGATCTTGTATAGCTGAAACTAGGCTTTGAACTTTCTTAAGATGGCACTATGTGATTTGGCTTCCTGGCAGCGGCTTCGTGTTAACTAGATATTTCAGTTTCTTAGCAGTTTAAACCTTGCCTGTCAGTGGTTTAGTTGCATTTCCTCGTTCAGTTATGTGTTTGGTATTGTATCGTGTGATCGTGGTATGTTTAATGTGAGTGCTGCCTTACCACCTGATATTTTTGTGTTGGGGCATCCTGATTAGAAAGCGTAAACTAACAAAATGCATCTGATAGCACCAATGACGCGTTGCCGCTAGGAATTTAGAGAACTACATGTTTCAGTTGTACGCATGCAAGAAGCCAGGCATATACATTATCACCGTTTTAGCTCTTTTAGTTTGTACTTCAGTTTGGTCAATATGACCTGTCCCTAACTCATCAAAATTGCTTTATCACGCAGCTTTCAAATATAGTTGGTATTATTATGTGATAAGCAGCCTCTACGACCTTACTCTTCTGTGTCAATCAAGTATCAAACAACGGTCATGTGCAGCGTTAGAGGTATGTTTCTGTTAGTATTATGTCTTCTTAAAACATGTCTAACACATTTACATTTTCCTATTGTTATTGCTTCATTAGCTTTTGCAGTTTAAATGTGTTTTTTAATTGTTTTGGTCGCCTTTTCCTATAAAAGATTTATCTGCGACATATATCCTGATAATTGACTGATTTCATTTTGCCTGTTCTGTAATTTTCAATGTGTATATAGAAAACTGATATAATTAAACTCTTGAAGAGCTTGACTTTAGTTAATTTGCCAGTCTGTTATTAATAGCAGGATTGATATTCGGTGCTAATCGATGTTCCCTAACCACAATCAATATCGGTATCATTTGCCCGATACCAATTATTTGACCGGATGTCAAAAGCGCGTAATTGGCGCACCACAAGTTGACTCTTTTGTTGTCACCGAATTTCCTGGTACTAATTATCAGTTTATAGACAGATACAATAAAAACAAGGAGTGGACTACATCTCTCTCACCATTTGAATATTATATATACAAACATTTCATTCATAAATTCCGGACATTCGGACGTTCGGACATTGTCTCACGCATCAAGTGTTACAGATGCTTTATACTGCTGTGTTTATTTATCACTGGCAACCACTTGTCCTATTTTATCACTAAGTAGTTTTTGCTGTATAATATCGAGCATCTACTCATATTTATACGGGAGCTCTAAACATTTCTAATGCGTTCTATCAATAAATGTTCCATTGTGTTATTCTCTATCTTTGATGACCATACATTGATTGCTTGCTAAACAAATTTACCAACAAATACGATTATACATTTTCCAATATTTGGCTACCAGGATAAAAGAAAAACGGTAACCAGTAAAAAGTTTATTATTGTTTAGCAAACACTCAAACTACAGATATAAATATCGTAAAACAATTTCTATTGTTGAGGTTAATTCCATTGGGGGTGTCGTTAGCATAAAACTCGTCATTCAAACGATCTCTGACTTAGAATAGTTTAACAAGATAAAGAGAATCATATTTATGTAATTATGTCATACAAAAACCAAGTGATTTGGAATAAAGATAACTTTACTAGGTAAACACAAAAAGAAATTCAGTAATTTCTATGTCAGTCATTTATGTAATACAAACCAAAAATACTCAATATTTTATCGGGTGCTATTTATGTAAAAATGCCGAGTATAGCAACAAAACTATAAGAGACGTTCGAACGGCGAAGACATCATCTAACTTAAACAACCGACATCACAGAAAACATAACAACATTGGTAACAACAAACATATGGCATATGGCCAAACATAGTCGCACGAGAAAATGAACTGCCAAATTCACCGCTAACAAAAAGTAAAAAAAAACAAAGTTAAAGCGTTGTTTTAACGTTAAGCCGATACTCGGGACTCTCTGTGAATTTTCGGTATATGTCCACTCGCTGCGTCTATATCGCATATTCAAACACTTCGTTTGGATTGAGTACTTCTTGTTGGCCTTGAATTTAATTGTTGATGTCTACATACATTGCAGTTAATATTTGACACGACAGAGTAGAGGATGCACCACCCATTCATTTGTTTGTCGAAGGTCTTTATCGAAGGTTATCAAGTCAATAGGTACATTGGAATATGCAAACGTGTGCCATACTTCAAACATTTCCAACACAGATTTAACTCCTGTTATTTGTTTACTCAATTCTCGATTTAAATTAATTTGTTTAAACATCTAGCATATGTTCATTCATACTTAACTACCACTGGATATTTATACTTTCAGTTACTGGGTGGGGTGACTCGAACCTATGGTTGGCATGGGTTCAGTAATAAAGCGTATCACTGTTGGGACCTGACAGCTTCATCAACCAATCCAGCACCGATAGAATGTGGAGATGGTAATATATAATGTTCTACATAACTTATTGGACATTTATAAGAGGTGTTTGTAAAGCACATTTGCCCCATTTGTGATTTTAACCGTTGACCTACTGACCTCAAAAGCATCTATTGTTACTTGCCAAAGTAACGGTAAAGTTCAAAGATCCTAGGCCAAAGCATTTTTTAGTTATTGAACAAAAACCATTGCGTCAACCGACATGATAATCGACTTATGCAAAGCAATTTATCCGCTCGTCAAAGATGGGGGCATACTAATAAATTAATTGTTTGGTTCTTGTGTCATTTTGAAATAAAATTAGGTAGGCAGGTTGGAAAGATAAACATTTTATTTTTAATAGTATTATATTTGTTAACCGCAATGGAAAACCAAGGATCCGACTACATTCCAGCAAAATATCAATACAATGTTTAGTGTCTGGTCAAAAACTAGGGTCGGTCAAGTTACTAAAATAACGTAAGGAAGTTAATGTCACTTTTAATTTCATTTCATATTAAATACATTTGTAATTATTGCTTTTTACAAGCATGATTGTGTATTATCATCAGTGCCAAGTTCACTGTATTAAACATACATTCATTGTTTAGAACGTTCTTTTCTCGTAACTGTAAACATGTCACCATTCTTGTCTCCAGGTTTTACTATCAGATGGATACAGACACCAGGCAGCACAATCAAACTGAATGAAGTATTTAGTATGACATACGAGCTTATAGTTGATACAGCATTTTATACCTGGGCGTTTACTGAAGGCTACTTCACTGGAATAGGATCTATAACGTACGTATATTTCTGGCACCGACTGTTCGACCGTCATCAACCTTACGCCATATTTTTCCCTTTGTGGGTTTAGCTATGCAATGTCACCGCTTCTACTGTTTATGACTTTATTTATCTGCGCATTATACAATTCTAAGTTGGATTGTTTTAACGAACGTATCTGCGAGAGAGGTCAATCTGTAGGAGTCTGGGTCGCAATATTAAGCATTTACAGCTTACTGTGTGTGGTCAAAAGTGAATGCCAGAATTTTACGATTACTTTTTACTATTTTCTCTTAAAATGTAGATTAATCACAGTTAGTTTACGTTTAACGCCCGTTGTATTTATCAGACAGAGGCGAATGATTCTGAAAAGATAACCAATACTTCAAATTAACAGTCAGAATTTGTGGATGGTGTTCTTGCAATTAATGTTAACGACTTTATATAAAAATAAAATATGTAGTTATTGTAACCAATGTGCAGTATCTATATTACAGGAGCGCTACCGAAGCTGAAACTTGGTGTACAACTACTACTTGTCCTACTGATGCATCTACTGCAGACCAGAATAACTGTTGTGTGTGGCATGTTAATGTTCACTCATGCCTTATTGATGGTACAGAAGGGAGTTTGTGTGGTCCCTGGATTCCCCCTAGCGGGGCTACACATACACATTCAGTTTCTCTTGGTACGAACATGTATTTGTATCTTCTTTATTGAATACAGTGACCAAGTTTTGTGGTAGTTATGGCGAAATTTAACTCAAATCCGTTTCTATCCAACTATAATCGAGACTGATAAAAAGATTCTCATATGACTGAGGGGATTTGCTAAATATAATTGTAATCCGACTCAGAATAAATATTGTATTGTAAGTCTTAACCATTTCCATTTTCTAGACTATTCTTATGTTCTTCATATATTCTTGCTTACATTTATTTGATATGTTTTACGAAAACTAACAATAAAACGAATATCATATTTTTACTATTGATCTGTAATTGTAAACAAGCTTGACATTTTATTGATAAATCTAGAATTAGCCTCAAGTAATATCAGCTTATTGACTGTATGATAATTGTAACAAACTAATAAATGTTAGTGTAAATGATGAGAGTATGGTATCAGTTAACTTTGTGTCGTTTGTTGACATATGCCTCTATATTACTCAGATATCGCTGCATGAATCCTCGAATATCAGACAGATGGTACGCCAGTGATTATTCGCGTTTATTCGTATTTTTATTATTTTCGCTTTTATGTACTGATAGCAATTAGAAAACCGCGTAAATTATTTCTATTTTCATAATAACTTGAAAACCTCTGAATTAACAACCGTGGGTTCCTAATTTAGGCTAAATCTGCAAAATACGTAGGTTATAGTTCGCGAAATGTGTTCCAATATTAGCGAAATAAAATTGCGACAGATACGCTAAACATTTCAGTAACAAATTCTCGAAATCTGGCTCTGATTGGCTGAAATGCTCTAGTCACGCGCATTGTGATTGGTCGGTCATCTGACGAGTATAAAATGACTGCATATGAATATTTCAGTTGGAAGTGTGGACACAGGAAACTGGACATCAGAGATCACTGGACTATACCGTCTTGGTACGACGTCACTCATAGCACACTTCAAGATTGGTTTGGTGCAAATAGCCTTGGAAACAAAGACTAGTGTTGTACCACGGGCAGGTAGGTTGTGTAGTGGTTAGTAAAAGGTGTTTAAAGAAGCAGATGGTTAACTGTGTTAATAATTATAAATACTTCATCAAAATAGGAAGCACAGTGGGGCTTTCTCTGTCTTAACTGTGAGGCTCTTTCAAAATATAGTCAGTAATGTCATTATGATATAATGCTAAACTGTAGACCCGAATGGTCTGTTAGCTCTTTGATTTTCAGCTCGGTTGAATGTTATAGTATGGTTGATAACTTGTGCCTTGATTGACAAAGTATGTTCGTTATAAGACAATTAGTGTGATTTATGTTAAATTATGAACACCACGAAAATGTTTCAATTTGAATAGGCCTTATGCCTACCTTATAATATCACTTGGATTTAAGTCAATCACTGAGTTTCTAAGTATCACCATCAAATGATTAGTAAGTAGTCGGAATAATTTTGAGTACTGCCAGTAAGACGTAACACTGATTTAAAAGACGTGAATATAACAAAGTTATTGTATTATCAATGCAACCTACTGGTACAATTCAGAAAAAATTGAATAGTTCCGTTTAAACGTTGTTGCTATCAAACTGTTTTTGATTATTCATGTTTTATTTGTTGTTTTATTTTGCTTCTTCCTCCACACATGCGGGTCTTATTTGATAGGGCTATCAGTAAATTATGTTGACATTTCCTTAAACATCTCCCGAAGTGTAACCATTTTAATATCCGGGGGAACATAACCCGGTAGGTGGCATTTAAATACAGTCACGTTAAGTCAATAGCAGAGCTGAGTATATTAAAAAGTTCTTTTGTTTGTTAAACATCAATATCCGATATGTCGTATTGAGATACATTCACACAAAGATACCATTGTCCAAAAAAAGGTTATATCAAGGACAATATAGTATAGTATATGTATTCAAGCTGTATAAGTTATTTAATATATGTAAATGTATGTACACAGTCTATTAAACAAGTGATATTAAAACTTGTTTACATATATACGTTTCATTAAATTATACCCCTTTGTTATCATATTTTTATCAAAGTGGATATCCAAATGTATTACCTCAGTACGTTCGACCACAGAAATAGCAACACTGCAACATACACTGTATGTGAAAGTACGAAAACTATACGGACTATTTCCCGAGTTTCTAATGGACTGTGTTCAGCATTTGAACAGTTGGTTATATTAATAAAAGTCATGCAGCTGTGCAAGAAGGTTTATAAGTTTGTACATTGTGTTCCTATGGTGTATATGTTCGTTCAGAAACCAAGTATCAGCAAGTCATGGTATAGCCATTGTGTGTCACATGTCTTGGTTTAGTAAAGTATTTGGCGCCTTTCAACAGATGTTCCTGCTTATATAAACCCTTCTCCATGAAAAAGATATGAGAAAATCGTACAGTGAATGCAGCACTGAACTTAACCAGCCGAGCACTGAAAACATAAAAAACATCACTAAACACAAATACATGATACACTGCCAACAAACAACCTAACGAGACAATGACCTCCCCAATGAATGCACACAACGAGAGGCTATTTGTGGTTGCATTTCCATTACACATGTAGCCCTGAATCAAACTGTTTTAATACAATGTGAACTATATACATTCATATTAATTGTTTGAATTCCTTTCGTCGGTAGACAACAATGCGCACTTTCACCTTGCATTAAGTATTAATTAACTGATTCTATGTTTATTTAACTACCAGTGTATGTATTCACAGAATGTGGGGACTCTGTCTGCGAGCACTCAGAAGGTGAAGATTGTGAAACGTGTCCAAAAGATTGTGGGAAATGTCCCTTGAAAGCATGGCAACTAGCTCTCATTGGTGCAGCAGGTTTCCTCATACTAGCCTTCTTGATTGGAACATTTGTGGTCAGTACAAATAATACAGTGTACACTGTCTTATTCGCCCTCTTTAATAGGAATATGTGAGTTAAGAAATAAGGAACAAAGTGTAGTCGTTCTTGCCATATCAAAAGGAACATTTATTTGTAGTCAGTAGAAATAATGAACTGTGCTTTGTCTAGTATGCGTAATTATTTGGAACATTAAAATATGGTTAGTAGAAGTTTTCTTTGTTTTACCAGTTTGGTCAGCAGAAACTATGAATTTTTCTTAAAGTTTGATTTACCTGTGTGGCGATATAAACAATAAGCGTACTCTGTTTGAGTCGCGCTGCTTACATGAACATGCCTGGTCAGTAGAAATAATAAAATTCACTTTGATTTTAAGTATATGCAGTCCTTTTGATACGAACATTTCTGGTCTGTAGAAATAATTAACTGTACTTGGTTTTACACGCATTTTTTTCATATATAATAGTAATATTTTTTGTAAATGGAAGCATTGTATTTACTAAACTTAACTTGCGTATGTAAAAGGAACATTTGTGTTCAGTAGAAATAATGAAGTGCACTCAGTTTTGCTGGCCTTTTTAATATAAATATTTAATTTTTGGCAAGTTGAAATAATAAAGTGTATTTTGCGGTTGGTAATATTTCCTCCACACATACAGCGAATTGTGAAATATAATAACATAGTGAAACACAAACTGCCATGATGAAAGTAAAGGGAATGTAGATGGTTTAATAGCGTATATTAAATGAGCTGACTCAATCATGGAACTTCATGATGAACATAATCCTGATCACAGGTCCGTGAAAAGTCTCCAACATCGCTTATTTATACATAGGTATGTAATATATAGTTGACGTAGGACACTTTTCACGGACATGTGGACCGGATCTGTAATTTTATAATATATCAATCTAGTTAAAGCAAGAAATAGATACGGCGGCCTTATTGCCTTAGATTCATATAAATTTAGTTATATACAATGATGTTGTATTAGTCACAAGCAGGTAATTATCCGACCATAATGACACATTTCAAGGAAATTAATTGATTACTAGTACAAACATGTAATGTAAAACTCGAAAATATTATTGTTGTCAAAATTTCGCGAATTTGTTTTTCTGAAATAGATATTGAGGTTCAAGGTAGCTTCATAAAAATAACTATCTGTGTTTCACTGCCATTGATGAAGTTTACGAACATACAATTCTACAAACGTATCCGTTTCCAGGATAAAGCGAACACTAATCCATTGCGAAAATGTCTCACCTGTTGTATATCCTGGGGAGTTCAATAATTCTATAATTGTAAATAAACGTTTTTGTGTTTAATTATCGAGTCAACAAATTAACAGACAAAAGAAATCATTCAGCGTTTATGTCAGTAATCGGTGGCTCTATGTAGAATCGATCCGCTCTGACGTCATAAAGGTTGGTTCCATGATCCCAACGTGACACGTGGCTAATCCGCCATATGATGCCAACTTTTTCGGACGCTTCGAATGTTAAAGGTTTGAAGCTCAGTAGAGGAATGTTTTAAAATGACAATTTATAAGGGCCGACAAGTAGTTTTAAAAATAGTCATTTACCCGTAAGCCCATTTTCCTTTGAGGATTGGACCGGAAAGCAATTATGTTAAGACTTTTACATCAAAAAATAATTGGCTCTTTTGATAGATGTGTCGCAATGCTAGTTGAACATAGATCAAAAACTTTAATGGGTAATTATTATGTCCTATTACTTGTATCCATTTTTATTTTACAGTACTTCCAGTATCAGAAAAGGAAACTATTATGGGATGAAAGTTGGATAATTCCATTTGATGAAATCAAGCAAGGTATAACGTTAATAAAAAACATATTGCTCCAAATAATGTGACATTGCCGACCTACCCTTCGGCAAATTCAGTTATTTTGAATACAGTTTTAGGGTAGATTCTGTCAAACAAACGGTATACTCAGAATTCATTGGGGTTGCGTACAACTAATAACAATCGAATAACAATTAATTTAGATATTTTCAAACTATCAAAAGATATCCGCTCAGTCCGAAACGAATCCAAAAGCATGTCGACAATTTTTAAAAATAAACATTTTTATCTTTATCTTGCAATTAAGTTATTACGAGCATACATGTACACGTGTGTTGAAACAAGAAACAGACATCATGAAATAGATTGCTTATGGTAAAACAAGGCACAGTTTAGAACAAAATTGGAATAGTTATTGTAATTTATTTTCCATCCTACTTGTAAAGTGTGAAGATGTGTATATTTGTAGATGATGGCTTACGTGGAGCATTTGGTAGTATGATGGGTAGTAATATGGATCTGAGTACAGCAACTAGTGATGGCGTCAGCAGCAATAACATGTCACAATCAGCAGCTAAACGTCAGATATTCATACTTACAGCATTATAGTGAGTGTTAGACATGATTAGTTCATTTCATACGACAACAGTTTCATTATATATGTGTGTATGGGTATAATTTCGTGGTAATTTTCATGCTTTGATTTACGCATTGCATTGCTTTCCATGTGCGCTTTTCTCACATTTTTGCAATGTATCGTCATCGAGTATGCTGTTTGTGTGTAACGCATCAGTATGTTGCATTGTGTTGCCCTTGGGTTTCGACCAAGCTTGTATTTATATATAAAAAAAAACATGCATGAAATAGTTTTACTCATGACTTTCTCTTATATTATCGTTGAATCATATAGGAAGATTTTTGCGCAGTATATTGGGTATGAAATGATACTGCGATACTACAATTCCTGGCCGTTGTTTGTACAGTCCATCCAAAATGACAAGAAGGCAAATGTTTGTTCGATTTACAGCATCAAAATCAATGAAATACTCATATGGATTACATAGACCTGATTTATTTTCCTGTTGGGTGTCATGTATAACATGCATTGTGTTTGTTCTCCTTAAATTGCAGTTCATTGTAATGGCTCGAGTTTCATACTTGAATTGAGTTCAATCAACAGCAAACAATACATGTTTGGCTTCAGTGATTTTGTATTGCGAGGTTCAACCTTAACAGTGGGCATGCTGCATATATGCAATGGAATTATCACTGACTCGCAAAGTGAATACGCTTTGTATGTCATCATGTAATAACAAATGAAACACAACATAAGGGTAGAAGTGAAATATGATTATTCAGTTTTGCCATACCTAGGGAGCATAAGAAACAGTGGTACTTGTTGTTGCTTAACATAATGACCATATGCAAAAGTTTCCACTGTATTTGTCCATAAGACCAAGCTGTAACCAAACACATACCGATTGTTTACACTTTCAGCAATGGAAAAACATGTGCAATGAAGGAGGTCAAAAAGAAAGTATTTTCTTTGACAAAACAAGTTCGTCACGAAGTAAGACAAGTCAGGTGTGTGTTTTACTATTAAATTGCATTGTTTTATATTATGCTTCTATTTCGTAGAAAACTTGTTATTCTGTTTATTGGTTTCTATGTTAAACATAAGCCGGTTACTTGCGATCGTGGAAGCAGTTTTAGGCGTTTGGCGGTACAAATGTATGACATGTATTCAACATGTACAGTCTTCAACAGTATTCAACATGTCTATGTCTATCCATTTACACGAACAGATGAGCATACTATCGACGTATCGCCTTGTTCAGACGAACTCTCTACATGAGATAGATCAACCAGACTGGGAATGTATACTTGTAGTTATGGTACTTGGAAAGTTTCTATATGACTCAACTACTTCCACTTGACGTTAGCCATATAGCAAAATAAAATATCAATGTAACTTCTATTTTCAGAGAGTGCGAGCACATGAATTTGTGTAAATTTGTTGGAGCAAGTATCATTGCGCCGGACATACGTATATTGTCAGAATACTGTCCTAAAGGAAGTTTGAGTGACGTATTGTTGAATGATGACGTTCCACTTAGCTGGTCCTTCAGGTGAGACTATATCACTTTTCTAACACTTTGTAATTACGCTTAGTGTGTGTACGACTTTGGGAATATTTAATAATAGTTCACCTGTACTGGTAACATTAGTACGATATATGAGTTAGCTGCAATCATTATTGTTCAAACACCAGTCAGTCACTAAACTTGACTAGTCCCGTACCTCAGAAAGGCTGGTCATAGGCATTATCAATGTGTTTGATATTAAATAACAAATCGATATTAAATCAAAAATCAAAACTGACGGCGCATACTGGTGAGAACAAACACATATTTGACTATTTGCTGCGTAACCAGTACGTCATTTGTTAAATACAGAAAATATGAACGTAATAATTCGTCAGAATTTTATTTTTCATGCAATTTGTTTTTGAAGGTTTTCATTTGCTGCTGATATTGCTCGAGGTATGCATCATCTGCACAGTCACAAAATATGCCATGGTAGATTGAAGTCTAATAACTGTGTGGTCGATGACAGATGGACGGTCAAAGTAACAGGTACAATAACGGTGATATCTAAAAAGGGTATGAGGAAATCGGACAGGGAAGGCAGCACTTAACCTAACCAGCCGAGCACAGAAATCAGTAACACCATAACACAACCACACTGAGCGATACCCACACATAAGCCAAAAATCAAAAGTCCAAGTCCCCGCCGAATAAATGCAGGATGACCCAATTCTACAAAGAAGTTATAGAAAAGCGGTGATTCCTTGAGACCGAATGAAACTCAGCAAAGACCCGACCAAGGCTCTGCTGCAGGACGACCCAGCGTAACAAACTCATAGTGGCTTTAGCAGCACACACATTGTTTGTTATTTTAATATGCAGATATTCGAAACGAAATAACATTAAGTATTGTAAGAAACGGAGTTTGGAAACGAAATAACACGATAAGAATTGTAAATAAGCGGAGTTTCGAAACGAACTAGTACGGTTTATACTGTTAATAAGCGGAGTTGCAAGTTATTCAGATATGGATTTTATTAGCATGACCCAACTTTTAACACTTCATATCCCTCATTGAAAAACTTGACTTTCTGATTTCGAGCTCTAAATTTCGTTTTCTAGATTATGGTATGCAGACACTACGATGTAATGATGAAACACTGATGAGTGATCCAGATGACATGGATGAGGATGACGACTTTTATCAGGAAAAACGGGCTGCCGTATATAAGGCACCTGAATTTCTGACATCCAATGCTTGTTCAGGGACAGCTGCCGGTGATGTGTACGCGTTTGCTATCATCTTGATTGAAATTGCTACCAGAAACGATCCATACGGGGTAAGTAGAACTTGATGTATTGAATAATACTGAAGACATACACGATATAGAGATGTTCCTGGGGGAATATAAGCAAACGATGTCATTCACCTAATGGATATAATATGGATTATTTAATTACCTGCACTCCTAATGTGGTAATGTACTGATTGAATAGGTGAAAATGAAACGTTGCTATGTGTACTTTTATTGGACGGAAATTAGTACGTAATTATAGTCGTATTGGTTAACATGCACTGAGTGTTTTCAAAACAGATACTTTTATTTGAAGCACGACATCGGTCTCTTAACATATATTATGTACTGATACTTGTATGTATTTTAAATAAGACTTGCAACTTGTACTTTTAGCACATTGATGTTGCTTTTCTGTGGATGTAAAATCTATATCAGGATATAGCACACTTTTTTCAAAAGAGTTTTGCTCCATGTTTGTTTGATACGGTGAGCATGGCGTTATGATGTACTGCATTTAAATATCCTGACAATAAGCAACACTTAAATATTAACGAATCATATTAATCGAGCATGAAACTTTTGTTGCAAATATGATTTAAAAACTTCTCTTAACCGGATTATAAATGAAGGAATATGATATTTTCTAAACAATGTACTTTAGGATGATGATGCGTTCAGTGTACCACCGGGATGGAAACCTCCGTTACCTGACCTCTCACCAGAGATGAGTGAAAACAAAGACGATATATGTCCATGTCCCGTGGCTTATCTACAGGTAACGTAAAATCAGTTTACCAATATGGTCGAAAAAAGTCAATTAGAGATACAAATGTATGTGCTGCCACCACGATCTAGAAATATGTTCTAGCGTCCGTAAATACTAGTGATACGTTGTCGTTTCGATGGGTTTGCCGTTTGCCCCTTCCATCAAAACCCCAGCTCCGCATCAATTCACTTCCTCGATGCACAAAAATATGCCAAAAACAGAAACTAGTCATTTAGTCGCAAGTCGTCTGTTACACTCCACACCAAAGGTAGCCCGAGTACATTTATTTTGGCCAACCTCAGTTACCTATTCAAAAGCGTGGGTAAAGAGGAAAACAGTTGGTGATAAAGGAAACATCGGGTTCCAACTAACGATTCCAATTGGTCCGATGATGCGACCGATTTCTAAAGAACCACCGTATGACTAACTGAAGAGTTATACATAAATGACGCATAATAAATGTATGAGACAATGTACTTATATTTTATATTTCAGTTGGTAATGTCATGTTGGACCAGCGACCCAGAGGAAAGACCTTCGTTTGATGAAGTGAAGAAAAATATACATAAGATAAATCCGAGCAAATTGAGTCCTGTCGACTTGATGATGGCTATGGTAAATATTATAATTTATGTGGTTGTTAGATATTCCAAAGAACGTATCACGTGTATGCTCTGTAGTCATTTTGACCAAGTATGATTAGCAACACTGTGTTATGTTGTTATCATGCATCTGGCTTGTTTGAAGGGTTGTTGAACCTTATTAGTCACAAAATGAATTCCTCACACCATGTTATTACCTTGTTCTGCGATTATAGGGTTATCATGATGTTTTACCTACAATATTACAATTTTGCATTCAAAAGAGTGTCGTGAGAGTTTGTTATCCATTTGCTCTCTTTCAATATTAATTAAATTATGTGACACATTTTTCCCTTGTATTCATTTTCCCATACTCTAAGAGATGACTACCGGTATAGTTTTTCAAGATATATTTAGCACCAATTTAATTAGAGACTATTTCAAAGGGCAACAGTTTGACGCTCATCCGCTTTTTTTATTATAGCTCGAAAGTGTCTTTAACTGAATATATGGTATACATGTATTATCACCCACTTTGATATTAGACATCACTATGGCATCACTATTAATCTTGGCGCTTAAAAAGTCTCAAGAGCCAAAACGATTTTTTGAAAAAGGGATACAAAAAACGTTGACAACTTGTCATTTACTAATACCTCTCTCTGATTCAGAGGTCATTTGTCAAACACGAAATTACGTTGTACTCACGAACGTCTCAGTGGAATAGTTTTGTAATTTGAAAATCTAAGTAAGGTACTTGTTTATTAAACTATTTGTTTTTTGCAAATTAAAGAGTTCGTTTCATGCAGTCGCTGGATTTTACGTGCAGTTATGATTCACTTTGTCATAAATATAAGATCAATGATTTGGTATTTGTTCTCATTATAGAAGCTCTGCTAGCAACCATCATCATTATGAGAATAAAAATCGATTTGGAACTATTTCACTATTCTAAGCACTCAATTGTCATTAATTATCATTTTGTTTCAATCTTTCTGAAGTATACGATGTTCGAGATCATCAGAGAAACACTGATGTTGTCAAAAGGCAACCAATTTTATTTTCTATTAGACCATTATAAGTGGTATGTAAACAAGGTCATAAAGTATTTTATTGCTAATACTTGGCTATATTGTTTATAGGTAAAACTATGTTACTCAGTTTGTTATATCTGAAACTAGGTAATTTTTCATTGAGTATAGCTGAATCATAGTCATTCAGTTTTTTATAGCTAAAACTAGGTCATTAAGTTGTTCATAGCTAAAACTAGGTCATTAAGTTGTTAATAGCTATAAATAGGTAATTCAGCTTTATAGCTAAATCAAGGTCATACAGTTATCTATAGCTAAAACTATGTCACTAAGTTTTTATAGCTAAGCTATGTCATTTATTTGTTTATAGCTAAATCAAGGTCATACAGTTGTTTATAGCTAAAGATATGCCATTCTGTTGTTTATTAAAACCAGGTCATTCTGCTTTTTATTGCTGAAATTATGTCGTTTAAGTTTTTTGACAACTAGAACTTCATTTTTTGACTGAAACTCTGTTCCTTGTCTCACTCAGTTCTGTGGGTTTTTCATTTCGTCATGAAGTTATGGTATGCTGTTGTTATATTTTTCTGTAATCGGCTACGTAAGTTGAGTGCTGCCTTCTATGACCAATTATAAGTTACATTTGTGTATTACATTTATGTTACTATGTGCTATTTTTCAGATGGAGAAATATTCCAAACACCTTGAATCTATCGTATCAGAACGTACACAAGACCTTGTAGCAGAGAAATCCAAAACAGATCGTCTTTTATACAGTAATATATGTTTAATTTTTGGCAATGGTTTGTTTCCCGTTTACTTTCCCTATCCTGGGCACAGGTAACTGTATCATTGATGAAATCGAAAAACATTTTTGTTATATATGTATGTATATATTTATTGAATATAGAAAGATGAAAGGTTTCGTTTTACTCTATATCAATGGTACATTTGCCTGCTGTCCTAGGTGGAAGATGGTCAGTGAGCCATACATTTACCTGTTGTCCTAGGTGGAAGATGGTCAGTGAGCCATACATTTACCTGTTGTCCTAGGTGGAAGATGGTCAGTGAGCCATACATTTACCTGTTGTCCTTGGTGGAAGATGGTCAGTGAGCCATACATTTGCCTGTTGTCCTAGGTGGAAGATGGTCAGTGAGCCATACATTTTCACACCTTAAAACATGTGTACTAGTATTTGTTATTAAAAATAGTCATACAATATTGGCAATGTTTCTGAAATATATCATAGAAGGGTTTCAATAAAAGGACATATCTCTAGACTCCAGACAGTGGGTTTTTCTTCCAGTTAGGTTTGATGTTTACTAGTTTGAATAACGAGCCTATTATTGAAAGTCGATAATGAAAATTGAATTGTCTGCGCATTTCATAATTAAGTTACAATGATTTTAATTCTGAAGCGGTCTCATTATTTGAAGTAGTCTTTCAGTCAGCAATTAATTACATGGTACGCTTCCAGCTTAATGATACAAATGTATTTAACTAACACTTTGGTATTGTGCAAACCTAATCGTCCATGCAATATTAATGTAGCACGGTGAATACATATCTTGCTGCATGAATAAATAATTCGTATCACATGATATTGTGACGCGTCATATGGACCAAAATACCATTTTTTCTTGGCATGGTTTTCCTGTTTAGAAGTACATTGTTGACGATGGTTACAAATGACTTATTTCTAAGTTGAGTTTGTACATGCTGTTTGAGAGACATTGTATGGTAATTAGAAATATTTCAGAAAAAAAATAATTGATACATACATGTATGCATTTGGTTTTGACAAAACACTTGTCCAAAATAAGCCACTAATGAAATTAGTCCTTTACATTACCAATTAAGTTTTCTTGTAAAATCTGTATGTTAACTTAATAGCATTAATATGTGTGTTCAACTTAATGATGTAAATGTAACCAATATCGAATAATGTTACTATTCATTTTCTCCAACAGGTATGTTGCCCAGATCAGTGGCAGATGATCTTAGAGTGGGTAAACCTGTGGAAGCCAAGTATCATGACCATTGTACCATATACTTCAGGTGAGACCAATCAAACATTCACTGCAATCACACACGTCTCCAACACACCATGGGTTATATCGTTGGCTTAATGAGAAGGACTACTTATAAGACTCATATGTATTTGGAATCTGCATTATGAATACAAAGCGCTCATTATGAGTCTATTTTCCTGAAAACTTGAGCTTGTCATTTTGACCCACTGATGTCCAAACAGTTTTTTTCCTTGAATGAAGAGTAGTTCTCATTGTAAGCCAGCGATGTATTATTAGTTACATGGTCATCTAGTGACCTGGTACGGGATGATACATGGTCAGTAAATATCGTACCTGGCGAGGCGAAGCCGAGTCATGGTACGATATTTACTGACCATGTATCATCCCGTACCAGGTCACTAGATGACCATGCAACGAATTTACCCCGTCGATGACCATTCAAAACGGATTATAACCACCATAAAAGACCACATCAAAAAAATTACCACTAAATTCAAGGAATTGGTCTTTGTACAGACCAGCTTCCCCGCAGATCAGGAGAATTTTTCTGCGAACCAATAGCTAAGGGACAATATTTAGTTGTCGGGGGAAATACTGGACATTTTACCATCAGCTTACCCGCAGGTCGTGGAAGGCCGGGGGTTTCGACTCAAAATCCCGACCATTCCCCAGGGTGGGGTGATGTGGATGAAACTTGACTGATACAAAAGTCTTTTAAATACACAGTAATAAAATAATCTTATATTAAAACATTGCTTTGACAAGCTACATTGAGACATAGGATTGTTGACATAGTGATCCCATGAGCAACTGGTTGTGGAACAAATTGTAGCCTACTTACGCTCAAGAAGCTGGTATGATCTGAGTGTTGATATCATTGTAATGTCTATTAAAGCCCAATTTCCTCGGAGATCGAGTACTGTCGTGGATAAATCGGCTATTTAAATGAAAATTTCACCTTTATTTTCGACGATTCTTAAAACATCTTCAATGTCCAATAGGCGCATGGAAAATATATCGCAAACGCTTGCAATTAATGGGCTAGTGACACGGAAAAGCTAGTGACACGGTCATGTAAGTTTACTAACGTTCGATGCTTGAGATGTTATTACGAAACAGCCCTTATCATCAAACTTTATTTGATTCGTTAAAATTCGTTTTCATCATAGTCCGTGCCTTTAAAAACGCCATTTATTGACCAAAACTGCTAAAAAAAAGAATTCAATGCGTCGAAAACAATGGCGGCCGATAGCTAGTGGAACTAGGCATTGATCACGTGGGCACCCGGTATTGAATTTACTGACATGGTATTGATCACGTCGGCACCCGATATTGAATTTACTGACATGGTATTGATCACGTGGGCACCCGATATTGATTTTTACTGACCCGGTATGGGATGATATTGTGTCACCACGTGATGGCAATGGACCAATCACATTCCTTGATTTAGCTACTAATTTGTCAGAGGCGGGGTAAACATCAATAGCAACCACATATATCCGACACCCCAGGGATGTATACATCAATAGAAACCACATATATCCGTCACCCCAGGGATGTATACATCAATAGCAACCACATATATCCGACACCCCAGGGATGTATACATCAATAGCAACCACATATATCCGACACCCCAGGGATGTATACATCAATAGCAACCACACATATCCGACACCCCAGGGATGTATACATCAATAGCAACCACACATATCCGACACCCCAGCGATGTATACATCTATAGCAACCACACATATCCGACACCCCAGCGATGTATACATCAATAGCAACTACACATATCTGACACCCCAGGGATGTATACATCAATAGCAACCACATATATCCGACACCCCAGCGATGTATACATCAATAGAAACCACATATATCCGACACCCCAGCGATGTATACATCAATAGAAACCACATATATCCGACACCCCAGGGATGTATACATCAATAGCAACCACACATATCCGACACCCTAGGGACGCTCGATGTATACATCAATAGCAACCACACATATCCGACACCCCAGGGATGTGTACATCAATAGCAACCACACATATCCGACACCCCAGGGATGTATACATCAATATCAACCACACATATCCGACACCCCAGGGATGTATACATCAATAGCAACCACACATATCCGACACCCCAGGGATGTATACATCAATAGCAACCACACATATCCGACACCCCAGGGATGTATACATCAATAGCAACCACATATATCCGACACCCCAGGGACGCTCGATGTATACATCAATAGCAACCACACATATCCGACACCCCAGGGATGTATACATCAATAGCAACCACACATATCCGACACCCCAGGGACGCTCGATGTATACATCAATAGCAACCACACATATCCGACACCCCAGGGATGTATACATCAATAGCAACCACACATATCCGACACCCCAGGGACGCTCGATGTATACATCAATAGCAACCACACATATCCGACACCCCAGATATGTATACATCAATAGCAACCACACATATCCGACACCCCAGGGACGCTCGATGTATACATCAATAGCAACCACACATATCCGACACCCCAGGGATGTATACATCAATAGCAACCACACATATCCGACACCCCATGGATGTATACATTAATATCAACCACACATATCCGACACCCCAGGGATGTATACATCAATAGCAACCACACATATCCGACACCCCAGGGATGTATACATCAATAGCAACTACACATATCTGACACCCCAGGAATGTATACATCAATAGCAACCACATATATCCGACACCCCAGCGATGTATACATCAATAGAAACCACATATATCCGACACCCCAGGGATGTATACATCAATAGCAACCCCGCATATCCGACACCCCAGGGACGCTCGATGTATACATCAATAGCAACCACACATATCCGACACCCCAGGGATGTGTACATCAATAGCAACCACACATATCCGACACCCCAGGGATGTATACATCAATATCAACCACACATATCCGACACCCCAGGGATGTATACATCAATAGCAACCACACATATCCGACACCCCAGGGATGTATACATCAATAGCAACCACACATATCCGACACCCCAGGGATGTATACATCAATAGCAACCACATATATCCGACACCCCAGGTATGTATACATTAATATCAACCACACATATCCGACACCCCAGGGATGTATACATCAATAGCAACCACACATATCCGACACCCCAGGGATGTATACATCAATAGCAACTACACATATCTGACACCCCAGGGATGTATACATCAATAGCAACCACATATATCCGACACCCCAGCGATGTATACATCAATAGAAACCACATATATCCGACACCCCAGGGATGTATACATCAATAGCAACCACACATATCCGACACCCCAGGGACGCTCGATGTATACATCAATAGCAACCACACATATCCGACACCCCAGGGATGTGTACATCAATAGCAACCACACATATCCGACACCCCAGGGATGTATACATCAATATCAACCACACATATCCGACACCCCAGGGATGTATACATCAATAGCAACCACACATATCCGACACCCCAGGGATGTATACATCAATAGCAACCACACATATCCGACACCCCAGGGATGTATACATCAATAGCAACCACATATATCCGACACCCCAGGGACGCTCGATGTATACATCAATAGCAACCACACATATCCGACACCCCAGGGATGTATACATCAATAGCAACCACACATATCCGACACCCCAGGGACGCTCGATGTATACATCAATAGCAACCACACATATCCGACAACCCAGGGATGAATACATCAATAGCAACCACACATATCCGACACTCCAGGGACGCTCGATGTATACATCAATAGCAACCACACATATCCGACACCCCAGGGATGTATACATCAATAGCAACCACACATATCCGACACCCCAGGGACGCTCGATGTATACATCAATAGCAACCACACATATCCGACACCCCAGGGATGTATACATCAATAGCAACCACACATATCCGACACCCCAGGGATGTATACATCAATATCAACCACACATATCCGACACCCCAGGGATGTATACATCAATAGCAACCACACATATCCGACACCCCAGGGATGTATACATCAATAGCAACCACACATATCCGACACCCCAGGGATGTATACATCAATAGCAACCACACATATCCGACACCCCAGGGACGCTAGATATGACTGTCCACTTTAACATAATCATAAGTAATGATCAAATTTCTTAAAGGTTATGTTAACCAATTTGTTCCCTTGGCGAACATTGATGAAACTGAAAATATACCACAGAGCACGAATCTTCGGACGTTTAACTTACGAGTATATGCCATTCGCGGTTTATTTTCAATCTGTTTCAATAGTCATGATTTCTAGATTTGTTTAGTTATATGAACATAATCTAGTCAGCTGTTTAAACGAAGATTACTCGACATTTCGCCAGCTAATATCTACTATTTTCAGTGATATTGTGGGCTTCACAAATATTTCCGGTGGAAGTACAGCCTTACAAGTGGTGGGATTGCTAAATAAACTGTATATAACATTTGATGAAATCATAGACAAGTACAATGTCTACAAAGTGGAGACCATTGGTGATGCATGTGAGTACGAATTGCGTGGATCCATGTTGGCCCGGCCTCTCTCCATTTCTCTCACTCGAATTTGTGGCAATTTGAAGTATGGTTAAAGTACATATTTTCACTGAATTAGTATGGTTAAAGTACATATTTTCACTGAATTAGTATGGTTAAAGTACATATTTTCACTGAATTAGTATGGTTAAAGTACATATTTTCACTGAATTAGTATGGTTAAAGTACATATTTTCACTGAATTAGTATGGTTAAAGTACATATGTTCACTGGTTTTGCAAGGCTAGCCTAAGTGTCCGATCAGGACAACTCTCTTAATGAGACAGATGGCTGATCGAACACTTTAATAATAACAGAAAAAATAGTAGTTAAACCCCCTGGAGAATAACATCTGGATAATCGCACGCACAATAATCCCCAAGGTGAACTGTTTACTACAATCAATTCAGTGTTATACCAATGATAATTTATAATTACTTATTGTAATTATAATTGATTTTTCAATATTTGTTTAAAATTAGCAAACATCTGATTTGGGTCTTTGAACAGAGCATGACAAATGCAGATTGCTACAGCAGAATGAGCTAAAACACATATATACAAGACAAACATTTATTGCATGAAAGTTTACTGTGTGTTTATGGCAATTACAAAAAGACTGAAAGGCATGTCAGAGAATGAAAAAATGTGAAACATACAGGGTGTCCAAAAAGAAAGTATACAGTTTCGGGGTATTTTCATCAACTATTAATGGTCTGCTAACGCAAAGAAATTTTGCACATGGTTAGACAAGAGATGTAAGTTTTTTCTGGCACCAGTGTGAAAATTGTAACTGGAATATTTTTTTAAGAAATCAATGTCAATTTCCAAAAAATACCTTATTTTGACCGTGACGTCTTTTTGACGTAATTTACGACACTTTCACAATTTCTGTCTGTCTCATGTTTCCCGTTTTGCACCCATTCTGTTAAAGTGTTGATTACATTTGCACAGATTTTTACAAACTGGTCTTCTTAAATTGCATTTGGATGTTGATTAGAAGAAAAGTTGTGTATATTAGCATTTGAGTGTACATAAGCCATCTCGGATAGGCCAAAAGAAAAAAATCCACGCTGTGGGCGGACCATTCCACTTTGCAGTGGAATTTGTTAGAAATTATTTTGACACCAAATGTTTCTTGTAATTCACCGTACACCGTGCATTGCCATGAGTGACTCTGGCTCCACTTGCATGAGTTCAGAGAGAACTTGCTTTAACAAAGGCAAGTAACACAATGGGTTTACTTCTTTCTATTTTGCTGTCCAAATCGCAAGTGAATAGACTATTAAAAGCCAACAAACATGCCCATGCTCGTGAGACACATCATATATATAATATCAGTTAAGACATTTGTGAAATGCAATGCAAATTTTCCAAGAATGCTTGCAAGACGGGAACACCAGAAATACAGGAATCGAGAAAACGTCGTAAATAACGTCAAAATGACGTCACGGACAGAAAACGGTAATTTTAGAAAATTTACTTTTTTAAAAAAAATATCCAAGTAACAAGTTTTAAACTGATGCCAGATGAAAATTTCATCTTTTGACTAATCCTGTGCAAAATTTTCTTTGCGATAGAAAAACGTTAAGACTTTATTAAAATGCACTGAAACTGTATACTTTCTTTTTGGACACCCTGTACAACCATAATCATAAAGACAAGTATTACCCAAAACAAAATAATTTAATTAAAGCCTCAAAATAAAACTTCCTTTATAGTTAATGTTGGTACTTATAATGCTGCCGTCGAAGAGAAAAATAATGAACTCATTGAAAATGTGAGTGCTTGATTTTGAAAGGAACTAATTATTGAGAAAAAAATGAACTCTTTATTATGAAAGGATTTAATTATTTTAACAGTTGTAGTTCTCAAGTTCTCGAACTTTTACTAGTTTGCCATGTTTCGAGTTGTTGTATCCTGTGTTATTTTGCTTGTTTAAACGTGTATGATTATGTATTCATCAGAAAATATTACAGACTAACACTACTTTATCAACATTTTTAATCAATAGTTTGTATGCTTACTAAGTGATTGTCCTGGCTAGTTATTCTGGAATCCAAGACAAAGGAAGCAATAATTCAGAGTTATCAGTTTTACTAGTTTCAGTTGTAATGACATTTTTTCAAATAGATGAGTTTGAATAAACATATGGCTGCTTCCTTGTCACAGATATGGTCGTATCCGGGATACCAGAGCATACTCCATTTCATGCACGAGAAGTTGCTGATATGGCTATAGATCTTGTAAAGGCTTGTGAAGTGTTCGTTATACCACACATGCCCGACACACCATTGAAGATACGTGTAGGGCTACATTCAGGTATATTGTTAATAATTATTACTATCATCGTTACCGTTACACGCCTGCCGCATCCACCGCAACCGCCGCACCCGCCACATCCACCTCACCCGCCACATCCACCTCACACGCCACATCCACCTCACACGCCGCATCCACCTCACACGCCGCATCCACCTCACCCGTCGCATCCACCTCACCCACCGCATCCACCGCACCCGCCGCATCCACCACACCCGCCGCATCCACCTCACCCGCCGCATCCACCTCACTCGTCGCATGTCCACTGTACCAGCTCTTGATTTGTTGATCTTCGCCAGGTTTCCTTTGATCTTCCCCTATTTCTCTTTCCTGTTGGTGTCCATTTTATAGCTTCCTGTGGGATAGAGTCTGGCTCATTCCGCTGAAATGTCATAATTTTTATCCATCGCCATCTTCGTCTCTGGATTTATGTAAATATGAAAATTGTGCTGTCCGTTAAAGGTCTAACTACAAAACATAAAAATGTAAAGATTTTACCATATGACTAAACAAACATGTCTTTTCTAGAAAATTCACCCTAAATGTACCCTGAACATATCTGCTTATGTGATGTTTTCTCTCTTGATACGCTTTGCATTACGCAATATCGTGTTGCGTTGCCTTTCTTGGCGATGAATATCTGAATTTATTGTATGCATGAATATTTCTACGATTAGGTTCAGCATGTGCTGGTGTGGTTGGTCTCAAGATGCCCAGATATTGTCTGTTTGGTGATACAGTGAACACAGCCAGCAGGATGGAGTCAAATGGAGAAGGTTGGTGAACATAATTTATGAGTTATAACTCCTTTAACTCCTATAACTCCAACGAGTTATGTGTACGATTATGACTCTTAAAAGTTGCCAAAATTCCACTCACGTCATGCAAAGTCTAATAATTTAATTCACTTAATCAAATCAGATATTACTTTGGGGTCAAGGTCATTTCAAGAGTATTTAGCGTTGCATTAATTAAAGAACGTACCTTTTTATGCTAGAACTTTGATTACATGTCTTTTTTTGGCTCTGTTGTTTCTTTTGAGTGCTTTATGTCTGGTGTGTTATTACTTTATTCCTAATCGAAAATATACACTCAATCTTGTTCAGAATGAAATATTAGTTCCTACATACGAGTACATGTAAAGTAAGTTGTTGTTCTCGTGTAGATGACAGTAATATAGTTTATATTCTTCGTTAAATTAATACATCCTTCCATAGTGCAACTATCCACTACTTTGAAGGAGCAGCATGAAGGTAGAATATATGTATTAGGCAATAAAGTTTGCACTTAATGGACCTTAAATACAGTTAGTAAATGTATGAATTTATATTACAGCTTACAAAATCCACATCAGTAATTTCACGTACGAAGAGCTGATTAAGATTGGAAAATATGAAATTCAGAAACGTGGAACTATACCAGTTAAGGTAGGTCAATATCATTTCAACATGACTGCTATTCTATAGACAGCCTGATCCTTGTTAGTGATGAACTACATTAAGCAGTTGTGAAGCATAACAGACCATAATGAATATACTCGAGATTTCCAATGAATGCAATAGATTGCACCAATATTATGAATGGCACCTCGTACTATGTACAAATCATCTATGGAAATACCCCTTCACTGAATCTCATTGAGCATCCATTATCCTGAATCTTCCAGTACTATCAACCGACCGCATTTATTATATGCCCGAATTGATTTTGATTTTCATTTACAGGTTTCGGTATATTTCAAAACATGTCCTCTATTATAATAATTATAAAGAATACCGGTATATATGTTAACAAAGATTACACGGAAACGCCCTTAAACTAGTATATGATATCATATATTTCAGTGATGAAGTATAAATTACATAACATTAAAAATAAATAGTCAATTACTGATCCCTTGTAATTATCATCAAATATTCACGTTAGTCCTTTGCAATGAGTAGGCGTTGTCAGTGTTTTATTCTGTCTCATCAACAGGGAAAAGGAGAAATGATAACGTGGTGGCTCAATGGTCATGATCCATCATTTGTTGAGGACAAGAAAAGTGTGATATCAGATGCTAACCAAAACAGTTTGTTAACCGAAACCGGTAATAACAAAAACAACAGCTCAGCAAATATTCAACTTTTGAATGACTTAAATGAAAAACACCGTCACACGTTGTCTCAGGAAAACGTGAACAATGAGAAAAATAAATCGCTTGAAACTGGTACAGATCTGATAAATGTGAAATCAAACGGTGACACCGAACACAAACATGATCAATCTGTAAAAGACGTATCAACCAAATTAACAGATTTGATTGATTTTCCCGCTGGAAGTGATGTTTTATTTACGCCTGTAGAAGTTCCTGCAACAGGTGACTAAGCGAGTACTGGAGAGTGGTAGTTATATGTAGTGGTCTAACATAGACGCCGTAGTTAATCTGATCTTACTAAAGAGCTTACATTTACTAACATAGAACTGTTACTATATTGTCTGTGATTTCTAACTTTAGCCATCCTCACGACTTTTTCATTCCATTTAGATATATGACAGTCCTCTCATTTATCAGTCATGTATATTTTCTCATCTAAGTGCCTCTCACGAACCAAATCGACCAGTAGCATGACCCTCATTATGCACCTAATAATGAAATATCATTTTGATCGTTCAAGGTCTGACTCTTACTTGAGTGGCCAGGCGTTGTCTCCGTTTGTGTGTGACTTTGGAATGTCTATGCGTTAAAGTGTTTTGCAAGTGTTCTGAAACATAACGTGTCATTGTTCTCTCTACCATTATCTTTACCATGTTGTTATACACATCTATCAGGACACACAAGCGTTAGTATCCAACCGACTTTATCATCATGTAATTATTTATTTAATTATTTGAATATTGTGAAACTTGCCAAGTTTGTTAGTCAAATATGATGTTATATTCTTTTTACATCCGTTTGTTTTTTAAATAAAATATATATTAACATAACTGAACTATGAGCATTATCGGCCTGTTTTTACTGCAGGTGAAGCAACTGTAAGGCGGTCAGATATCTATGTACGTGTTGTGCATTTGTCCAATGTAGTGTGTACGACAAATGCTGTATATAAACAATTCGACGAATACTAGCTCAAACTTTGCGAACACGTAAGATACTGGGTACTTATTGGACACAAACTAACCTATCAGCTATACTTGAAGTTAAGTATATCGCCATGCATATTAATAACTATCTAACGCATCAACACAATTTGCATTAGCACTAACAACTAACGCATGAAATTTATTTGGATGCTAAAATCAAACGTACCAGTACTCTTCGACATTAACATCAAATACATCAGTACTCTTCGACAGTAACATCAAATACACCTGTTCTCTTCGACAGTAACATCAAATACACAAGTACTCTTCGACAGTAACATCAAATACACCTGTTCTCTTCGACAGTAACATCAAATACACCTGTTCTCTTCGACAGTAACATCAAATACACCTGTTCTCTTCGACAGTAACATCAAATACACCTGTTCTCTTCGACAGTAACATCAAATACACCTGTTATCTTCGACAGTAACCTCAACTACACCAGTACTCTTCGACATTAACATCAAATACATCAGTACTCTTCGACAGTAACATCAAATACACCTGTTCTCTTCGACAGTAACATCAAATACACAAGTACTCTTCGACAGTAACATCAAATACACCTGTTCTCTTCGACAGTAACATCAAATACACCTGTTCTCTTCGACAGTAACATCAAATACACCTGTTATCTTCGACAGTAACCTCAACTACACCTGATATCTTCGACAGTAACCTCAACTACACCAGTACTCTTCGACAGTAACACCAAACACACAATAACTTTTCGACACTACTGTCAAACGCACCAGTAATCTTCGACAGTAACACCAAACGCACAAGAACTTTTCGACAATAACACCAAACGCACAAGAACCTTTCGACACTAATAGCAAACGCACCAGTAATCTTCGACAGTAACACCAAACGCACAAGTAATTTTCGACACTAATAGCAAACGCACAAGAACTTTTCGACTCTAATATAAAACGCACCAGTACTTTTCGACAGTACCAACAACGCACGAGTACTTTTCGACGCTAATATCAAACGCACAAGAACTTTTCGAAAATAATATCAAACGCAACAGTACTTTTTTGAGACTAACATCAAACATACGAGGGGCATTTTAAAAGTTCTAATAATGCCTCTGTAACTTGCTAAATATTAACTAAATGTGCATAAAAGTGTACATTTTCTGAAAGATGCAACCTTCCTCTAGCGAAAACAAGTAATGATATCATCATCAGATCGTTTAATATTAAATTTTGAATATATATCATTATACATGTAGGTATATTACCCATTGAATTATCGACAAAATACGCCATATTACCGCTTTGGAGGGGTTACATAAATGCACATCATTTTTACAATTTCAATCCGATTTGATCGAAATTTGCACATATCATGTAATATATACCTATGTATCTAATGGTATATGAATATGCATGTTGCAACAGTCAACCTGGCTCAATATATACATGAGATAGACCGAACCTAAAATTATCCTGAAAACGAACATTTAACCGGAAATACGCCAACAACGGGCTATTGCATCTTTCTGCTAGATGTAATTTATGAAATGAAAAAAACATGTGCCCATTTTGTACATAAGTATGTTATTGATATTCACACCAGAACCAGAATTCTGAAATATTCATAGACAGCTTAAATAATGTGATCACGTGGCAAAAAACACGTGTTTATATGTATGACGTCACATCATCGTAGTACACCTTCGCAAAACAAAAATAATAAGTATTATTTGTAATTTGGAGTTAGTTTAATTTATCAACCAATAAGAAATAGGAATATTGACATTTTAAAGATATTTTTTAGGGTATCAAGTTACCCCACCCACTTTCTAGATTCTAGGGTAGGACACAATAATCTGCACTATAAATCAAATTTTGCGAAAAATATATTTATAACGTCCCCCGAATAAAAATACACACTCTTATCAAGACTATTTGGTCTGTTTCGTGTAGATGATAGATATTATAGGTAGTTTATATAAGGCCCACACAGGGTCAAATGGTCCCCTATTGGGGTTGTTTATATTGCTGTTATTTTATTCAAATACTCAAATCCTTGTTAACAACATAATATTATTCGAAAGTACATGGATGTAATTTTTAAATAAAACCAAATGCATTTCAATCAACCTAAAGGTTGTTTTAACAGCGCGCTCCGAAATATCCTTGCGTTGGATACAATGCATATTCAAGAGCGATTTCAGCCATTCCCTGAAACCATGTATTGTTCAAATACAGATAAAATTTAACTTCTCAGACTTAGAATATTAAATTTGCTATCGATGTCTTGCTGGGAGATTGATCTTTCAGAAAATTATTACTTAAAAAATATTTGACTTACCAATATAAAGTTATCGGTCAGTTATCAGAACTTTCAGAATGACCCTCGTAATATTAGTTTTCTAGACTGATATCAAAGGAAACAGTACTTTTCGACGCTCACGTCAAACGCTCCAGTACTTTTTCGACACTCACATCAAACGCACTAGTAGTTTTCGAGACTAACATCAAAAGAAACGGTATTTTTCGACCCTCATATCAAACGCACTAGTAGTTTTCGAGACTAACATCAAAAGAAACAGTATTTTTCGACCCTTATATCAAACGCGCTAGTAGTTTTTGAGACTAACATCAAAGGAAACAATTTTTTTGACCGTCACATCAAACGCACTAGTATTTTCCGACTCTATAACAGCAAAGGCACCAGTATTGTTTGGATACAAAAGTTGCATCTTTAACCTGATAGGATTCACATCACTTACTTGGCGCAAATGTTCAGTTTAATACTCACTAAAACACATACATTCTACCTCTGTTTCTACTCACTCGTACGCATCTTAATTATTCGTACACATGTACCTAGTTCATATTATAGTTACTAATACTGGTACAGTTATAGTGTGAGGTTTATCGGTGTTATTTTAGTACATGTATATAGTTGATCAATTTACCAATATTACAGTTGATCAATCCGGGCAATGTTTGTAAACACCATGTTATCCTGGGCGCACCCTAGTATCATCACGGTAAGTTATGTACGTATGACGCGGAATATGTGCTTCCATGCAGCTGTTATGGAATAATTTTGCATACACAATGGCTTGCAGATTGGTCTGAAGTTCGGGCTTGGGGTGTACGAATATGAACGTCTAAGTTCGTTTTCCGAACGAGTAAGGCATTCCGCATTTTATCTGACTTATCTAATCATAAAATATTATTTTTTAAATTTAGATATGGGTGCCTATTTAAAATGATCTGGGATGGATCGATACTTTTTCTACGACTTACATGTACCTGCGTGTACATGACGTTATCCAAATCACGATTAGCCGTTATATGCATAGTTATGAAAATGACAATCAAATAAAAGATGAAGCTCGTCTTCAATGCTGTCACAGAATTGGCATTTACGGTTGATTACCGGAATACGCCCATATCTACCGGTCTCTATACGTATAGGAGCAACTCCGCAGCGAAATGAACTACAGGCCGCCCTATGACAAGGTGGCGTAATCAATTTACGATATTTGTCGGTACACAAATACGTTTTAAATAGAAGATATGTGCGTAATTGATTGTCTCCTTGCCCAGATGTCCCTGTGACAGCATTGATAGCATGACGTCGTTGGCGTGTGTTGACGTTCTGTGGACCGCATAGATTCACGTGATGCTCGTCAAATGTACATAAATTTTATGTTTTTTTTGAAGATATGTAATGAAACTTCGCTAGTATGTCAATAATTAATTTTTAAGTTTATTATAATTTTGCATACAGTACTTGATAGTTTTCAATATATAACAGGATTATACGGTATTCTGGGACAACCCATGTACATACACTATATATGTTCGTACTCGCTATAATAAACTATTTCTAATTATAGAGCGGAATAGCAAGCAGAGGAAGATAAGTCGTATCAGTAATATAACAAGTGATTCCGGTTTCACGGATAAATCTGATGACGGTAATGTAGAGGGTCAGGAGATGATTGTCAGAAGTTGCACATCCTTGCAAGGTCAATATACTTTATCATATGGTAACTATTAAACCATACATTTACAACCATTTCGTTCCTTGTTGACCCATACATGTCTTTACTTCGCCAACCCCCTATGAATGGTGGTGATTGTCAATTCTACCGTCATGTCCCTTTTTGGTTATAAACGAGAGAGGCGTGAGGTGTTCCAAATGATATCAATTAAATTTGTTTGACTAAAAATTGTGTCATTTTTATCATGAAGTGAAATGTAAAAAACATTATTATTACCGTTACACTGATACTTTACTTATATTTGGTTCGTAGACACCTTACGCGTTACAAGAATAGTTGTGGAACGTTGAAATAAATCCACGATTAAACACTGTTTGCTATTCAATAGTTGAAATTCAATGTACACTGTCGCATCTCATCTGATATGCTTTGATGTTTTCCAGACACGATTCATAGACAGGACACAGAACTAGAAATGTCCAATGTAGAATCAGATGATTAGTGATAACGCAGATATGAAGAAGCATGCAATGTTGGTTTCCATTTATCAACTTTTTGTTTGTTCCGGAAGTTTATTAATTGCATTACTCTTATATAGTTATTCCGATTTGACTTCTTTTGTATTATTTTGTTCAAGTTTTTGTTTATATTTGTTTGAAGACTTTTGAATCAACATACCTTGTTTAATCCAATGCATTCAGTGTCAATGTTTGGCTTAACAATATAATCAAGACTTTATTATCACTATCTTGTTTGAACTTTGAAATATCTTCTTGCTTTTGTTCTATGACTTTAACATCAACAGATAGCTCAAACTTCTATTCAAAGCTTTCAGTATATTTAAGACTTAAGCACCATTGTATTGCTTCAATTTCCATGCAATTTGGTCAGAATCAATAGTTGGCTTTAAGTTCTGTTCGTGAAAGACTTAATATCAATATAAGTATCAAAATCGTGTTTTGAATTATGTTTTAAGACTTCAAATATATTTACATCTTGTCAATTATAAGTTATATTTATCACATAAACCATGGTGTGGGAGTGTAATAAAGCCCATTACATAAAAACGATATTACACTACTGAATAATCAATTATAACTATGCAAATGAGGGGGATTAATCACTATTTTTATGTATTCATACGCGCTGTCAAAAAAATAAACAAACAAGGCCGACCGCGATTTTTTCGTCAGCGGTAGAGGTCAGGTCGATGGACAAGGCGAATCAGAAAATCAACGAGAATTTACAAAGGCATTTCAATTCAAATATAATAAACAAACACAAACCTGCATTTATTTATTGAACAAAGCATAGGCTAACACTTCCTGCACAATTTTAATGCATTTCGAGTTTAAAAATCGCATCTCTTCAAAATTCATCCATCTTATCCCGGATATTCGAAGTAGTGATGACGTCAAAACATAAACATGACATCACAATGTACGTGACGTTTCCCGTTTTTAGTACGAGTATGTTCCCCTTACCTAACTAATTTCATGACCTACTAAAAAGGTCCGTGACGTTATTACCGTTCAAATATACCCGTCTCGACTTATTTTCGTTTTCAACATTGAATTAAATGTAACTGAAATACAGTCACTGTGTTGCACTATGTTTAGATGCTCATTCATTCTTAACCGCATTACTCACCTCAATATTCTTCTCTCTTAAGGAGAAGCGGGTCTACTATCTTTAGTTTTCTACGTTTAAATGGCTTATTTTGTTTATGTGATAAAAAGAATCTTACATTCGTGTCTTTCCATATTAAATTTATTAAACGAGTTGGATAAAAGTGATAAAATACTCGGCAGAGCCTCGTATTTTATCACTTTTATCCAACTCGTTTAATAAATTCAATATGAAAAGTCACTCATGTAAGATCCTCTATATATTATATAGGGTGGCTTGAATATATCAGATGATACTATATTATATAGGGTGGCTTTTCATATTGAATTTATTAAACGAGTTGGATAAAAGTGATAAAATACGAGGCTCTGCCGAGTTTAATAAATTTAATATGGAAAGACACGAATATAAGATTCTTTTTATCACATAAACAAAATAAGCCATTTAAATGTAGAAAAATAAAGATAGTAGACCCGCTTCCCCTTAAGAGAGAAGAATATTGAGGTGAGTAATGCGGTTAAGAATGAATGAGCATCTAAACATAGTGCAACACAGTGACTGTATTTCAGTTACATTTAATTCAATGTTGAAAACGAAAATAAGTCGAGACGGGTATATTTGAACGGTAATAACGTCACGGACCTTTTTAGTAGGTCTTGAAATTAGTTAGGTAAGGGGAACATACTCGTACTAAAAACGGGAAACGTCACGTACATTGTGACGTCATGTTTATGTTTTGACGTCATCACTACTTCGAATATCCGGGATAAGATGGATGAATTTTGCAGAGATGCGATTTTTAAACTCAAAATGCATTAAAATTGTGCAGGAAGTGTTAGCCTATGCTTTGTTCAATAAATAAATGTATGTTTGTGTTTGTTTATTATATTTGAATTGAAATGCCTTTGTAAATTCTCGTTGATTTTCTGATTCGCCTTATCCATCGACCTGACCTCTACCGCTGACGAAAAAATCGCGGTCGGCCATGTTTGTTTATTTTTTTGACAGCGCGTATGAATACATAAAAATAGTGATTAATCCCCCTCATTTGCATAGTTATAATTAATTATTCAGTAGTGTAATATCGTTTTTATGTAATGGGCTTTATTACACTCCCACACCATGGTTTATGTGATAAAGTATCATCTGATATATTCAAGCCACCCTATATAATATAGTATCATCTGATATATTCAAGCCACCCTATATAATATAGTATCATCTGATATATTCAAGCCACCCTATATAATATAGTATCATCTGATATATTCAAGCCACCCTATATAATATAGTATCATCTGATATATTCAAGCTGAGCTATTGGTTCATTCCACTCACTAATATATCAATGTCCGGGGCAAATCACGTATTCAGGTGCAAAATCATGCATGCGTAACGGTTTGAGCGAAATGGCTTTTGTGCACGTGGGCCTCATGTACAACATGGACTATTTTCGTACTTGGTAAGAATATGTTCTCTGTCGATGGGCTTTTTTGAAAAAGAAACATTAAACTTTGCGAGAATGAACACAAAGAATCGAAAACCCGACGATTTCCAATTAATGAATGATATTGATAGGAAAATTTGTTGCTCACAGTAAATTGATCTAAAGCACAAGTAATAAAAAAAGATCGCATTTTTTCCAAACGACGTTTGACGTACTTGTCTGTATTGTACTGTCGCTACTTGTAATTCTGACGTATTCATTGCGCTCTACATTACTTATTCTAGTCAGGTTTTATGTTTTTGTTAAAAGCCAATCGACAAGGAATACATTCAAGAAGATTACCAATTTCAAAAATCAGACATGTCGGACATGTGGGTCTACGTTATACTCCCTAATGAATATGATTGAGAGGTGTATCTGACAAGGGCAATGAAGAGAAAGAGGTGAGATACATAGAATCCGGGTGCGATACCCTAGCTCATTTCGAATAGATTCCTTGGTTCTTTAACGTGCCCGGTGTAGAGCACCGATACACACGAGACTACCTCTGGGTATCCAACCAGTTCATCTCTATGCCGGTGGAAGACACTAAATAGCGTTTCTGAAATGATCAAGTGCCCCGGCCGAGGATCGAGCACGACCACCGTGTCTACCATCATGTGCACAGAAGTCATTTCGCACCTAGTCTGGCTCCATGTCCCAAATCGTACAGTTGTTTGGGTAAGGTAGCATCCAATAATCAATAATTACAGTGGTAAAATCAAAATGGCGGATCTACGTTAGTTAATATAGTCAATGTTATATAATCTCACTAAGCAATGTGATCTGTTGGTGTCGTTTTAATGAGACTGTGTCTATCAATGGAAAAATGCATGGTCTTTGCAGTGATAGAAGTTCATTCACAACAACAGCACATGTATATGTGTACCAAATAACGTTAATAAGATATTGAAAACATTTTTGTAGTGGAGATTTAATAGTTTATTAAATGTTTGATATTTTTAAGTTATCAAGTGTCCGATAAGCTTAATCGGTAGAGCGACTGACTTGTAAACATTGGGTTCCTGGTTCGAGTCCTGTATCGGCAAGATGTAGTTCACATTTTCACCGCATTCCTAATACAAGTATAAACTAATAGCAAATACGTACATATTTATAAACAAAGAATTGGGAAAATAATGATATTTCTGGATTCGAACCAGCAACATCCACTTTACTAGTTAGTTGCTCTACCAATTGGGCTAACCGGGCATATGAAATCAAATGCGATTTATATGCACAATTTAATTTGTGTTTTTTTTGGTACATTTCAGTGGTGTCGTTTTAATGAAACCTGTTTAATTTAAAATAACATACATTGTTTCATTGATATACTAAGTTCCATCGAGACAACACTAAATTAACACACACTTTAGGGGGTAATCTAAAATTCTCTATATAAACTAACGTACAGCCGCCATCATGGTTGACCCTTGGAAAACACCAACTAAGTTGCATTAGGCCGGACCTAATCGGTTATTTAATGTAAGATTTAAGTACCCAGAACCAGACTATTTCGCACTAACCGTTCCGCACGGATGATTATGGTTTATTTCTTGAAATCGATACAGTGTGGCATTGAATGAATATAAACCACAACTTTAGCATTATTGCTTGAATATATCGCATAAATTCATACGATGATCAATTAGAAATTTGGACAAGTGTATACGAATCACATCGAGTTAAATCGTTCATTTGTCTCGCCAGATTGTGATTTAATGTGGCAATATTTAAAATACAATTGTAGATTGATATATCTCTGGTATAAATACTATTAGCAACTGATATGCATGTGACAGCAACGTTTTGTTTTTCAATAAAAGAAACCTAGATGTGTTCTTTGTGTTTACTTTCTCAATACAACGTCTCATATGTTCATCCCAACGCACAATTGAGCGCTTTTCATCCTTTGTAGGAGCAATGTACGTGGGTCATCAATTAATTCGTCGACTGACTTTATCATTATAATACCCAAAGGCACAGAGAAATACAAACCATATCACATTAAACTACATACTTTCTGAGACAAGTGCAGAAAATATTTTATAACAACGCATTTTATTACAAAATACATGCATGGCGAAAATAAAAATACCCCTTTACCACGACTACCACCAACCATATTTACCCAGCAAATAATGACTAAATACAAGTTGGTTTACTAACATTTATTTATATATATTTGGCATGAAATTTGTCATGGCTGGATCTATAATTTTACTGAGAACATATTTACACAAGGTGTCATTTTATGTCATTGTTTGTACTTGCCCCGTCAGCGGTTGCAAGTTTGAATGATACCTATGCCAAAAGGTAAGTGAAACGAGCCTTCCGCCAATAAGGTGGAGTATCATGAAAACAATATTTAAGGACCAGGTGCAGTCAAACAATTTTAATATAAACTTAAACTGTTCTGATGTTTTAAAACAGTATATTGATGTATGAAAAAGCTTCATGATTGTGGCCTAAAACATTTTTCATTAAGCATATTAGATAAAAAGTAAGTGTGCACTGCAACTGGGACTTAGATATTCAAAAATAACCCAAAAAGCTGCCATGACAAAAATGCCAGCAACTTTTATAATATCAAACATTGGATGCTAATTTTCTACTGCAAGCCATTGCTGCAAAAAAACTGCAAATGTGTCACGACAAGGAAATCTGCTGCAAAATAAACTGTTAATGTGTTACGACAAGCAATCTGTTAGAAATAAAACAGCTAATGTCCGTTTTGTAATTCCGTAGAGGATGAATGTCATGTTATTTTAGATTCTAATTTATATAATGATATTAGGGTGAAAATGCTGGCAAAAGCAATAGCAATCTGTGATACATTTGAAAATCTGCCAAATACTGATAAACTTGTCATTTTATTTACACAGCCAGCTCTGATTAGGTTATGTGCCAAAACCTGCTTTGATATTTTAAAACGTAGATCATTTTACCTTTGTAAATAATGTAACTTATTTATTTATTCATATTTCCTGTTTTACAGTTCCTATGTAGCAATTGTTATTCAGTTTATTTTTGATCTGATCGAAGGTGATAAATTTATTTTAAAACGTTTCGTAACTATACACATTAGTGTGATTTTGATTTTCAGTGTTTTATTTGATAGATATTTTAGGGCAGTTTTTATAATTAGAATAACAATGGTTACATAGATTTATATTGTAAATGTTTAATGAAATTGTGATTTGATAGTCTCTTATAATTCTTTTAGAATGGCTTCGTACTGTGATATATGTTTTGTAAATTGTATAGTTTATGTGTACATAGATGAGACTTAAATAAAGATATATATATATATATATGTTATGAAAAGACATCTGCTACAAAATAAACAGCTAATGTGTTACGACAAACCATCTATACTGCGAAATGAACTGCAAATAAGTTACATCAATGACGTTCATTTCAACATACTCTGCAAATGTGTATCAGTAAGCCACCTGCTGCGAATATGTTACAACAACTAATGATTTCAAAAACAAAAATGCTAATTTATTCCACCACACCATCTTCTGCAAAATGAAAGCCAAACGTGTCATAGGTCATCTGCTGCATAATAGACCAAGCAAACTACAATGTGTTACAAAAATTCGTAATAGATAACTAATGGCCATTCATTATACTAAAAACAAAATGTGTTACAAGTCATAGCTGTTAAATAGACCGAAAAAAGTTTATCTCAAATCCTCTGCTGCAAAATACTGATCGTATGTTACACAAACTATATGCTACAAATACAAGACTTAGGGTATGTGCAACAAGTCAGCCGCAGCCATTGTGTTGAAAGCTAATAGTAGAAAGTAGATTAGATTATTACAATTTTATCAACTGGTTTAAATCTGACTAAAATGTTACAAGCCCTACACTGCCATATGTTCTTAAATATGTTACAACAAACCACCAGGAGCAATTTGACGTATATAATGTTATAAGCCACATTTCTCGTTAAATAGACTTTAACAGCCGGAGACCAAAACCATTATATGCTAAAACATACTGAAACTTTGTTACAAAAAGGGATTTGCTACAAAGAAAACTGCATGAATATGTTACAAAAGCAATCCACTGCTAAATGGCCTTAAAAATATCACACATTTTGATGAAATATGTTAATATTGTCATCTGCTGTACACTGAATGAAAATACATATAATAATAACCGTGATAAAATTGCTAACACTTGTTTCACGTAAGAAATTGAACGAAATCCATGTGCTGGGGCAAGATGGCAACATATCTTCCAATAGAAGAATTAAAGTCACTGGTGCAAAAATAAAAACAACAAAAACCCTTGCATATATGGTGCAAACGATATGTATTATCATTATGTAGCCCCTGTTCCTTGATCAAGTCAAACGCTTCGAAATATATGTATTTGTACCTGTCATGTACGTTATTTATCTCCAAAGCATAAAAATATAAGCAACTTATTTCCTATGTGAATTTTAAGAATTGATCAATCCGAGGTAATTGCCTTAAAGGCAAAAACAAAGGTATGGAGCCTGTATGTGGATGTTTGTCAATTAATGGAAAACTGACTTTATTTTTAGTTTGTCTCTGATATTTGATTTAAATTGTTCCTAGAAGAAGTTTTTACTTGATGAAGTTGGTTTCTATTCACGTTTTATGTTACAAAGGTGAAGTAAAGGCATACAAGTTTGACAAAATTTTGAAAAGTAATCATGTATATTAAATATTTCTTGAATTGGAATATTTATGATAGTAGTAGTAAATGAAAGTAGCATGCATACAAACTGTCATGTAAATCAACCAGCATTACGATATTTGTGACTTTCAACATTAAAGTTATTTAACTTGTTGAATACATAAGTTGCCTCCTATTTTATTTTTATGTTAGTTAAACAATTCAGTATGAAAAGTCGCTCAGTAGTATCGTATACACATGTATTTAAAAACCACTATTGTGTTTTCTTTTTGTGTTTTTTTTAACCATAACAACTAACAATACATGGAGGGGGACCAGAATGCACAGACAGTTTTGATACTTCTGGTTCAAGTCTGCTGTTGGATAAAAAGTTATATTTCTCGTTGTAAAAGGTTCATTTATATTTCTCGTTGTAAAAGGTTCATTTCTTCGTTAAAGATATTAACTTGACCGTCCCGTCTTTTCTGTGTTTTCCACTTTTTACTTTTACCTGTCAAGGTGTATTTCTAATTAATCTTGTTCCATCAATCTAGTTTATTCAACTTGAAAAATAATTCTATGGACAATTAGTTGAAATTTTTTCAAATTTATTATTACAGCTCAAATGTCTTTGTGAACACTCCACCCTTATGAAAAATATCAGCAATTACAGTATGCTAAAGTGTCATATTATGTGTAAGGGAACTAACTCCTGTAATGAATTAAATGAATCTTCCATGAATTGTCTCCCTTAAATGCACATGATTAATATGAAACGGAATGTCACTGCTTGAATTCCTAAAACTTGCTTAACAATATTTTTTTAGGTTCGTTCTGAACATCTTATGAACAAAATAGGAAGTAACAACAATAAGATAATGATAAGAAATAAAACGTTTAAGGTGGCTAATATTGTTAGGGGCAGCAATTTTATTTGTGGAAGAAGTATGCCACAAACAAATTTCTCATCTTGAAAGCTCAGTTATTTCCATTTTTCTTCGTTGATATAATATTGCAATGTATAAAGGCCTAGGTGATCCGAATAATACATTTATAAGTTTCTGGTGGCCATTGTTGTAATCACATGACTATTCTAGCTGTAGCACCTCGTTGATGTTAAATGGTTCTATCAATAAAACGTTAAGGAGTCAGTTACATTAATTTTATTGTCAAACACCCCTCATATTTTAGCTATGGTCAAAATGTGACCAATTTGTTAATTTTAAAATTGTTTTCAAAGTTATATTTGATTCAAAGATCTCTGTCACAACCGCGTAAACAAACACTCAACCCGATTGATTACTACAGGTGTGTCAGGACTTAATCCTAACATCATTAATACAGTTAGATTGTATGAACTTTAAGGGCGCTGTAGCCTAGTAGTTTACTGCTCCGATTTACTGATAGTCCAGTTAAATTAGTAACTTGGGTAAAACAAATTGCTACAGAAACAGATTTTTCAAGTAAAGGCAAGATTAATGTCTACTTAATAACTCAGGTAACAGTATCGTTGAAAAAGAAATAAAAAAACTGAAATTGAAATTTTTTTTTAGGAATTTTAATTTTTTCAACGATACTGTTACCAGTGCTTAATAACATATAAAAAGTCCTCAGAAATATTCATTGCACGAATGACATAAACTGGGTTTTATGTTTTTAAAAATATTTGTGTCCGGTTAACTACACCATACTGCATACTTAATTGGTATTTAATTGATGACGTTACTGTGTGAAAATAAAAGTAATTTATTTTATAACCAACCTGGATATTTTGGCTTTCACATACAGGTTAGAGGTTTATATATTTATAAATAAGCATAATAAAAGTGAATTTGCGATTTTAATTAATGAATTAAATGAATCTTCCATGAATTGTCTCCCTTAAATGCACATGATTAATATGAAACGGAATGTCACTGCTTGAATTCCTAAAACTTGCTTAACAATATTTTTTTAGGTTCGTTCTGAACATCTTATGAACAAAATAGGAAGTAACAACAATAAGATAATGATAAGAAATAAAACGTTTAAGGTTAGAAACCACCAAATAGATTTGCTCTATAGCTCAATGTAAATTGGCCATAGTAGGCCCCAATTTTCAACTTTTTTTAGTCTATGGCCACATGGACCACATATATCATTGTAAAGAGGGGCATTTAAGCTTCAAAATAATGCAATAAAAAAGGGGGGTCATGTATCTTCTAAGAAAGTTTTTGTCCTTCAAACACGGTCTATCCGTTTTTACGCATGTCCGGATTTGTAAGTTTTGGGTTTTACCCTAGTCTACTTTCACTTTGGTATCAAGAACAAAATAGTGGAATAATACAAATATTACAGTTTTACTACACCACATGCATATTTACCAACCATTTAAACTCAATTTCATCATTCAACTCTACATTTGTCAAGAAATATCTCCATTTACAGGCAAACAAAAGTTTTTTTAAGGACTACTTGAGTGTATCACCACTTGGTCCGCGGAGGCATTTAGTGGTTCTTTACCTTAAGACAGCCTAGTTTTACTTATTAAAGTGATTTTTGCACTTTTTTGAATACTACTATGTATATGCAGCACACAACAATCAATTCTAGACAAATTGTGCATGAATTCTAGAAAAAATGACAAACACGCATATGCGCCTTTAAGGAGAAATTTGGCCAGCACCTGCAAAATAATATTAATAGTGATTTTAAATTGGGTTGTATTTGTGAAAAACTGTTTCACTGAACACTAATTATGCTTTAGATGCCTAAAAATGTGTCTATTCTTCATATTTAATCACAATTACCCCTGTCTGACACTAAAATAAGGTCAATTTTGGCATAAAAATGTCAATTTTAGAAGAAAAAAATCTGAAATTTTCTAGATTTTCATGATAAAAATCCAAATTTTCACCTTTTTAGACAATTTAAACAGATTCAAGTGGTCAAAACCCTATCTGGGATGCATTTCCATACATTTGAATGCAAAAAAATGAAAACATGAATTTAATAGAATTTTGCCCTTCTTTAGGTTAGAAACCACCAAATAGATTTGCTCTATAGCTCAATGTAAATTGGCCATAGTAGGCCCCAATTTTCAACTTTTTTTAGTCTATGGCCACATGGACCACATATATCATTGTAAAGAGGGGCATTTAAGCTTCAAAATAATGCAATAAAAAAGGGGGGTCATGTATCTTCTAAGAAAGTTTTTGTCCTTCAAACACGGTCTATCCGTTTTTACGCATGTCCGGATTTGTAAGTTTTGGGTTTTACCCTAGTCTACTTTCACTTTGGTATCAAGAACAAAATAGTGGAATAATACAAATATTACAGTTTTACTACACCACATGCATATTTACCAACCATTTAAACTCAATTTCATCATTCAACTCTACATTTGTCAAGAAATATCTCCATTTACAGGCAAACAAAAGTTTTTTTAAGGACTACTTGAGTGTATCACCACTTGGTCCGCGGAGGCATTTAGTGGTTCTTTACCTTAAGACAGCCTAGTTTTACTTATTAAAGTGATTTTTGCACTTTTTTGAATACTACTATGTATATGCAGCACACAACAATCAATTCTAGACAAATTGTGCATGAATTCTAGAAAAAATGACAAACACGCATATGCGCCTTTAAGGAGAAATTTGGCCAGCACCTGCAAAATAATATTAATAGTGATTTTAAATTGGGTTGTATTTGTGAAAAACTGTTTCACTGAACACTAATTATGCTTTAGATGCCTAAAAATGTGTCTATTCTTCATATTTAATCACAATTACCCCTGTCTGACACTAAAATAAGGTCAATTTTGGCATAAAAATGTCAATTTTAGAAGAAAAAAATCTGAAATTTTCTAGATTTTCATGATAAAAATCCAAATTTTCACCTTTTTAGACAATTTAAACAGATTCAAGTGGTCAAAACCCTATCTGGGATGCATTTCCATACATTTGAATGCAAAAAAATGAAAACATGAATTTAATAGAATTTTGCCCTTCTTTAGGTTAGAAACCACCAAATAGATTTGCTCTATAGCTCAATGTAAATTGGCCATAGTAGGCCCCAATTTTCAACTTTTTTTAGTCTATGGCCACATGGACCACATATATCATTGTAAAGAGGGGCATTTAAGCTTCAAAATAATGCAATAAAAAAGGGGGGTCATGTATCTTCTAAGAAAGTTTTTGTCCTTCAAACACGGTCTATCCGTTTTTACGCATGTCCGGATTTGTAAGTTTTGGGTTTTACCCTAGTCTACTTTCACTTTGGTATCAAGAACAAAATAGTGGAATAATACAAATATTACAGTTTTACTACACCACATGCATATTTACCAACCATTTAAACTCAATTTCATCATTCAACTCTACATTTGTCAAGAAATATCTCCATTTACAGGCAAACAAAAGTTTTTTTAAGGACTACTTGAGTGTATCACCACTTGGTCCGCGGAGGCATTTAGTGGTTCTTTACCTTAAGGTGGCTAATATTGTTAGGGGCAGCAATTTTATTTGTGGAAGAAGTATGCCACAAACAAATTTCTCATCTTGAAAGCTCAGTTATTTCCATTTTTCTTCGTTGATATAATATTGCAATGTATAAAGGCCTAGGTGATCCGAATAATACATTTATAAGTTTCTGGTGGCCATTGTTGTAATCACATGACTATTCTAGCTGTAGCACCTCGTTGATGTTAAATGGTTCTATCAATAAAACGTTAAGGAGTCAGTTACATTAATTTTATTGTCAAACACCCCTCATATTTTAGCTATGGTCAAAATGTGACCAATTTGTTAATTTTAAAATTGTTTTCAAAGTTATATTTGATTCAAAGATCTCTGTCACAACCGCGTAAACAAACACTCAACCCGATTGATTACTACAGGTGTGTCAGGACTTAATCCTAACATCATTAATACAGTTAGATTGTATGAACTTTAAGGGCGCTGTAGCCTAGTAGTTTACTGCTCCGATTTACTGATAGTCCAGTTAAATTAGTAACTTGGGTAAAACAAATTGCTACAGAAACAGATTTTTCAAGTAAAGGCAAGATTAATGTCTACTTAATAACTCAGGTAACAGTATCGTTGAAAAAGAAATAAAAAAACTGAAATTGAAATTTTTTTTTAGGAATTTCAATTTTTTCAACGATACTGTTACCAGTGCTTAATAACATATAAAAAGTCCTCAGAAATATTCATTGCACGAATGACATAAACTGGGTTTTATGTTTTTAAAAATATTTGTGTCCGGTTTACTACACCATACTGCATACTTAATTGGTATTTAATTGATGACGTTACTGTGTGAAAATAAAAGTAATTTATTTTATAACCAACCTGGATATTTTGGCTTTCACATACAGGTTAGAGGTTTATATATTTATAAATAAGCATAATAAAAGTGAATTTGCGATTTTCGCAGATTTAAAGAAGATGTGTTATCGGTTTTCGCTATTTGTTTACATGATACTTTACCCATATTTATTCAACTAAAAATATGCTCAACCTGCAGGAAACGAGCACGAAACATAGGATAACATGTATTTTAGTTACAACAAATGAACTGAAAGATCAATTGCACTATAATAAAAAGAAAGTTGAAACACATGTCCAATTTTTTAATCTACGGAAGCGCGTTTTTGCCATAAAAATTATGTAGCAGATCTTTATCACAGATTTATGCATTTTATCGATGTTTTATTCTTCTTCAGTGATTTTTTAAAATTAAAAATGTACCTTTCTATGTATTTGAATGATAATTTATGGTGAATATACAAAAGTACCAAATGTAAACCTTTTATTCAATTTCTGTGTCTGTCCATGGAGATACATTTCATGACATATGTTTAACAGTTACTGTAAACGGATGCTAACAATTTAGGCTTTATGGTAAAGCTATAGTTGTGTTTGATGGGTATGGAAATACTCCAACAACAAATGATCAAACTCATAAACAAAAACATTGTTTGATAAAACCACTCCATGCAAAACTAAAAAAAAACAACAATTATTTCTTTCAAATATGGACAATAAGCAGAATTTTATTAATATGCTGTCTATGCATCTTTATTAATCTGGATGCCGAGTAAACCATTCTCAGGGTGATACTGAACGTTTGCTTGTCACAACTGCTACCAAGCCAGCAGAACATTCTCAGGGTGATACTGAACGTTTGATTGTCACAACTGCTACCAAGCAAGCAGAACATTCTCAGGGTGATACTGAACGTTTGATTTCACAACCGCTACCAAGCAAGCAGAACATTCTCATGGTGATACTGAACGTTTGATTGTCACAACCGCTATCAAGCAAGCAGAACATTATCATGGTGATACTGAACGTTTGATTGTCACAAACGCTATCAAGCAAGCAGAACATTCTCATGGTGATACTGAACGTTTGATTGTCACAACCGCTACCAAGCAAGCAGAACATTCTCATGGTGATACTGAACGTTTGATTGTCACAACCGCTACCAAGCAAGCAGAACAGTCTCATGGTGATACTGAACGTTTGATTGTCACAACTGCTATCAAGCAAGCAGAACATTCTCATTGTGATACTGAACGTTTGATTGTCACAACTGCTACCAAGCCAGCAAGCTGCAAAAAAACTGCAAATGTGTCACGACAAGGAAATCTGCTGCAAAATAAACTGTTAATGTGTTACGACAAGCAATCTGTTAGAAATAAAACAGCTAATGTCCGTTTTGTAATTCCGTAGAGGATGAAGGTCATGTTATTTTAGATTCTAATTTATATAATGATATTAGGGTGAAAATGCTGGCAAAAGCAATAGCAATCTGTGATACATTTGAAAATCTGCCAAATACTGATAAACTTGTCATTTTATTTACACATCCAGCTCTGATTAGGTTATGTGCCAAAACCTGCTTTGATATTTTAAAACGTAGATCATTTTACCTTTGTAAATAATGTAACTTATTTATTTATTCATATTTCCTGTTTTACAGTTCCTATGTAGCAATTGTTATTCAGTTTATTTTCGATCTGATCGAAGGTGATAAATTTATTTTAAAACGTTTCGTAACTATACACATTAGTGTGATTTTGATTTTCAGTGTTTTATTTGATAGATATTTTAGGGCAGTTTTTATAATTAGAATAACAATGGTTACATAGATTTATATTGTAAATGTTTAATGAAATTGTGATTTGATAGTCTCTTATAATTCTTTTAGAATGGCTTCGTACTGTGATATATGTTTTGTAAATTGTATAGTTTATGTGTACATAGATGAGACTTAAATAAAGATATATATATATATATGTTATGAAAAGACATCTGCTACAAAATAAACAGCTAATGTGTTACGACAAACCATCTATACTGCGAAATGAACTGCAAATAAGTTACATCAATGACGTTCATTTCAACATACTCTGCAAATGTGTATCAGTAAGCCACCTGCTGCGAATATGTTACAACAACTAATGATTTCAAAAACAAAAATGCTAATTTATTCCAGCACACCATCTTCTGCAAAATGAAAGCCAAACGTGTCATAGGTCATCTGCTGCATAATAGACCAAGCAAACTACAATGTGTTACAAAAATTCGTAATAGATAACTAATGGCCATTCATTATACTAAAAACAAAATGTGTTACAAGTCATAGCTGTTAAATAGACCGAAAAAAGTTTATCTCAAATCCTCTGCTGCAAAATACTGATCGTATGTTACACAAACCATATGCTACAAATACAAGACTTAGGGTATGTGCAACAAGTCAGCCGCAGCCATTGTGTTGAAAGCTAATAGTAGAAAGTAGATTAGATTATTACAATTTTATCAACTGGTTTAAATCTGACTAAAATGTTACAAGCCCTACACTGCCATATGTTCTTAAATATGTTACAACAAACCACCAGGAGCAATTTGACGTATATAATGTTATAAGCCACATTTCTCGTTAAATAGACTTTAACAGCCGGAGACCAAAACCATTATATGCTAAAACATACTGAAACTTTGCTACAAAAAGGGATTTGCTACAAAGAAAACTGCATGAATATGTTACAAAAGCAATCCACTGCTAAATGGCCTGAAAAATATCACACATTTTGATGAAATATGTTAATATTGTCATCTGCTGTACACTGAATGAAAATACATATAATAATAACCGTGATAAAATTGCTAACACTTGTTTCACGTAAGAAATTGAACGAAATCCATGAGCTGGGGCAAGATGGCAACATATCTTCCAATAGAAGAATAAAAGTCACTGGTGCAAAAATAAAAACAACAAAAACCCTTGCATATATGGTGCAAACGATATGTATTATCATTATGTAGCCCCTGTTCCTTGATCAAGTCAAACGCTTCGAAATATATGTATTTGTACCTGTCATGTACGTTATTTATCTCCAAAGCATAAAAATATAAGCAACTTATTTCCTATATATATATCTTTATTTATTTATAATCCTATGTGAATTTTAAGAATTGATCAATCCGAGGTAATTGCCTTAAAGGCAAAAACAAAGGTATGGAGCCTTTGATATGGTGATCCTGAACGTTTGATTGTCACAACCTCTACCAAGCAAGCAGAACATTCTCATGGTGATACTGAACGTTTGATTGTCACAACTGCTATCAAGCAAGCAGAACATTCTCATGGTGATACTGAACGTTTGATTGTCACAACTGCTTCCAAGCCAGCAGAACATTCTCAAGTTGCTGTCATCTTGTTTTACTGTGTTAAATACTGTTAAGTGGGAATAACATAATATTACACCTGATTCCAAAGCGTGTTCACACTCAGGCGATCTAAGTTCAAAGCATTTGATAGCCATTTAACTATAACATTTTTTTCTTTTATTATATAGTACGTGAAACATTTAATAAAATACATATTTTGAAAATAAAGTTTTTGCCTTATCATTATTAAAATAAAACCCGTGGAATCCGTGTAATCTAAAACAGCTTAAGGATATCTGTTGGTTTCTCTTAATTCTCCGAAGACTCCCTACTATGATTTAAAATTGTTCTTGGTTATTTAATTAAGCCATTTGAAGGTGAATGAAATGGCAAAGGTGGTTCATTTACTCAAACGGCATTCTGTACACATACTTTGTATGCAATTGCAAAACATAAAATACAAGTAAAAAGTTCTGCTAACGGGGTTCGAACTGGGCATGTTTTAATTACCAATACTGCACCATTATCCTCTCGGCCACGAATTCATGCAGATTATGGGTAAAAAAATATACCGATAATCAATATGTTTGCAGACGAAATATGAAGTAAACTTTGATTGTAAACACAACATGACGTCACTGTCGGGTATCCCTGGTCGGACTATAGGGTATGTGTAACAATGTCTGATATTCGGAAATTGTTTAACTACGGTCATTTTGGTACCGATGTTCTCACGTTGACGTACGTAATCGAGAGCAACGTCACGGCAGAGATTGGTTCAACATAAATTACTCAGGTTTAATTGATCGGCTGTCGCGTAAACCGGTTGTATCTCGTATTGAAGCAAATGCTGGCTAGTCTTGGTGTCGAAAACGTCAATTTATTGACGTTAGTAACCTGCACGTTCTGGAGCGGCCATCACTAAATAAATGGACAATCATATTACAAGAACATGTTTACAACAGATTCCGAGCGTTCAACGAAGCGTAAGGGCAGCAATCGAATCATAATGGGTATCACATGTGATGCTGGCATTGTCTGTGACTTTTGTGTTGCTACCTTACGTCCTTTGACGTTAATTTACAAGCAGTTAGCACGTGATTATTAAACTCATGTTTGGTATACATGTTAGCAACAAGTTGTATTAAACATCAAAATAGCTAATGATTATTCTTCTTTCAAAATGAGTCTCATACTGAGAAATAATACTCAGTGTTGCTAAACTTATTTTACAGAGTATATGTCCAGGTTCCACGGTTTTTTCCCAGGTTTCATTTTTAATAACAAATTGTGCTTTAATAAAGCAATTATTTTTTTTTAATCTGAAAATACTTTTCTGAAAGATATAGTGTAACCATGTAACCAGGTCACAAACCACATATACCCACAGGTGGCAGTATCAGTGTTTGGGAAATTAAAAATAAATATATATAAATAAATTTCTGTCACTGAGCTAAATATACTAGGAAGGTATAAAGCCTACTATATGTCTATGTTCAAAGATTGTGGAACATCGCATCTAAAAATAGACTTGGTTCCTAACAATATTTAAGATACTGTGAGTGAAGCGGGTATCCAGCGCATAGATAAAATGACCTCGATCGGAGTTAAATATCGAAGGGAACACTGTTTTGCCGTTTCGCAGATATAAGATGCAATTGAACGAGATTTTCGGTGGGAATGAATATCTTACAGTTTATATGAATGACTTGTGTAGCGATTTTCCTTCAGCGCCCGTATTTTATGCTGAAACAACGAGATGCGACGTTCTACAATCTTTGGCATATAGACAGATAGTGCGCTTTACACCTTGATAGTATATTGGATCAGAGCATGACGGGATTTCTTAAAAAAATATTTCATTTTTTAATCTTTTGCAGACCAAGCACTGAAACAGTCACCCATGCATAAACCTGGGGAAAAACCGTGGAACCTGGACATATATGTGTCTGGTAGTTAAACTATGCTGCCCTGTGCATATGTCAAAATGTTATGTGCATTTACCAATGTGATGTACTAAAACGCACACATCACCTGTATGCACGACATCATACCTGGGTCACACATCACCTGTATGCAAGACATTATACGTGGATCACACATCACCTGTATGCCAGACATTATACCTTGGTCACACATCACCTGTATACCAGACATTATACCTGGATCACACATCACCTGTATGCCAGACATTATACCCGGGTCACACATCACCTGCATGCCAGACATTATACGTGGATCACACATCACTTGTATGCCAGACACCATACCTGGGTCACACCTCACCTGTATGCCAGACATTATACCTGGATCACACATCACCTGTATGCCAGACATTATACCTGGGTCACACATCACCTGCATGCCAGACATTATACGTGGATCACACATCACATGTATGCCAGAAACCATACCTGGGTCACACCTCACCTGTATGCCAGACATTATACCTAGGTCACACATTACCTGTATGCTAGACATTATACCTTGGTCACACATCACCTGTATGCTAGACATTATACCTGGATCACACATCACCTGTATGCCAGACATTATACCTTGGTCACAGATCACCTGTATGCCAGACATTATACCTTGGTAACACATATGCCAGACACCATACCTGGGTCACACATTACCTGTATGCCAGACATTATACCTTGGTCACACATCACCTGTATGCTAGACATTATACCTGGATCACACATCACCTGTATGCCAGACATTATACCTTGGTCACAGATCACCTGTATGCCAGACATTATACCTTGGTCACAGATCACCTGCATGCCAGACATTATACCTGGATCACAGATCACCTGTTTGCCAGACATTATACCTGGATCACACATCACCTGCATGCCAGACATTATAACTGGATCACAAATCACCTGTATGCCAGACATTATACCGGGAACAGACATCACCTGTATGCCAGACATTATACCTGGAACACACATCACCTGTATGCCAGACATTATACCCTGGTCACAGATCACCTGTATGCCAGACATTATACCTTGGTCACAGATCACCAGTTTGCCAGACATTATACCTGGATCACACATCACCTGCATACCAGACATTATAACTGGATCACAAATCACCTGTATGCCAGACATTATACCTGGAACACACATCACCTGCATGCCAGACACTATACCTTGGTCACACATCACCTGTATGCCAGACATTATACCTGGATCACACATCACCTGTATGCCAGACATTAAACCTTGGTCACACATCACCTGTATGCCAGACATTATACCTTGGTCACACATCACCTGTATGCCAGACATTATACCCTTGGTCACACATCACCTGTATGCCAGACATTATACCTTGGTCACAGATCACCTGTATGCCAGACAGTATACCTTGGTCACACATCACCTGTATGCCAGACATTATACCTTGGTCACAAATCACCTGTATGCCAGACATTATACGTGGATCACACATTACCTGTATGCCAGACATTATACGTGGATCACACATCAACTGTATGCCAGACATTATACGTGGATCACACATCAACTGTATGCCAGACATAATACCAGGATCACACATCACCTGTATGCCAGACATTATACCTGGATCACACATCAACTGTATGCCAGACATTATACGTGGATCACACATCAACTGTATGCCAGACATTATACGTGGATCACACATCACCTGTATGCCAGACACCATACCTTGGTCACGCATCACCTGTATGCCAGACATTATACCTGGGTCACACATCACCTGTATGCCAGACATTATACGTGGATCACACATCAACTGTATGCCAGACATTATACCTGGATCACACATCAACTGTATGCCAGACATTATACGTGGATCACACATCACCTGTAGGCCAGACATTATACCTTGGTCACACATCACCTGTATGCCAGACATTATACGTGGATCACACATCACCTGTATGCCAGACATTATACCTTGGTCACACATCACCTGTATGCCAGACATTATACCTTGGTCACACATCACCTGTATGCCACACATTATACCTGGATCACACATCACCTGTATGCCAGACATTATACCTGGGTCACACATCACCTGTATGCCAGACATTATACGTGGATCACACATCAACTGTATGCCAGACATTATACGTGGATCACACATCAACTGTATGCCAGACATTATACCTGGATCACACATCAACTGTATGCCAGACATTATACGTGGATCACACATCACCTGTATGCCAGACATTATACCTTGGTCACACATCACCTGTATGCCAGACATTATACCTGGGTCACACATCACATGTATGCCAGACATTATACGTGGATCACACATCAACTGTATGCCAGACATTATACCTGGATCACACATCAACTGTATGCCAGACATTATATCTGGATCACACATCACCTGTATGCCAGACACCATACCTTGGTCACACATCACCTGTATGCCAGACACCATACCTGGGTCACACATCACCAGTATGCCAGGTATCATACCTGGGTCACACATCACCTATATGCCAGGCACCATACCTGGGTCACACATTACCTGTATGCCACAAACCATACCTGGGTCACACATCACCAGTATGCCAGGTATCATACCTTGGTCACACATCACCTATATGCCAGACACCATACCTGGGTCACACATTACCAGTATGCAAGACACCATACCTTGGTCACACATCACCTGTATGTCAGACACCATACCTGGGTCACACATCACCAGTATGCCAGACATCATAGCTGGGTCACACATCACCTATATGCCAGACACCATACCTGGGTCACACATTACCTGTATGCCAGAAACCATACCTGGGTCACACATCACCAGTATGCCAGGTATCATACCTTGTTCACACATAACCTATATGCCAAACACCATACCTGGGTCACACATCACCTGTATGCCAGGCATCATACCTGGGTCACACATCATCCGTATGTCAGATATCATATCTGGGTCACACATCACCTGCTTGCCAGGCATCATACCTGGGTCACACATCATCCGTATGTCAGATATCATATCTGGGTCACACATTACCTGTTTGCCAGGCATCATACCTGGGTCACAAATCATCCGTATGTCAGATATCATATCTGGGTCACACATCACCTGTTTGCCAGGCATCATACCTGGGTCACACATCATCCGTATGTCAGATATCATACCTGGGTCACACATCATCCGTATGTCAGATATCATATCTGGGTCACACATCACCTGTTTGCCAAGCATCATACCTGGATCACACATCATCCGTATGTCAGATATCATACCTGGGTCAAACATCACCTGTATGCCAGGAATCATACCTGGGTCACACATCATCCGTATGTCAGATATCATATCTGGGTCACACATCACCTGTTTGCAAGGCATCATACCTGGGATAAACATTACCTATATGCCAGACACCATACCTGGGTCACATATCACCACTATGCCAGACACCATACCTGGGTCACATATCACCAGTATGCCAGAAACCAAACCAGGGTCACACATTACCTGTATGCCAGAAACCATACCTGGGTCACATATCGCCAGTATGCCAGACACCATACCTGGGTCACACATCATCCGTATGTCAGATATCATATCTGGGTCACACATCACCTGTTTGCCAGGCATCATACCAGGGTCAAACATTACCTGTATGCCAGACACCATACCTGGGTCACATATCACCACTATGCCAGACACCATACCTAGGTCACACATCATCCGTATGTCAGATATCATATCTGGGTCACACATCACCTGTTTGCCCGGCAGCATACCCTGGTCACACATCACCTGTATGCTTGGGATTATACCTTGGTCACACATTACCTGAATGCTAGGCATCATACCGTGGTCACACATTACCAGTATGCCAGGCACCATACCTGGGTCACATATCACCAGTAAGCAAAACACCATACCTGAGTCACACATTACCTGTATGCCAGGAACCATACCTGGGTCAAAAATAATCTATATGCCAAGTTTCATACCTGGGTCACACATCACCTGTATGCCAGGCATCATACCTGGGTCACACATCACCTGTACGCTAGGCATCACATCTTGGTCACACATCACCTGTATGCTAGGCATCATACCTTGGTCACATATTACCTGAATGCCAGGCACCATTCCTGGGTCAAAAATCACCTGTATGCCAGGAACCATAGCTGGATATTAAATCATCTGTATGCCAAGTTTCATACCTGGGTCACACATCACCTGTATGCCAAGCATCATACCTAGGTCACACATCACCTGTATGCTAGGCATCACATCTTGGTCACACATCACCTGTATGCTAGGCATCATACCTTGGTCACATATTACCTGAATGCCAGGCACCATTCCTGGGTCAAAAATCACCTGTATGCCAGGCACCATAGCTGGGTATTAAATCATCTGTATGCCAAGTTTCATACCTGGGTCACACATCACCTGTATGCCAAGCATCATACCTTGGTCACACATCACCTGTATGCTAGGTATCACATCTTTGTCACACATCACCTGTATGCTAGGCATCATACCTTGGTCACATATTACCTGAATGCCAGGCACCATTCCTGGGTCAAAAATCACCTGTATGCCAGGCACCATAACTGGGTATTAAATCACCTGCATGCCCGGTTTCATACCTGGGTCAAATATCACCTGTATGACATGCATCATACCGGGGTCACACATCACCTGTATGCCATGCATCATACCTTGGACACACATCACCTGTGTGCCAGACACCATACCTAGGTCACACATTACCTGTATGCCAGACACCATACCTAGGTCACACATCACCTGTATGCCAGACACCATACCTAGGTCACACATTACCTGTATGCCAGACATCATACCAAAGTCACACATCACCTGTATGCCAGACACCATACCTAGGTCACACATTACCTGTATGCCAGGCATCATACCAAAGTCACACATCACCTGAATGCCAGTCAACATACCTTGGTCACACATCACCTCTATGCCAGCATCATACCTTGGTCACACATCACCTGTATGCCAGACACCATACATGAGTCACACATTACCTGTATGCCAGACATCCTACCTGGGTCACACATCATATGTATGCCAGAAATCATACCTTGGAAACAAATAACCTGTATGCCAGGCATCATACCTTGGTCACACATCACCTGTATGCCAGTCAACATATCTTGGTAACACATCACCTGTATGCCAGGCATCATACATGAGTCACACATCACCTATATGCCAGACATCTTACCTGGGTCACAAATCACCTGTATGCCAGGCATCATACCTGGGTCACACATCACCTGTTTGCCAGGCATCATACCTTGGTCACACATCACCTGTATGCCAGGCATCATACCTTGGTCACACATCACTGTATGTCAGGCATGATACCTTGGTCTTATCACCTGCATGCCAGGCATTATACCTCGGTCACACATCACCTGCATGCCAGGCATCATACTTCGGTTGCACATCGCCTGCATGCCAGGCATAATTTCTCGGTCACACATCACCAGCATGCCAGGTATCATACCTCGGTCACACATCACCTGCATACCAGGCATCATACCTTGGTCACACATCACCTGCATGCCAGGCATCATACCTCGGTCACACATCACCTGCACGCCAGGCATCATACCTCGGTCACACATCACCTGCATGCCAGGCATCATACCTCGGTCACACAACCTGTATGCCAGGCATAATACCTTGGACGCACATTTCCTGTATGCCAGGCATCATAGTTGGGTCACACATTACCTGTTTGCCAGACACTATACCTGGGTCACATATTACCAGTATGCCAAACTCCATACCCGGATCACACATTACCTGTATGCAAGACATCATACCTTCGTCACATATCACCACTATGCCAGACACCATACCTGGGCCACATATCACCAGCATGCCAGAAACCATACCAGGCATCATAGCGGGGTCACACATCACCAGTATGCAAGACATTATACCTGGATCACACATCACCTGTATGCCAGGCATCATACACTGGTCACACATCACCTGTATGCCAGACATCATACCTGGGTCACACATCACCGGTATGTCAGGCATCATACTTGGATTTTGCATTATTATGCTCAAACCCATCGCAACTCATCGATTTACCTTGTAAAAAATTGGTGTTGATTGCTTCGTCCCATCACTTACCTTGAACGGATGCGGAACCTTTCGAGAACTCATGTGTGTATTGTTTAAAACTTAGTAGTTCTGTGTTTCAAATTATGATGTCACAATTAACACAGTTACAGAGATATTGGTCATCGTACAAAGTCACTCTTATTAGCAGAAAGAAAACGTGTCGTCACGTTAAACCACGGACCACGCGTAATCCTGAAATAATGTGTTGTGCTTGATATAAACACACATATTCAGGCGCGTAGCCAGGCATACGCCCGTACGCCCAGGCGTACGCTCCATCAGAAAAATGAAAAAATAAACTGATTCAAAAATGCAATAAAAATCGATGCCTCACTAGGGTTAGGCATGAAATGAAATGTTGGAGGCTCTCCTTTTTGGTTTCACCTCATATTTTAGGTTTTTTTTCTAGCTCGCTTCGATCGCTCATTAGCTTTAAAATGAACCATCTGATAGAGATCATGTTTCTGTGGCATGCTTCCAAAATAATTTTTTCAAGCTGCTCGCTACGCTCGCTCAATACTTTTCTATACAAACTGCATATATACGGCTTGTTGCTCACGTATTAACGTTGTTTTTTTCTAGCTCGCTTCACTCACTTAGTACTGTAATATGAACTAAGGCACCGCCTAAATGAGGGATTAAATACACATTGGATATCTGCTAAGCTATGTTTTAGATAGAAACTGACTTAATGGCTATGTATCTGTGGTTTATGTTTGGAATAAGTGTAGGCATCCCTAACCTGGAGTTTTACCTATATTATACTGATTTGTTAAACATTGCAACGTAACGTCATGAGTCTATTTGGCGTACTTTTGGTATGACGTCATTTCCTGTTATTTGTGACGTCATGACATCACGTCTTGTATTGGCGCCATGTATCCAGTACAGAAGCGTATTTCTTACTTCCCTTTGCTTATTTAAATAGTTTGTTTTATTTATTGAATATTTTTAAAGATGGTTATAATTCGAAAGAAAATGATAGGGGGCAACCGTTTACAGATTACTATTTTCTATTTTCAAAGGACCATTCACCTCGGAAAACTGCCTGAAAGTTTTGACCGGAAATAACTTTTTCTGAAAGCATTAGTACCTGCAGAGATTCGACGAAGATACGCACGTGGACATTATTGGTATGGGTATTTACAATAGTCAGCTTAATCCCCTATTAAGTGAACGCCATAAAGTAGGGAACGTGTATATATGCACAGATGCTTAGGGAATCAGTGATTTTTCTAGCTCGCTTCGCTCGCTCAGTGCTATTATAAGTGAATGTCATCAAGGAGGGAGCGTGTATGTATGCACAGATGCTTAGGGAATCAGTGATTTTTCTAGCTCGCTTCGCTCGCTCAGTGCTATTATAAGTGAATGTCATCAAGGAGGGAACGTGTATGTATGCACAGATGCTTAGGGAATCAGTGATTTTTCTAGCTCGCCTCGCTCGCTCAGTGCTATTATAAGTGAATGTCATCAAGGAGGGAACGTGTATGTATGCACAGATGCTTAGGGAATCAGTGATTTTTCTAGCTCGCTTCGCTCGCTCAGTGCTATTATAAGTGAATGTCATCAAGGAGGGAACGTGTATGTATGGCCTGCTGCTTAGGGAATCAGTGATTTTTCAAGCTCGCTTCGCTCGCTCAGTACTATTATAAGTGAATGTCATCAAGGAGGGAACGTGTATGTATGGCCTGCAGCTTAGGGAATCGGTGATTTTTCTAGCTCGCTTCGCTTGCTCAGTACTATTAGTATAAGTGAATGTCATCAAGGAGGGAACGTGTATGTATGGCCTGCTGCTCAAGTAAACAGTATTTTTCGAGCTCGCTTCGCTCGCTCAGTAATGTAATAATTGAATGCCATCAAGGGTGAAACGTGTATATGTGGCATGCTGCAAGGTAAAAATAATTTTTCTAGCTCGCTTCGCTCGTTCAGTACTGTAACAAGTGAATGCCATCAAGGAGGGAACGTGTATGTATGGCCTGCTGCTCAGGTTAACAGTATTTTGTTCTAGCTCGCTACGCTCGCTCAGTACTGTAATAAGTGAATACCATCGAGGAGGGAACACGTTTGCCATATGGCCTGCTGCTCAAGTAAACAGTATTTTTCTAGCTCGCTTCGCTCGCTCAGTACTGTAATGAGTGAATGTCATCAAGGAGGGAAGTGTATGTATGGCCTGCTGCTCAAGTAAACAGTATTTTCCGAGCTCGCTCAGTAATGTAATGTAATAATTGAATGCCATCAAGGGTGAAACGTGTATAATGTGGCATGCTGCAAGGTAAAAAGTATTTTTCTAGCTCGCTTCGCTCGTTCAGTACTGTAACAAGTGAATGCCATCAAGGAGGAAACGTGTGTGTATGGCCTGCTGCTCAGGTTAACAGTATTTTGTTCTAGCTCGCTACGCTCGCTCAGTACTGTAATAAGTGAATACCATCGAGGAGGGAACACGTTTGCCATATGGCCTGCTGCTCAAGTAAACAGTATTTTTCTAGCTCGCTTCGCTCGCTCATTACTGTAAAAAGTGAATGTCATCAAGGAGGGAACATGTATGTATGACCAAATGCTCAGATTAACAGTGTTTTTTTCTAGCTCGCTGCGCTCGCTAGTTGTACTATAACAAGTGAATACCATCAAGAAGAGAACATAATTGGCCTGTTGCTCAGGAAAACAGTATTTCTTTCTAACTCGCTTCGCTCGATCAGTACTGTAATAAGTGAATATCATCAAGTAAATAACAAATATATGTGACCTGTTGCTTAGGCTATCAGTCACTGTGTTTTTTTCTAGCTCGCTTCATTCAATCGCAAAAAACCTTTATTATTTGCTTTAATCACGTGGTACATGTTGCTAGATACTCTCATAAAACTATAACTGATAACGGGCGTACACTCTAAATATACCCAGCTACGCCCCTGATATTACTTGAATCGTGGCCGAACATGGAGATTTCACCTGGACGAAGTGCTGGAACATCATTTAAAACATACAGTTCAGGGCACTGTTTTACTAACAATGCGTAAATGTCGCGTATATTTGCCCCGTGGTCACTATACATGCAATGCATAAAACAAGATCTTCACTTTACCGTCGGTCCGATTTCCATGAAACTTTAGGATTTTGGCGAGTGAATGTGGTGGTACACAAAACTAAGTAATTATTGGTTTATCTAAAAAAAATAAGGTAGCAAATTGATTTGTCTACCTATTTTTTGAATGCCCCGCATACTTATGGTTGTTTTTCTCGTTTTGTTGACAGTTTTCTTCTTGTCGTCTTAGCAAAAAATTACGTCACAAACCACGTGGTATGTCCACCCTGAATATGTATACTAATTTTTAACAGTATGACTGTATACAACTCTTGTGTTAATTTTTTTTTGATATCTGAGTTATCTCCCTTCTCAAATTAACTGAATATATTAACACTGTATATTAGACTAAATTTAGTTGCTGGTAACTCATAGGTTAAGTGTTGTAAACATGTGACAGAAATCAAGCAAAATGATGAAAGATATGTATAATTTACTGTAAAATTATTTAATTTCAATGGGACAAAATTTTGTGGTTTTTGTGAAAAAGACCGATTCATGCGATGGTGAAACTAATTTTGAGGATGCATCATCCACGAAGTCAGATACTATAAAATCATTAATACTCATGGGAAATTCATTTTCCAGGTTGAGGTCATCCATGCAATCCGAGAAATTAAATCCCTTTTGAATATTTATGATTAAACGGTATAGTAAAATCATAATTGTATTTCAACATTTTAGAAAGCCTAGTGCTTGGAAGGAAATGTTCCTATTTTAAGAAGTTATGCTGACACTTTGGTAGTTTTAGCTTCAGAAGAAGGTGTTTCAGCCGAGTCAAAATTTCATATGTATGTATATGACAATATTTTTGAAAACAGGTTTTATGTGAAATATATATAGCTATGAATTTTTGTGGAGCTTTAGTTTTGTATCAGTTAACTTTAAAACAATGCCAACAATACCTGTCCTTTATGTTGTGGTTTGTGTTAGCTGCCAAATATTGGTAGGACTTCAAATAAGTCAAGTGTATTGATTTACCCGATTTATTGACACAAATTTTCAATTTATCTCCGGTTTAATCCGAAGGAAGATAGGTAGCATGGATAAGGGTTGGTTTACATGTAAATGGCATTTAGGCGTATTAGATGTACAGAGTTTTTGTAAACCATATTAATTCCTCACAGTAAACAAAGGCTTGAGGAATGTTGATATTATGACTGTACTTGGTGATACTGCTTTATAAGATATGTAAGGTACATGGCACTCTTCTCATTATGCTATGGTCTGAACGGTTATATAAAGACATTGAATGATTATAATATATCATGTAGTATGACACTCCTTATACATGTAATATAGCACTAAGAAATTCCCTGTGCAAATTTGCTCAAATGTTTTATAACTTTATAGCAATCATGAGATTTTGTTCGACTTTTTAAATTCTGATGTCACTAAAGACCTGTTGTGAAGGTTAAATGACAGATATTTATCATCATGTAGATCTACATTTAATACCATTTTATCTTAAGCTTAAGATGTTGTTAAAAATCTACTTTTGCTGGGTTGGACTTTGGCCTCTCAGTACAAGTGTACATACTTGTGTTTTCTATAAAAAGGTATATTCTAATACATTCTTCTAATCTAACACCATCACTGTGTTATTGGTATGGTACTCAGTTATTGGTATGGTACTCAGTTATTGGTATGGTACTCAGTTATTGGTATGGTACTCAGTTATTGGTATGGTACTCGGTTATTGGTATGGTACTCAGTTATTGGTATGGTACTCGGTTATTGGTATGGTACTCAGTTATTGGTATGGTACTCAGTTATTGGTATGGTACTCAGTTATTTGTATGGTACTCAGTTATTGGTATGGTACTCGGTTATTGGTATGGTGCTCGGTTATTGGTATGGTACTCGGTTATTGGTATGTGGTACTCAGTTATTGGTATGGTACTCGGTTATTGGTAAGGTACTCAGTCATTGGTATGGTACTCGGTTATTGGTATGGTACTCGGTTATTGGAATCGTACTCAGTTATTGGTATGGTACTCGGTTATTGGTATGGTACTCAGTTATTGGTATGGTACTCGGTTATTGGTATGGTACTCGGTTATTGGAATGGTACTCAGTTATTGGTATGGTACTTGCTGGTATAATCTATCATTGTACCCTGATCTTCACAGATATGTCCCTAGCAGGTAACTCCAGTTTACTGACTTCATACATGGCTACTATCAAGAAAATGAATTGGCAATTAATAAAAGCTGTTCTTGGCAATTGTTAAAAGCACAAACAATAATATGGATGTCTGGAATTCCATAATAATAAATATTCCACAATAGACTTATGATATTGTGGTGTACAGAACAAATTTGTTTTTTCTCACTTAGTCAATTTTTGTTGCAGAATTTCCTGATCAGGCTAGGTATTTTATTTCAGGGTAATCATGGCTGATCAAACAGTTTCCTTCACTCTTGACAGCCCTAGAAATAGGCAAACTCCCCTTTGGAGACATCCTCAGTATTAGCCGATAGTATTAACCTATGATTGTTAGAAACTTTCTCATCAAATCAATATTTAATCTATTAATGAGACTGAATTGGTCTGGTGATCTTGATTTAATTATCATTAAATTGACCAGAAAAAATGTTTGAGGTAATTGAAATTTTAAATTTTTGAAGTGTAAATATTACTTACGGCTTTTACACTTGAATATTGTCATGAAATGAATACATTGAGAATTGATTTGAAGTATTGTTTTGTTCTTTCAGTACAACAGTTTATGAGCGATTAGAAACAAAAACTTAAACTTGTTGAGACTTTGGGAGATAGTATCAAGTGATAAGAATTTCTTTTCAAGTCCCGTTGTGTTGATAAACTGTCGAACTTTAATGTCTTCTGTTTTCTAAAAGGTGTTTTATCAAATATCAAAGGGTTGACTAACTTTGACAGTTAAAAGTTTGCTTTCAAACATATCTATGTCTGTAAAGTATGTATGTTTTAAGACATAAATTATTATAATAATGAGACAAAATTTGAAACTATTTTCATGGATCAATGACATTGACTCGGCTTTTGGTGAAATATTTTATGTGAGTGTTTAGTTACATGGCTGTCTTGAAGGTTTAGATTTATATTATTATCATCATGATTCTTCTGGCACATACAGATAATAATAAATTCTAGGCCTGCAGCCTCGGTGGGGCAATTTGGAGAAATTAGGCCTGTAGCCTCGGTGGGGCAATTTGGAGAAATTAGGCCTGTAGCCTCGGTGGGGCAATTTGGAGAAATTAGGCCTGTAGCCTCGGTGGGGCAATTTGGAGAAATTAGGCCTGTAGCCTCGGTGGGGCAGTTTGGAGAAATTAGGCCTGTAGCCTCGGTGGGGCAATTTGGAGAAATTAGGCCTGTAGCCTCGGTGGGGCAATTTGGAGAAATTAGGCCTGTAGCCTCGGTGGGGCAGTTTGGAGAAATTAGGCCTGTAGCCTTGGTGGGGCAATTTGGAGAAATTAGGCCTGTAGCCTCGGTGGGACAATTTGGAGAAATTACCAAAATAAGCATGAGATTATAAGATAAGACCCTTGCAAATATTTGCCTGCAGTGCTTTTGTGTCTCTGAACGTCTCTGAAAATCTACATTTTCTATATGCTACACAAATGCTGAGTTCGCGGGAGACTTAAAAACGCGAAAGTTTGTAGCCACGAATATACCATTGATCCGCAAAACGCGAACGTTTGTATCCGTGAAAGGTTCTAGGTTTACCGTATATAAATACACTTACGCACAATCCTAACGCAACACCTATAGTTTTCATGATTTCTCACAAATGCATGAAGGGATTTAGTTAAAACTTGGAGAACAACTAAAGCAAACCTTTACAAATGCCTCATATAATTTTTATTGTAGTTGATTTACAGCAATGTGAAAATAAATTCAAACGTTGAGCGTCACCGTAAAACCAAAAGTCACAAAATGGCACCATGTAAAATATCAACAAGGAGGAAAATCCTCTTAACAGTTTATCTCAGCTAACCTATCACAGAATATCACACCCGTCTTGAGGTATTAGTATTTCGTGTGTCCATCCCTTGTCCTTATTACATGTTCACCCCTAGGTTAAATCCCGGACTTCTCGATCTTGAAGCGCGGGCCCTACCTCTAGGCCCTCGCTGCCCACTAATATTGATCATAGTAGGCCCATATAGAAGGGAGCCAGTCGTTTCGTACACTAGTCGTTTCGTATACTGTAAAATTCGGTTGTTTCGTACACTATCGGTCGGTTGTTTCGTATACTATTGAAAAGTGTCGGTTGTTTCGTACACTCCTATTGTAGGCAGTGTTAATTGGTCTATTAATTTGTAATTGATCTGTTATTCATGCCTTTGTGTGTGTAGATTCTACTTGTTATTCGCACAAATTTTCACAATACAGAATGTTTTTTATTGGCTATAATTATGGTATATTTTGAGCAATTAAATTGCAAACTTTATTTTTATTTCAGAAATATCACCGCTATTTAACGAAGTATCTTGGGAAATATAATAATTATTGAACTGTTTACTTTCTTGAATTGAATGTATTATTGGTCACAATTTGACATATTTCAAGCGTTTCAAGTTTCAACCTTATGATTTATTTCAGAAATATATATATATATAGCTAGAACACCCTATGAAACTATAAGAATCGTCTATTTTTCGACAATTGAATAGACTACACGGAACCCATCCAAAGTTTTAATTTGCAATTACGGTAGTCTTGTATCATACTAAAAACGATGCAAGTAATTATTTTTACATTTAATAAAGAATATGGACAATTTATACAGAACACTCAACAAGAAACATACATTTTATGTAGAACATGTAACACACAGTTCCAGGAAGCCTAATTTATTAATCGTTTATGCACACTTTATACACCATAAACCATTGATTAAGCGATTATATTATAAAATACCCAGCCCAATGGACCTATATGTCACAGGCTTTTTGGCGTATTTTAAAACTCATGATAATAATATAGATCTGTAAATGTATATACAAATGTATACAAATTAATCTAACATTACATGGTTACTCATAATACATATCTATATATACTGTATGCGCTTTTTGAATTATTTTCAGTTCACGTAATTATATCATTGTATGTACTCAATAATATTCTTTAATAAGGGAGATATTACATGTTCATTCACTATAACGGTATACTTGTAAAATCAATTTTATTTCTTTTCTATAATTATTTATTCATAAATTATTTGATATTAAATAGAAAACTATTAACCAATTCAGAGTCGCGAAAAACATCTTGTAACATCGTACCAAACACATATTAATTACGCTAATTATACCAATTATAAATACATATGCAATAGGAGTGTACGAAACAACCGACACTTTTCAACAGTATACGAAACAACCAACCGACAGTGTACGAAACGACCGAATTTTACAGTATACGAAACGACTAGTGTACGAAACGACTGTAATCCATATAGAAGATTGCATTATTGTAAATATGTTAGCCTCGTAAAATAAAGACTTTACTTACTTACTTACTTACTTACTATAGTTTAGGTTTTTTTTCTTAAAAAAGCGAAATATTGATAACAGTTGATTTTTTAATGTTTTTTTACCTTTTATAAGAGTATGTAGTAAAGTGCAACGCATACCTGTCTTATGGATTGACCAGCCTGTAATCTTCCAATCGCGCGATCACGCTCTTCGATAGTCATTCGAGCCATTTTTATACAAATCTATTTTTCAGTCGGACTGTCGCCAGAGAGGAACTCAATGAAGAAGAATATCGATTTTTCCGCCTAATACGATTTTCACGAACAGCCCGAAGAAAAAACTCACAGAGCGTCACGGGTGAATGATTTTAACATTCCTGTATCGATAATGACTTAAAACAACATGGTTTATAAGCGCAACTTGATATCTTCAACAGTTTCTGAGAAATTAGAATTATAAAAGTGTTGCGTTAGGAGTGTGTGCAAGTGTGTATATATATATATATCTCTCTCTCTCTGTATGTTCCCCCTTCTTTAAGATGCTTAGAAATACTTGCAGGAATGTTTCAAACATCAAGATTGACGAAGACTGAAAAACATCCTGATTGAAAATGAATATGTCAGACCAAATCAAATCTACAGATGAAATAGTAAAAAGTGTTAAAATGTACAGAAAGATTTCAGATGAACATATTGGTACTGTAACTGTGCCATGGGGCACTGTTTCCTTGTGGAAGGGTTAGCTAGTACTGGTCAGGATACCGTAGCTGTGCCATGGGACACTGTTTCCTTGTGGAAGGGTAAGCTAGTACTGGTTGGTATACTGTAGCTGTGCCATGGGACACTGTTTCCTTGTGGAAGGGTAAGCTAGTACTGGTCAGGATACTGTAGCTGTGCCATGGGACACTGTTTCCTTGTGGAAGGGTTAGCTAGCACTGGTTGGTATACTGTAGCTGTGCCATGGGACACTGTTTCCTTGTGGAAGGGTAAGCTAGTACTGGTTGGTATACTGTAGCTGTGCCATGTGACACTGTTTCCTTGTGGAAGGGTAAGCTAGCACTGGTTGGTATACTGTAGCTGTGCCATGGGACACTGTTTCCTTGTGGAAGGGTAAGCTAGTACTGGTTGGTATACTGTAGCTGTGCCATGGGACACTGTTTCCTTGTGGAAGGGTAAGCTAGCACTGGTCAGGATACTGTAGCTGTGCCATGGGACACTGCTTCCTTGTGGAAGGGTAAGCTAGTACTGGTCAGGATACTGTAGCTGTGCCATGGGACACTGTTTCCTTGTAGAAGGGTAAGCTAGCACTGGTCAGGATACTGTAGCTGTGCCATGGGACACTATTTCCTTGTGGAAGGGTAAGCTAGCACTGGTTGGTATACTGTAGCTGTGCCATGGGACACTGTTTCCTTGTGGAAGGGTAAGCTAATACTGGTCAGGATACTGTACCTGTGCCATGGGACACTATTTCCTTGTGGAAGGGTAAGCTAGCACTGGTTGGTATACTGTAGCTGTACCATGGGACACTGTTTCCTTGTGGAAGGGTAAGCTAGTACTGGTCAGGATACTGTAGCTGTGCCATGGGACATTGTTTCCTTGTGGAAGGGTAAGCTAGCACTGGTCAGGATACTGTAGCTGTGCCATGGGACACTGTTTCCTTGTGGAAGGGTAAGCTAGTACTGGTCAGAATACTGTAGCTGTGCCATGGGACACTGTTTCCTTGTGAAAGGGTAAGCTAGTACTGGTCAGGGTACTGTAGCTGTGCCATGGGACACTGTTTCCTTGTGGAAGGGTAAGCTAGTACTGGTCAGGATACCGTAGCTGTGCCATGGGACACTGTTTCCTTGTGGAAGGGTAAGCTAGTACTGGTCAGGATACTGTAGCTGTGCCATGGGACACTGTTTCCTTGTGGAAGGGTAAGTTAGTACTGGTTGGTATACTGTAGCTGTGCCATGGGACACTGTTTCCTTGTGGAAGGGTAAGCTAGTACTGGTCAGGAAACTGTAGCTGTGCCATGGGACACTGTTTCCTTGTGGAAGGGTAAGCTAGTACTGGTTGGTATACTGTAGCTGTACCATGGGACACTGTTTCCTTGTGGAAGGGTAAGCTAGTACTGGTCAGGATACTGTAGCTGTGCCATGGGACACTGTTTCCTTGTGGAAGGGTAAGCTAAGACTGGTCAGGATACTGTAGCTGTGCCATGGGACACTGATTTCTTGTGGAAGGGTAAGCTAATACTGGTCAGGATACTGTATCTGTGCCATGGGTCACTGTTTCCTTGTGGAAGGGTAAGCTAGTACTGGTCAGGATACTGTAGCTGTGCCAAGGGACACTGTTTCCTTGTGGAAGGGTAAGCTAGTACTGGTTGGTATACTGTAGCTGTGCCATGGGACACTGTTTCCTTGTGGAAGGGTAAGCTAGCACTGGTCAGGATACTGTAGCTGTGCCATGGGACACTGTTTCCTTGTGGAAGGGTAAGCTAGCACTGGTCAGTATACTGTAGCTGTGCCATGGGACACTGTTTCCTTGTGAAAGGGTAAGCTAATACTGGTCAAGATACTGTAGCTGTACCATGGGACACTGTTTCCTTGTGGAAGGGTAAGCTAGTACAGGTCAGGATACTGTAGCTGTGCCATGGGACACTGTTTCCTTGTGGAAGGGTAAGCTAGCACTGGTCAGGATACTGTAGCTATGCCATGGGTCACTGTTTCCTTGTGGAAGGGTAAGCTAGCACTGGTCAGGATACTGTAGCTGTGCCATGGGACACAGTTTCCTTGTGGAAGGGTAAGCTAATACTGGTTGGTATACTGTAGCTGTGCCAGACGACACTGTTTCCTTGTGGAAGGGTAAGCTAGTACTGGTCAGGATACTGTAGCTGTGCCAGGGGACACTGTTTCCTTGTGGAAGGGTAAGCTAGCACTGGTTGGTATACTGTAGCTGTGCCATGGGACACTGTTTCCTTGTGGAAGGGTAAGCTAATACTGGTCAGGATACTGTAGCTGTGCCATGGTACACTGTTTCCTTGTGGAAGGGTAAGCTAGCACTGGTTGGTATACTGTAGCTGTGCCATGGGACACTGTATCCTTGTGGAAGGGTAAGCTAATACTGGTCAGGATACTGTAGCTGTGCCATGGTACACTGTTTCCTTGTGGAAGGGTCAGCTAGCACTGGTTGGTATACTGTAGCTGTGCCATGGGGCACTGTTTCCTTGTGGAAGGGTAAGCTAGCACTGGTCAGGATACTGTAGCTGTACCATGGGACACTGTTTCCTTGTGGAAGGGTAAGCTAGCACTGGTCAGGATACTGTAGCTGTGCCATGGGACACTGTTTCCTTGTGGAAGGGTAAGCTAGTACTGGTCAGGATACTGTAGCTGTGCCATGGGACACTATTTCCTTGTGGAAGGGTAAGCTAGCACTGGTTGGTATACTGTAGCTGTACCATGGGACACTGTTTCCTTGTGGATGGGTAAGCTAATACTGGTCAGGATACTGTAGCTGTGCCATGGGACACTATTTCCTTGTGGAAGGGTAAGCTAGCACTGGTTGGTATACTGTAGCTGTACCATGGGACACTGTTTCCTTGTGGAAGGGTAAGCTAGTACTGGTCAGGATACTGTAGCTGTGCCATGGGACATTGTTTCCTTGTGGAAGGGTAAGCTAGCACTGGTCAGGATACTGTAGCTGTGCCATGGGACACTGTTTCCTTGTGGAAGGGTAAGCTAGTACTGGTCAGAATACTGTAGCTGTGCCATGGGACACTGTTTCCTTGTGAAAGGGTAAGCTAGTACTGGTCAGGGTACTGTAGCTGTGCCATGGGACACTGTTTCCTTGTGGAAGGGTAAGCTAGTACTGGTCAGGATACCGTAGCTGTGCCATGGGACACTGTTTCCTTGTGGAAGGGTAAGCTAGTACTGGTCAGGATACTGTAGCTGTGCCATGGGACACTGTTTCCTTGTGGAAGGGTAAGCTAGCACTGGTTGGTATACTGTAGCTGTGCCATGGGACACTGTTTCCTTGTGGAAGGGTAAGCTAATACTGGTCAGGATACTGTAGCTGTGCCATGGTACACTGTTTCCTTGTGGAAGGGTAAGCTAGCACTGGTTGGTATACTGTAGCTGTGCCATGGGACACTGTATCCTTGTGGAAGGGTAAGCTAATACTGGTCAGGATACTGTAGCTGTGCCATGGTACACTGTTTCCTTGTGGAAGGGTCAGCTAGCACTGTTTGGTATACTGTAGCTGTGCCATGGGGCACTGTTTCCTTGTGGAAGGGTAAGCTAGCACTGGTCAGGATACTGTAGCTGTACCATGGGACACTGTTTCCTTGTGGAAGGGTAAGCTAGCACTGGTCAGGATACTGTAGCTGTGCCATGGGACACTGTTTCCTTGTGGAAGGGTAAGCTAGTACTGGTCAGGATACTGTAGCTGTGCCATGGGACACTTTTTCCTTGTGGAAGGGTAAGCTAGCACTGGTTGGTATACTGTAGCTGTACCATGGGACACTGTTTCCTTGTGGAAGTGTAAGCTAATACTGGTCAGGATACTGTAGCTGTGCCATGGGACACTATTTCCTTGTGGAAGGGTAAGCTAGCACTGGTTGGTATACTGTAGTTGTACCATGGGACACTGTTTCCTTGTGGAAGGGTAAGCTAGTACTGGTCAGGATACTGTAGCTGTGCCATGGGACATTGTTTCCTTGTGGAAGGGTAAGCTAGCACTGGTCAGGATACTGTAGCTATGCCATGGGACACTGTTTCCTTGTGGAAGGGTAAGCTAGTACTGGTCAGAATACTGTAGCTGTGCGATGGGACACTGTTTCCTTGTGAAAGGGTAAGCTAGTACTGGTCAGGGTACGGTAGCTGTGCCATGGGACACTGTTTCCTTGTGGAAGGGTAAGCTAGTACTGGTCAGGATACCGTAGCTGTGCCATGGGACACTGTTTCCTTGTGGAAGGGTAAGCTAGTACTGGTCAGGATACTGTAGCTGTGCCATGGGACACTGTTTCCTTGTGGAAGGGTAAGCTAGTACTGGTTGGTATACTGTAGCTGTGCCATGGGACACTGTTTCCTTGTGGAAGGGTAAGCTAGTACTGGTCAGGAAACTGTAGCTGTGCCATGGGACACTGTTTCCTTGTGGAAGGGTAAGCTAGTACTGGTTGGTATACTGTAGCTGTGCCATGGGACACTGTTTCCTTGTGGAAGGGTAAGCTAGTACTGGTCAAGATACTGTAGCTGTGCCATGGGACACTGTTTCCTTGTGGAAGGGTAAGCTAAGACTGGTCAGGATACTGTAGCTGTGCCATGGGACACTGTTTCCTTGTGGAAGGGTAAGCTAATACTGGTCAGGATACTGTATCTGTGCCATGGGTCACTGTTTCCTTGTGGAAGGGTAAGCTAGTACTGGTCAGGATACTGTAGCTGTGCCAAGGGACACTGTTTCCTTGTGGAAGGGTAAGCTAGTACTGGTTGGTTTACTGTAGCTGTGCCATGGGACACTGTTTCCTTGTGGAAGGGTAAGCTAGCACTGGTCAGGATACTGTAGCTGTGCCATGGGACACTGTTTCCTTGTGGAAGGGTAAGCTAGCACTGGTCAGTATACTGTAGCTGTGCCATGGGCAATGTTTCCTTGTGGAAGGGTAAGCTAATACTGGTCAGGATACTGTAGCTGTACCATGGGACACTGTTTCCTTGTGGAAGGGTAAGCTAGTACAGGTCAGGATACTGTAGCTGTGCCATGGGACACTGTTTCCTTGTGGAAGGGTAAGCTAGCACTGGTCAGGATACTGTAGCTATGCCATGGGTCACTGTTTCCTTGTGGAAGGGTAAGCTAGCACTGGTCAGGATACTGTAGCTGTGCCATGGGACACTGTTTCCTTGTGGAAGGGTAAGCTAATACTGGTTGGTATACTGTAGCTGTGCCAGACGACACTGTTTCCTTGTGGAAGGGTAAGCTAGTACTGGTCAGGATACTGTAGCTGTGCCATGGGACACTGTTTCCTTGTGGAAGGGTAAGCTAGCACTGGTTGGTATACTGTAGCTGTGCCATGGGACACTGTTTCCTTGTGGAAGGGTAAGCTAATACTGGTCAGGATACTGTAGCTGTGCCATGGTACACTGTGTCCTTGTGGAAGGGTCAGCTAGCACTGGTTGGTATACTGTAGCTGTGCCATGGGACACTGTATCCTTGTGGAAGAGTAAGCTAATACTGGTCAGGATACTGTAGCTGTGACATGGTACACTGTTTCCTTGTGGAAGGGTCAGCTAGCACTGGTTGGTATACTGTAGCTGTGCCATGGGGCACTGTTTCCTTGTGGAAGGGTAAGCTAGCACTGGTCAGGATACTGTAGCTGTACCATGGGACACTGTTTCCTTGTGGAAGGGTAAGCTAGCACTGGTCAGGATACTGTAGCTGTGCCATGGGACACTGTTTCCTTGTGGAAGGGTAAGCTAATACTGGTCAGGATACTGTATCTGTGCCATGGGTCACTGTTTCCTTGTGGAAGGGTAAGCTAGTACTGGTCAGGATACTGTAGCTGTGCCAAGGGACACTGTTTCCTTGTGGAAGGGTAAGCTAGTACTGGTTGGTTTACTGTAGCTGTGCCATGGGACACTGTTTCCTTGTGGAAGGGTAAGCTAGCACTGGTCAGGATACTGTAGCTGTGCCATGGGACACTGTTTCCTTGTGGAAGGGTAAGCTAGCACTGGTCAGTATACTGTAGCTGTGCCATGGGCAATGTTTCCTTGTGGAAGGGTAAGCTAATACTGGTCAGGATACTGTAGCTGTACCATGGGACACTGTTTCCTTGTGGAAGGGTAAGCTAGTACAGGTCAGGATACTGTAGCTGTGCCATGGGACACTGTTTCCTTGTGGAAGGGTAAGCTAGCACTGGTCAGGATACTGTAGCTATGCCATGGGTCACTGTTTCCTTGTGGAAGGGTAAGCTAGCACTGGTCAGGATACTGTAGCTGTGCCATGGGACACTGTTTCCTTGTGGAAGGGTAAGCTAATACTGGTTGGTATACTGTAGCTGTGCCAGACGACACTGTTTCCTTGTGGAAGGGTAAGCTAGTACTGGTCAGGATACTGTAGCTGTGCCATGGGACACTGTTTCCTTGTGGAAGGGTAAGCTAGCACTGGTTGGTATACTGTAGCTGTGCCATGGGACACTGTTTCCTTGTGGAAGGGTAAGCTAATACTGGTCAGGATACTGTAGCTGTGCCATGGTACACTGTGTCCTTGTGGAAGGGTCAGCTAGCACTGGTTGGTATACTGTAGCTGTGCCATGGGACACTGTATCCTTGTGGAAGAGTAAGCTAATACTGGTCAGGATACTGTAGCTGTGACATGGTACACTGTTTCCTTGTGGAAGGGTCAGCTAGCACTGGTTGGTATACTGTAGCTGTGCCATGGGGCACTGTTTCCTTGTGGAAGGGTAAGCTAGCACTGGTCAGGATACTGTAGCTGTACCATGGGACACTGTTTCCTTGTGGAAGGGTAAGCTAGCACTGGTCAGGATACTGTAGCTGTGCCATGGGACACTGTTTCCTTGTGGAAGGGTAAGCTAGTACTGGTCAGGATACTGTAGCTGTGCCATGGGACACTGTTTTCTTGTGGAAGGGTAAGCTAGGACTGGTCAGGATACTGTAGCTGTACCATGGGACACTGTTTCCTTGTTGAAGGGTAAGCTAGTACTGGTTGGTATACTGTAGCTGTGCCATGGGACACTGTTTCCTTGTGGAAGGGTAAGCTAGTACTGGTTGGTATACTGTAGCTGTGCCATGGGACACTGTTTCCTTGTGGAAGGGTAAGCTAGCACTGGTCAGGATACTGTAGCTGTGCCATGGGACACTGTTTCCTTGTGGAAGGGTAAGCTAGTACTGGTCAGGATACTGTAGCTGTGCCATGGGACACTGTTTCCTTGTGGAAGGGTAAGCTAGCACTGGTCAGGATACTGTAGCCGTGCCATGGGACACTTTTTCCTTGTGGAAGGGTAAGCTAGCACTGGTCATGATACTGTAGCTGTACCATGGGACACTGTTTCCTTGTGAAAGGGTAAGCTAGTACTGGTCAGGATACTGTAGCTGTGCCATGGGACACTGTTTCCTTGTGGAAGGGTAAGCTAATACTGGTCAGCATACTGTAGCTGTGCCATGGGACACTATTTCCTTGTGGAAGGGTAAGCTAATACTGGTTGGTATACTGTAGCTGTGCCATGGGACACTGTTTCCTTGTGGAAGGGTAAGCTAGTACTGGTCAGGATACTGTAGCTGTGCCATGGGACACTGTTTCCTTGTGGAAGGGTAAGCTAGTACTGGTCAGGATACTGTAGCTGTGCCATGTGACACTGTTTCCTTGTGGAAGGGTAAGCTAATACTGGTTGGTATGCTGTAGCTGTGCCATGGGACACTGTTTCCTTGTGGAAGGGTAAGCTAGCACTGGTCAGGATACTGTAGCTGTGCCATGGGACACTGTTTCCTTGTGGAAGGGTAAGCTAGCACTGGTCAGGATACTGTAGCTGTGTCATGGGACACTGTTTTTCTTGTAGAAGGGTAAGCTAGCACTGGTTGGTATACTGTAGCTGTACCATGGGACACTGTTTCCTTGTGGAAGGGTAAGCTAGTACTGGTCAGGATACTGTAGCTGTGCCATGGGACACTGTTTTCTTGTGGAAGGGTAAGCTAGTACTGGTCAGGATACTGTAGCTGTGCCATGGGACACTGTTTCCTTGTGGAAGGGTAAGCTAGTACTGGTCAGGATACTGTAGCTGTGCCATGGGACACTGTTTCCTTGTGGAAGGGTACGCTAGCACTGGTTGGGATGATGTCCAGGAAAACTTATTAGTTAGGCGATTTTGACTGTAACATTAAATTACATGTTTATTACGGAAAGAATATTGAGAAGTGGGGCTTAAAACCTGAATAGATAAATAAATGAGCTAATACTACAAAGCACCATTATTAAAATGTTGCTTAGGGTATGTAAACCAAAGGTATTGACAAACGGTTGAATGTTTCCTGTTGAATATTCCAGTTCTACTTACTGAATATTACATTGATTTTATGTCATTCAATTAGCTTTGAGTAATTTCCTTTCTCGTTTTGTTCAATTGTTTGATAACGTTTTAATTTGAAAGGAAGTCGGTTGATCAATAAAAGTATGCATCAAGACTTTGTTTCGTATAACTGATAAAATCAGTGTTTTGTTCGCCGTGTGTCAAGGATAGTTTTATGGCACGCTATCGCTGTTTGTGTCCTTAATTCCATATTTGGCCTCTTCTACTGATAACAGAATTTCAATGAGTATTTAAAGTTTTTTTTAACATATACTCAAAGATTTTTCTTACTGCATGTTATCTGAAGTAGAATTTAGAAAACCAGCTGTCCTGGAAAGATACGTCAACAGCATTTTGTTCTATATTAAAAATTAAATGAAGATAAGTTACAAAATCAATATGGACATGAAATCTTCCTAAGTTATGAAGTGCATTGTATTAACATCAGGGCTAGACACTAACCATTCTGGTCACTGGTCCGTCAGAAAAGAAGTGTAAAATTTGTAAACAAACAAGACTTTTACTGGTTCTTCTAGATGTTTGCTGGCCTATAGGATGAGGTGACCAGTATTAGTGTCGAGCCTTGAATATTGCCAGAGTATAGTCACAGTCATAACAGTAAAGTTTGACAGCTTTTTCAAAGAGATAATGTAATAAAATTCTTCTTTGGTAAGTGTTACAATCTAAGGTATGGTGGGTCACATGGTGGGTGACATGGTTACATTTCCGATGATCATAATTACATGTTGAGTACAAGGGAACGGTGGGGTATGTTTGCTGATGACACCAAATGGTTGCTTACTTCACGGTGTGAGCAAACAATCTTCAGTAATAATATCAAGTTGAAGTGACTTGACGCTTGATTGTAAAACTGTGGGCAAATCTTTGTGAAGTTTTGGGCCGAAGTTCTCATTGTCTTGTGTTATAAAATTGTTGCATTTTATCAATGCTACTCGGGGGCCAATTATTCAAAATTGTTGTATTTAATGTTTATAAATATGTACATTGTTGGTTTAAAGCTGTTTGTCAGCTTGACAACTAATGTGTACTACTGTCGATTACTCCAGAGAGACCCTCCGTACAGCAACAACCCTTTCTAAGCAAATTGTATTCATTTTGTTTGAGAAGTAACAATTTACTATAAACTTTACTCTCCAGAACAACTTCTCTGTAAAACAACCAGTCTATATGTTTCCCTAAGGTTGTTGCTGAATGCTCTAAAGTGGTTGTACTGTATGTATATATCATATGCAAGTTTGGAAGTTATGGCCATAATATCCTTAATAAGACATGGATTCAATTTTCTAAGTCATTTTGTTTTGCAAAATTTTGTAAAGAACAAAAGCGTTAAGTTTAGAACAATAAATTCTCTTTAAAAATAAAATGATTTGCCTTTTAAGACCACCTTTTCGATTGGTAACTTAACTGTTACTATGTATAAATATTTTAAGTAGGTTTCAAATCGAAATAAATGTGACAATCCTTAAATTTAAAGTTTGCCAAACCTAGCCGACATTTTTGCATGGACAAAGACATGACATTTCACTCAAGTATTCTGTATTTTCAGGAGATACTGATGCATGTTCATGGTTAGCTGACCACAGTAGAAGAACATGGTGTGTGTGTGTGTGTTATGGAACGCGCAGAGTGAACAATGTTGTGAATCTATATAATCATGTGACCATCCTGTTACATCAACCTGCCAATCATAGTACAGGTAATGATAATATTATAAATAAGAAATAAACTTTTGTTAGAATTGACATGTATTGTACTTTGCAGTGGTCAATCATAAGTGCTAAGTGCCCCTCACTTATTTAAATTTGGGGGCATAAGTATAGCAATGGTGCTGTCTGGCTGACTGTCTGTCGGTCCATCTGTATGTAATGCAAATCTTGTTTATAGCACCATTGATCAAAGGAATTCACTTTAAAACTATTCACAAACACCTTTCAACAAATTACCTGAAGTAATATCATCGACAACACTGGATTTAAATATGCTTATAGTACTGTGTATCACTTGTGTACTTAATACAGTCACCTTGACTGAGGGACCGACTGTGATAAATAGCCACTGATTTGAAATCACAATCCACCATTTTTATATTAAAGTTGCTTGTATTAAACAGTGACTTGTATAAACAAGTTACATGTATATTTATTGTATTCATTGAGTGCAAGCTTAAGATAGGTTACAATGTTTCACTTATCACTTTATCACTAGTCTCTTCCGATTAGAATTAAGATCATCAACAAATTCTTCATGTTAAAAGAAGAATTTTATCTTTTGATGAAATTTAAAATCAAACAGCAAGGGTTATTTGGTGAACAAATAACAACTTGAAGTAACATCTTTTTTGTCAAAATATGTACAAGATATTACAATCATTTGTAACATGGCTTCTGTATTCATTTGTGAAAATAATGCATGAGAATTGAAAATCATTAAATTACTGACATAGCTTTGGTAGTGATTTGTGACTTAGAAGAAAGGGGTTGGTAATTTAGTTTTATGCTGTTGCTAATATAAGTATTATCAGTCAAGTTTTGTATTTTGATTAAATTACGTGGAATGGTTTTTACATCTACATGGTAGTTCTGAAATGAAGTAAGTGTGAGATTGTAGCTTAATTGATATATTCGGTATTGTCAGACATTTTTCTTATTGGACCATCCCTTTTCTGCCATGTGGCGCTGAATGTGCCATGTCATTAAAGATGGTAGTTATTTATCATATAGAGGATCTTGCATGAGTGCTCATTATATACGAGTTTTATTAAACAAGTGGACAAAACAAGTATTATGTCAATATGACACGAGGCTTTATTCTGGTTAAGAGAAATTAAGCAGTGGCACAAATGGCAATCAAACCAGTGACTTCTCGATCGAAGAGCATTATGTCCTGCCTCTAGGCCACCACTCCTAAAATATTGTTTAAGGAAAGTAGAATTATTTGAAATATGAGTATATCAGTGCCGGGTCTGTAATCATCACATAAATTCCCCCAAACTGTTGAAATAAGCATACTTTGTATGTAAAGTATAAGTCATATTTCATACTAATTCTACAGATGATTTCATAAATAGTGGTTTCATTGTGTGCAGTTAATTGATTGAATATTTATGATGGGTGTGTAATCTATTAAAACCACTCCAAAAATATTGACCTTACAGATGTGCTCTAGAAACATTTAGCTTGTTAACATTCAAACAGCCACTTACTACGACAGTAATATAGGTTAACCACACTAATAGCCTGTTTTCAGTGATTTGAATTCACAGTTAGATTGAATAGTTAGGACATAGCGTGAAATCCACCAATTTCGTAGCTAGATTTGAAATAGATTGTGTATAATGTTACGCTATTCAAGGTAATAATTAATGACTTAGTAATGAGATTATTATGCTAGGATAATTTCGTACAATTCTTTTTTCCACCCATCTAACCTGACTGTGCAATAAGAGCTTATATCTCTCAGTAGACTGGTTGTTATATTACGGTCAGGTACTCATCTTCTACTGTGAATTCATTGAATACAGTCTACATAAAATGTCAGATCTCACAATGGAACATTTTGGGGCAAAAATTGCATAGAAGCAAGTTTCTCTCCACAAAAGGCCCTGTTTATTCTCAGCCATATTTACATAAATTTTAGTTGATTAAATATTTTCCACAATATCAGCGTATTAATACGAGTGGAGGAAACATATTTGATCAGTGTAAACAATTTTGTATAAAAAAGATCTCCTCATAGTAAATGATTGCTGAGTGGATTATGCTTTTCTTGTTTGTCGGTGTCACCAAATTCCCCCGTCCCAAAATGTGTCTTCAGTATATGACTCATTGACTACACCATCCATTTTAGTATTTACTATATTCAACTTAATACTTTTAAATGTGTTGTCTTCAGTTGCCGAGTTGTAAAGAGGGTCTGCCTCTGAGAAACAGAAAGTTCTGAATTTGATCAATGGCTTCAACCACAGGTAACAGTATCATTGATAATGAAAAAATAAACAAAAAACATTTGTTTTGTAAAATTTATATTTTCTTTCGAGGTTCATTTGTACAGAAATTGACAAGCAGGTCACTGTGGACTGGTGCATTTTGTTTTTCATAAAAACTGCCTTATGCATATCAATCATCTATAAAAGGTTGTTGGTTTACACAAACAATGTGATGCCATGAATATAAGCCTAAATTCAACTTCATATTATAAAATCCATTGATTAAACTTTTACTTTCGATGATGTCAAACACTGTGATGACAGCCATTTTGATTTGTGTTGAGTGCACCTCGGTGATAGGTTTCGGAGCAGTATCTACATTTCATAGTATAACTTTTTAACTAGTTGATAAATTTCAATAGAATTTGGCATGCAGGTAGTTTTAGCAATGCTTGATATGTATGTTATTTTTGAATCAATTGTCAATTCTTGTCAATTCTTGTCAATTCTTGAAATGCTATCTTGAAATGCTAGCTACTTTAGAACAAATATACCTTCATACAATTTTTCTTTTTTTTAGTCTTTCTCAATGATACAGTAACATGTAGCTTCAATGTAACAATGTTGTAAAGAAGTGGTACTTACCATGTAGGCATATTTCCAGGAAACCTGCTTGTTGACCACTGCTGTCAGTATAATGTGACAGGGTAGTATCCATTATGACTGCAATACCTTTATTAGTGGGACTTTAAAACATAAAAGTTGAGCATTTAACTTACAATATTGTTAACAACTTTGTCATAGCCACCTTAATGATGTGCATGTAGTCTACAATCCATAAGCACAATTGTCTTGAACTTGTGGCCAATCAAAGCCAAGGTCAAGGCCGTGTCTGGAGGTCAATGGACTCTTCTATGTAAGTTCTATACTATAACCTTGCATCATGCCATCACATTCATTAAGCTAATAACCATATTGCATGGCATTTTTGTGACTACAATAAAAGTTTGGTTTCATCATGAGGTTTTGGGGGGGGCAAATTATGGATAATTTATCATGCTTATAGATTATCCTTTGTTAAGGGTATTTTAACCATTCAGTAAATCCCACTGTTTGTGTTTAGCTCCTGTTGTATAATTTGCCGACTCATTCTCCATGTCACATTACAGGGTTGTTGAAATCAAATATGACTTTGGTGATCATTTAGTTTTGAAAAATGAGAAAATTAATTCCTTTAAGGCTGTAGCAAGTTTAAAATGAAGACCTTGTGTTCATATATTGAATTGATTGGTGTGAACTGTGAATATGAATGAAATGTGCATGATAATGATTACAGAGACACTGTCAATATGTTTTATGTTTGTGGTATCAGCAGTTATTGTTTCTCAACATGTACCGAGCCTTGTAGTTTTGTGTTTTGTATTGCACATCAAGTTTCCGCTGAGTTGTAGCTCTTACTTTGAAAACCTAGTTTTTGTAATTTCCACATTTCCACATTTCATATACAGAGACAAAAATGCACTGAGGCAAATATTTTTTAGGGTCTAATTTAGGTATTTTTTTCTATAAAAATGCTTATTTTGGTAAATCTGAAATTTTCACCAACGCAAGCGCCTTGCGCTTGGCGTGGCTGGGGTCTGATGATAATGTTTTCTAGCTATTAAATAGTGATGATAGGGATACTGTAAGCCTCACATTTGTTATGATAAACACCATCAAATTTACTTTCATTGTTATCCCTTTGCTATTCTAGGTCAACAGCGATGGTGTCAGAAGTGGGATGAGTCTTAACTTGAGCACTGGCATAAATTGTGGTGAAAAAAATCCAAAACACCTTAGTCATTTTGTGGGTTTCTTGTCAAGATTTCAGGTTTGCAAAAAAATATTATTTTTGTCGGATAGGCTTACTGAAGTAACCGTACATAAATTGATAATGATTTAACTGGAGATTCGCTGACAGCGTGACATTAACATACTGCTGGTCAGTGAACATGCCTCTAGGCTGGCCAAATCTGAATACATACCATTCAATGCTGAGCTGATCAAACTTTGAGATTAGTTTAACAATGATACTGTACTTCATTTGTCTACAACAAAGCTGTGTACTTTGTCACATTGTAACCGCTAAAATTGGGGTAATTCAGTGATTTCGGTACTTTAACCTTTCTTGTTACCGTGGTAATGGGGTTTTAATGATTTATGTGATCAAATTATCTGGAATTATAAGTATTTGTTGTATTTATGATGTAATTGAAATAACAATAAATTATTTGTGTCAGATCAGGTGGACTAATTTCAGTTAGAGGCTAAGCATGTGAAACACTCTTATGTTACTGTCAGTTTACATTGTAGTTTAACACTATTTTTGTTGATTGGTAATTTTGCTTGTCACAAGGGTAATTTCTTGAAAGTTAAAACGTGTCATGGTTAGATTAATTGATGCAATATCAAGACCTAAATTAATTGAACATTAACATTGTCAACAACCTAACCTGGCAAGCATTATATTCTGCTGAAATATAGCAGGCATATGAGTGCCTCCATCCAGATTTGAACCCGGGTCGCCGGATAAGCCAGCAAACAGACTAACTAGTAAGCTACGGAGGCACACATGCATGCAGGTTTAATAAACGTCAAATAACAAACAAATATGAAACAAACATAGATAGACATTTGACCCTCAGGTCAGCCAATATGATTGGTGATTGCCGACTATAAAAGTAAAGGAAAGTGCATGGAGAAAAAAGTAGGTCTTTGTTCAAGTGACATATTAACTGTCCATTCAATCTACTCTAGCTCTCCAATATTTTAATAAAATGGTTGTTACATTTCCCTTGAATAATCTCCTGTTTATTTATGTATCAAATATATGACCCAAGTTCCTTTAATTGTTATTTATCTGTGAATTGTAACACTGACATGTTGTATTGTGAAAAGAAGTTACAGTGTAGAATTATGTCACTTGCTTAATTAAATTTGAAGGTTTAATTTATGGTTAAACACACTTCTCATTTCATACTCAAAGATCGGATTGCCCTTTTAATTTGCAGTTTACAATTTCACTTTTCATGTTTGAATAAAATCTGGCCATCATTAAAGTTGCCCCAGGAAGGTTATCAGTCTGTGTTTTGTGGGAAGGTTTTGTATTTGAGTTGCTGTTCATCACCCCAGAAGTAGCTATGGGTTGTAAAATTTGATTGTGATAGTTCATACTCATTATTTTCTGCACAAAAGTCATGTCTGGTCAAGTATCGTGTATCTATCTGTCACTTTCTTACTATGCTAACTACTACTGACCAGTGACCATTGACCTGTGACCTGTATTCATTCTGGGGCTATTTTCTTTGATTTCAAAAGGCGAAAGTAAAATTGTTATTATTTCCTTTTGAAGCAGTTATTTTCTCTGTTTGAACTTTTATCTCACGTACATGTTACTCTGTTAGCCTGACTTTATATGACTCCCAAGTTGAAGAGCTTTAAATGAATAAATGAAAGAAACTAAGAGCTTTAACGGAATAAATGAAAGAAACTTATAAATAAATAAAGCCATTGTTATAGTGTTTGTTTCTTGAGGCATTCTGTGTGGCAAAATAAGCAAACCTTTCTACAGATCAAGCTCAAGGTCACTCTCTGGCTTAAAATGCATATTTTGTGTGGAAATAAACAAATGTTTGGTTTTTAGGCTGGCGATTTCGCGCCAGACAATTACAATCCTAAAAAATGAAATCCACTAAGATGAATTTACTCCCGAAACTGACAACACAGAATCTATACACTCAATGCAAATAGTTCCTCCTCGTTAATCAGTTTTGCAAGATAAGAACATTCAACTTTCCTTGTTTCATTTATGCTGTTCGATTGTAATATATTAGTTTCTTCTTGAAATGGAAGGAAATTGTATGAAATTAAAAGAAAAGGTGTTTAAAGGCGTTGATAATTATTACTACGCGTTACGAACGCGTAATAGCGCGCGCATCAATTATTTTATTATGTTAAATTATTTAGGTCAACATTCTCCAACGAGATCGTGGTCGAGTGGTTGAACAACTCGCTTAGTAATATTCTGATGCTAAGGTCCAGCGATCAAATCACGGCGGCTCCAAATTTTTTATATTTTTAAATTTTTTTTATTTTTTTTGTTAAGTCCAGCACTTACCTCTCTTTCGACTTAGAAAACCACTTGATGTTATATTACTTGAAAATTTATTGTTCCTTAGCAGTTCGCCAGCCTGTCAGTACTTTCAGTACTTTAATTTTGTTTGCGTTCAACTGAGACTTGATTTGTAAGGATTTCAGGTGTTTAAGAATTTCAAACTTTCACCCATACTGTTCTAAGTGCCCTGTTGTTCCTTTTGCCCTCTGAATTGTCCAATGACCTCAGACATTCAAGGGATGCAACAGAAAACATTTTACGATTCCTTGGGCCCAGTATTTTAACGCCTCAGCTATTTCAAATAGACTCTTTTGTTCTTTAACAAAATTATACCCAGTGTATAGCACCAATACATGTGAGACAATCTCTGGGTTACTTCCCAGTTCCCCTCTAGTCAGGTAGGAACGCCAAAAAGAATTTCAGAATTTTAAAAGTATTTCAGAAATGGCTGAGTGTTCTGAGATCCAAGATCCAAACCAGGGACCTCTATGCATAGCTAAGAGTATTACCCATTCAAGATGGCCACCAAATAAATAAATTATAATATATTGCCTTAATTTGCTGTTTTATTTGTTAAAATTATTGAACAAAATTTGGCCCCATGGCACATGGCAAAGGTACAAAATGTTTCAATAAAATAATTACCATATATTTATGCATCCATTTTGTAACTTGAAATCTAGGATTTTAATTGTTTTAGATACCTGGCACAGCTGTTTAATGGATACAATGAGGGTTATTAAACTAATCATGTGCATTTTATTATCAATTTGCATACAGGTGTGAGTACCTTAACTGTTACACTCTATACAATGAAATGGCTGGGCTGTTCTGTTATTGATCTGAATATCTGGTTTAACTGTCAAAAGGGCTTATAGTTTTACTTTTTGGATTTGATCTTTTGATGTCGTTTTTGCATGGTACAGTCATGTACTTTGATTTATTTTTAATCATTTTAGTGAAAAAAGGAAGTGGAAACTTTGAAATGATTTTATCTTTGTTTTGTTCATCATTTGAATGTTCACATTTAATTTGTTTAATATTATGTGTGTCAATCATGCATAGCATGGCCTTTCATGCAGCAAATGATTTAAGTATATTCTTAGTTCATACTCGAGTGTCTTATTATAGTCATTTTACATAAACTAAGCTTATTATCTCTTTATATTATAGTCTATTACTTTGTTTAATTTTATGCTGGGATACCGTACATTATACTTTATTTATTCAATATGATAATTTATTGCTTTTAATTATTTCTATATAATTAATTTGTGTACTTAGTGCTATAATTTTGTCTGTGTATCTGTGTTATACTGTGAAGTTAAAAATATCATAAAATATTTAATAGTGCACCAGTATTGGAAATGACTCAAGATGGTGTAATATTATCTATGCTATACAATTGCGGAATATATTACATTTTGTATTGCATAATACAAGATTTGTCTCAGTTTATATTTCATATTCAATTTATCACACATCCGATAGTTTGAGGAATTTAATTTGAGATTTCAACACCGTTTCTCAACAATTTTTCAGTTAACTTAAATATGGTGGCTGATTCAGCTCTCTAGTTTTTCTCGACTGTATCTTAATCAGTGCTTTACTTAACCATACCACAAGGAACCAGTAACTTCTCAACATGTGGAGGAAAGTCAACATTATGTTTTCAAATGTTCCAGGACTTGACTTGATTTTCTGTGTGCACATGTATTTTATGATCTTGAATGAGTGCTCGTATGTAATTAGCACGAATGTTACTGATTCTATGTATCACATAACCTTAGAGAACGCTCATTAACGTTCAAATTGCTGATGTATGCTAAATATATAGGGTTCAATCAAAATTTAGCGTTACAATGCGTTGTAATATCTCAATTTTAACAAAACATCTCAGACTTCTGTCATTTTAGTCTGATGGCAGTTGTATGTTATAAATCACTCTTTTATCATGTTTAGTCCTGTATGTATACATAGCAGCCTTTGCTAGTTGAATATTTAAATGTTTCAGCTTTGAAATTAAGATCTATTTTATTATTAAAACTAAGCAGATTTGCGTATGTTGTGAATTGTTCCCTACCAAGATATCATTGACGTTTGGCGGCTATAAACCTTGTTTGCTCACGTAAAATCTGATTGCCTAATCCTTGTTTATTTCTATTTCACAATACGATTCTGTATTGAAATACATTGGTAAAGTCAACTTTAATACCAAGTACTGTTGAATGATCGTTAAGCCAATCGTGCATGATAGGATACAATACACAGCGTTTTATCTGGCTTCGTAAGGGGTAGAAATAGAGCAGGACGCGTACGTGTGCTTATTGTAAGAAATCACAGTCTCAAAACGACGGAGAGTATAGCTAGGATATAACGTGTATACTGTTTAAAGATACGGATTTCAACTCACCTGAGCTTGGGACTTGACTATCATTTTACGTGTATGCGTGTTTGCACTGGGTATTGATCGTAAAATATAATATTAAATAATCATTGCTTTTACGCTAACGGACGCGCTTTGACAGATTCTACGATGGTAGGAGAGTAGTAAACGGGACACAAATTGAAACGTTTAGTTAAACGTTGATCGCAGTTTGTGGATTAACAAAGAAATGAAGAAATCTAAAATAGATTTATATCAGTGACAAAGTGCTGTTATAATTCAAATTCAGTATGATAATATTTTTAGTGTAATTGTAATCAGTGTTTTCAGTGTTAAACATATTCTCGGATGTGTACCTGTACATTATATATATATTTGGTGTAAAAAAATTCTTTTTTAATTTTTTGAAATCTTATACAGAATATTGTGCAATTGGAGTTTAATATTTTGTGTGAAAATTGATCGGATATTAATAACTTTTTCCTTACATGGATTTTATTGACTATGGATTGTATATATTTAATGGTAAGTTAAATTGTATGTTGGGAGGTATTTTTATGTAGATATTGATGACAATTATGTGTAATTTGATTGACTGATATTGTCCATTTTCTGACTTTATGTTTGCCTATCTTGGTATGTCATGTCAATCATACATTGTTTGAATACTCACTCACAGTTGGAAGCTCCCCGGCCGGGATTTTGTCAATTTGTTGAATTTCTATCTGTGAGCCACTTTATGATATTTGTTATCTGAGAGTATTAAATGTTTGCATGGAGTCCCAGACACTGTGGTGTACAGGGCCTATTGAAATAATTACAGAATAATTTTGATCTCTAAACACATTAAAATTTATACTACATATTTTACTTCCTTTTTAACTAGGTATTTTGTTATTTTCACATAAATTGTTCATTTCAAATAGAATCCAAATTTATTTTTGAAATTTAAATAATTATTGATGAGTTTTCCTGTTTGCAACCATTGTAGTATATCTGGATAATATAACACCTATTAGTATTACACCTTGTATATTTGTTCCATGGCATTTTACAGGGATATTTGTAAACTTGAATGTACGATTTGTCCAGACTAATAAATTATTGTATATTGATATTTCCTTGAATACAACTAAACACTTAAAGATCATTTTAGTAACAAGTCATACTGTCTAACAATTTGAGCCATTTCCATGAGCGAGAAGGTGAGTTTTTATGATCGCTCTTAGTCCTTGGCCCTTCAATTCTCAATTCATGATCGCCCTTAGTCCTTGGCCTTTCTATTCTTAATTAATGATGGCTCTTAGTCCTTGGCCCTTCCATTCTTAATTAATGATTGCTTTTAGTCCTTGGCCCTTCCATTCTTAATTGATGATCGCTCTTAGTCCTTGGCCCTTCCATTCTTAATTGATGATCTCTCTTAGTCCTTGGCCCTTCCATTCTTAATTGATGATCGCTCTTAGTCCTTGGCCCTTCCATTCTTAATTGATGATCGCTCTTAGTCCTTGGCCCTTCCATTCTTAATTGATGATCGCTCTTAGTCCTTGGCCCTTCCATTCTTAATTGATGATCGCTCTTAGTCCTTGAACTTTCCATTCTTAATTGATGATCGCTCTTAGTCCTTGGCCCTTCCATTCTTAATTGATGATTTCTCTTAGTCCTTGGCCCTTCCATTCTTAATTGATGATCTCTCTTAGTCCTTGGCCCTTCCATTCTTAATTGATGATGGCTCTTAGTCCTTGGCCCTTCCATTCTTAATTGATGATCTCTCTTAGTCCTTGGCCCTTCCATTCTTAATTAATGATTGCTTTTAGTCCTTGGCCCTTCCATTCTTAATTGATGATCGCTCTTAGTCCTTGGACTTTCCATTCTTAATTGATGATCGCTCTTAGTCCTTGGCCCTTCCATTCTTAATTGATGATCGCTCTTAGTCCTTGGCCCTTCCATTCTTAATTGCTTGTGAACACGCTAAAGGGTTGGCATTGTTTGCCTAATCCTGATGAAACTTGGTGGCAATGATCATCTATACAAAATTTTGGTATCTTATGAAATTGGGTTATCCTGGTTATAAAAATTCCATCACTAGATCAGATCAAAGACTGCCCTTTTAAGCACACTTGAGGTCTGAATTTTGGCCAAATCTTCATAAAATTTAGTCACCATGACTGGTTTGTTTTCATTTATGGTCATTTACCATACATTAGATCCTCTTTGGTAAAAATACAGGACTGGTGAGTGGTTTATGGTCAGCTTGGCCCGTTTGTTACTTCATGTTACTGTGGTCAAGGTCCCTTAAATGTGAACTGCAAAACGGTAGATGTCTTCATCACACCGATTAAGGAGTGCCATGACAGTCAAGTGCAATACTTTCACTTTGAACTTAGTTGTAAAATCTGTGTTCAGACAGAAAATCGCTGGCCATCCGTCAGTTCCATCATGTGGCTCTATATTGAGATAAATGCAATATGTATAATATATAATGTCTTCTAAATTTATTCTTGTGTTATTAATTAGTCACAATTTATAATGTCAGTTATCTGAGCATTTAACATAAAGCATAGAAATCTTCAGTTATCCCCCTATATGTAATATGAGTATATTCAAATACCTGACAGGATTCTATGATGTAACCTGATAACAGGCCATTCAAAACTCAATGCAGCTTATTGTGCAAGCTGCTGCAGTTTTATTATATTATATATTTACCTGAAGATTCAGTTATAGATTAGTGCTAGAATACTGGCATGATGTTTCATTATTATCATGCTTATACAATGAGGAATATGTCCCTTCTGGAGCAACAAGTTTGTACCTTACAGTAGGATACTACCTTGTTGTGTCAAGGGATGAATGGGATATAGCTCCACATGAATCATATGATGTATATTTATTCCCCAGAACTTAATTATCTCCTATAATTTTACAACTTTTAAATGTGCTCTGTGAATTTACGACATCTCTCTTGTCAAATACTGGAGATAGAGCAAATTAGTTAGTACCTCACCTAAAAGACAACTTTCATTTGGATCCTTTATAAAGGGTCCTCAATACACGCACACAAAGAGAACAACCTCCGTAGAACTACATACTTTGATAGAGGAAGATATATACTCTTATTCAGAGGTTGTTGCTGAGGCTACAGAGGTTATACATTGATGCTAAATACTAACTGAGGGACATTTTGAAAGTGGGTGCTGTTCTACAGAGGGTGGCTCTATACAGAGGTTGTACTATATAACCCAAGTTGGTGCTTATATTGCATTTAATTAAGTTGAATATATAGACTTCTATAAAAATGAAAAAATGGACTTGAAAACTGTACTCTTAAATTTGAGATAGTCTTCATTATATTTAAAGTGAGGCTTTCAAAGTTTACTTATACTATACTACAGCGGTTCAGTTATATTTGTGCAGTTTTGTGCATTTTAAGTTCCCATTGACCGTTTAACCATGTAAGGTGCATCTGGCAATAGTCGTCTGCTCAATATGGTGATTGATTGTATATTTACATTCTATCCTACAATGTGACAGGCAGGGGTCTTAAGTGTTATACGAACATACAGAAAAGTATACTGGGATGTATTTCAATCTTTTGTGTGTTCATTATAATGTGCACTGAAAAAGGAAAAAGTAAATTGAAGTGTTGAATTTAAAGATAAGAACTATGGTTCTAATTCTCAATACATTATAGGGACAAAATTATCTGTATAATTTTAAATTAAATTTTCCGTCTGCTTTTAAGGTAACTATGACTCAATGTGTATAGGATGAACATCAGGTTAGAAGATTTATTTACTTTGTCACAGTTTATTAAAAATATCATGTCAGACAGATTTAAGGGGATTTGTTGTAAAGTTTTTACTTGTTTCTGATAAAAGTTAACATTGATTTGAATTTTCGTTTACGTCTGCTGTGTGCTAGGAGTTGGCAGGTTTGACCGAGTGTCAATAAGTAGACATTGTTGTGTGTGTGAAACTCCAAGACAAATGATTACTTTGTTTGTCGAAGGTTTATCAAATACTGAAAGTTTTCAACATTCTGGTTTATATGAACAAACAGAAGAGACAATGGTATAAATGACTGCAATACTAGACCTCTTCAAGGTATGGCATGCAATCATCCTCTGTCAGTATTACCAGAAATATTGCCAGCTGGGTGGGGGGGTGATACAGTTGTATTTCACAATGTTTTGTGTGAGTCAGCGGTTAAGTGCTGCCACTGCATCTTATTCTATGACAGTTTGAATTGTATGCGCATTACAGTATTTAAGTTCAAAACATGAATGTAGTGAGTCGAAAGTTATGTGTCGAAGAAATCTTTATTTTGCAGTGTGTTAATGCCATGCTATTATATTGGAATTGATGTATCAGTAGTGCCACCACACCTAGAAGAATCATGACAGTAAAATGGCCACCTTATATAATTGAGTATATTTGAGGGCTGGTATTTAAAAATATAATATCATGTAACTATACAGAACATAAAATAGTTTTAGTAATAAAAGAAGGTCACTCAAATTCTATGATTCTATGTATTATATTAAAGCTTGGCCACATTGACATGAGTCTGACCTGTTGATTAGCATAATTTAACAGTAGATATATTATCTACGTTTACAATATCAACTGTATGTTTTCATATTCGGGGAGTATCATGATGACACTCGAGATGTTATACAAACACAAATCTTAAATGCCTATGTTGCACGATTTGCTTGTTGAAATTGATATATTCAAAGCAAGAATCTTGTAATATATTCTTGCATAAAGGTCAGAGTCAGGTCAATATAGCCAAGCTATATCTAGAAGATAATCGGAGATCATTAATATTGTTTAAGGATATTTGCAATTTGGGAATATTTATACATGAACATACACTTAGCCAAATTTCTAATTGGCCACTCAATGAAATATAATATTATGCGATACATTCAATCAATACTTCTAAAATTACGTATGCATTTAAAAAATCATCCATGCAGAATGATTAGTGCAAGACTTAGTGTAAGTGGCCCACGTGCCCAACATGATTAATTTTTGAAATTAGTCAGATAATATATTCTCTGTCGATTGGCTTTAATATAAAGCGTAAATACTGGCAAGAATGTGTAAAGTGCGCTAAAACTGTCAAAATGACGAGTACCAACACCCAAATCCAGTCAAGTACATCAAAACATCATTTGGAAAAGTGGGATATTAAATTTATAATAATGCGGGGTTAAGCTTGAATTACTGCAAGAAATATATTTTCTATCAATAAAATTTGACATTATCAGGTTTTCGAATATTTGTATTCTTTTAAAGCCACAATAAGGTTCCGGAACGACGTATTTTCTATAGATAGAAAACACAAATCTTTGTTACTGACTTGAAGACTGATACATAATTAACACATCAAGCTATTAAAACACGCGCTTACTGTCACATATGTGAAATAATTTTTCCTTGAAGATTGGCATAACGAGCCCAGTTTGTTTACAAATACGGCGTTTAACAGCATCTCCGTCGCTATCCGGAGACTACCGATAATCTTTCGCCAGTTTCCGATAACCAATGGATGGATAGCACACCTGTTGATGAACAGGCGCGTACTAAAACCCGGTACGTAGGGCGTTCCAAAAGTTCCAGGAAAAGAGCTCTATATTATTTATCTTTTGGTCAATATACTTCAAACTTTGCATTTACATAGAACAATTCATGATACATAGTTTGCTTTGAATTAAACGCACGAGGGTGTGCCGTACAAAACGACACGGCTGCCATAGTAACGTCACTTATGGCTCGTATATACCAGTACCTTCCGGTATCGTATCTAGTAGCCCTGTTGCTGAATTCTTGATATTTTTATTTGAAGTTTTTTTGCATTTTTGCTGGTGTAAATTTGAGATAATTGAATTTGAATGTTGTTTTTTAAAATTTTTGGATTTAGTACCTAATGATTTTAAATAAAATACGGAGTCGTCTTTTTTCTGATTTGATACTTGTAGTCAAATGGGCGTTGCCATCAAAATGAATTTGTGCGCAAGGCGAAGCTTGACGTCTGAATTTAGTAGATGTGTTCCATGTTTTAGTTTTGTCATCGAAAAAAGGTATTAAAGTAGTGTATTGCAGCTTGTTATATTTTTGAATTGTTTTGATAACATTTTGTTGACGGCATACATATGTTTATCAGTTAACCATTTATCTGATTCTATGCTTTCCTTATCATTTAAATTTAATTCTGAAAGCCACGGAACTGGATTTTGTGACATTTCACTTCTTTCTGTATTGCAGTCAATATATATTGGTGATTTTATTGGTGACGTTAAATGTGGAATTTCAATATTTAATGTTTCTGGAGAAAGGTTATAACCAGGTTCATGTTCAATCTTATTCTCTTATTTAATTGGGTTCGGTAGTCGTTGATTGTCTCTTAATGTCATTGTCTAATTTTTCAGGCGATTTTGAGGTTGGTACAGTTGGCTAGTATTACGCTAGTCGGTGATACATCACTTGATTCAGAGTTTGGTTTCAATTGTTCGTTAATAGCTATTCGTGAATCTGGTGCAGGGAGGACGTTTTCATAGTCGGATGGCTTTGGTTTCATCTGATCAATTTTTATATTTTAAGAACACATTCAAATGAAGACATTTGGACGATTTGTTTTTAACAGAAACGATGGCAGTTATTGAAACATTCAATGTATAATAATAAGCGGTTTCAAATAATTAGAGAAAATTAAATATAGTACAATAAATCCATTGTATCTATTACTGAGGTCAACGTAGCAATTAAAACAAAATGATAACAAGATCAAAAGAATAACTTTATTTTGTTTTTACATACTTTAAAGTAGTTTTTTGCACATGGAGAACATATATATACGAGGGTTGTCCCAGAATAGCGTGTATTGTTTTTATTTATTTACTCCACCATAACGATACAGTTATGAAATTTTGTATGGCATTTCTACAACAATACCACGTTTATTTGACGAATTTATTTTACATTAGCATACGTCGTATTCGATAATTGGATGCTTTTGTAACCCATGGTTACAGTATACGGTCCAGCACGAAAAAAGTATGTATCACAAAATTGAGTTTAAATATTTAATGGCAATAATATTAAAGTAGTTATAGCCACAACACCCCAAAATATGTATAAGAATCAGTGGCATGTTTTGGTGAATTTGTATACAATGATTCACAGTGAAGATTTAATAATTTCTTTAAAAGTTAATTATAATTTGGGCATACAGTACTTGATAATTTTCAAGATATAACAGGATTCTGGGACAACCCACGTAAATAGGTAGAGTTTAGTTTGGTATTGAACTGTTAGTATAATCCTTTATACTTGTTTTACACCGTACTAGTGGATTGTTCCACTGCGTCACTGGATTTCTATCCTAACTGGACTGTACTTTAATTTTCCATTCATATGATCATGTTTATACGTTTTATATTGCCATTAAAAGAAAAGGCCACTTGTTTGATCTTCATATAATTGACACGTGTTTATGAAAATTAAATAACTCACAACATTCGAGTATATTGAACATGCAGATTTATATACTTACAAGTAAACAATTATTATTTTATTGTAGATTCTACTGTACATGAAAATATAAAACTAATAATTATCGGAGAAATTAAAACATCTGCACACAGCCAGGGATTCTATATATAAACAATATATATAAAATATATACAAGATCCTGACACACACCCATTTGCACTATCTATATTACACACGCATAGTAAATCCGCCGCCTCTGGCATGTCAATATACAACGTGATTAGGTGTCAATAGTTGATATCCGGTGGTTTTCCCCTTAAGTTACACGTAGCAACAAACAAATCTGGCCTAGTTATACTGGTTTTGTATTCATATGCAAACACAACTGACCCCCACTTTATTGTCCAGATATGAATATTCAAGACTCAAAAGGATTATAACGGTAAAACAACTTTATTTGTACCTACAGATTAGTGGAGATCCGGAGTAGGTCTATACCTGGCTACTATGTAAGATACTGGACGGTACTGGTATATACCGGGTTAAAGTGTGCGTCCGTCATACGTTATGCGTACTTCCGATCATTGACGAAATATTCGGAATTGTTCGGAAAATTTAAATGTAAACACTATTGAGTATTTTAAATACTAAATAGCGTTTTCAGTTGATTATTTCTCAAAGAAGGAACACCGACCTGAGGTCAGATATGGGTCCCTTCTGCACCATTTTTAGTATAATTTAATATCTCAATATTTCGATATTCTTTGTAGATAGAAAATACTACCATTTTAAACTTTATTGGGACTTTAAAAGCTTTTTTAAAAACTTATTTATAAAAACATGTTGCCATTATCAAGAAATTTGTTCAATGTATGCATGCTTCTGACGTCCTGAGCGGTTGTCACATGGTTCATTCTCGCAAAGTTTAGTGTTTTTAAGAAAATCCAATCACCAGGGAACAAATTCATACCATGTTAGAAACGATTCCAAGCTGTGCACTACGCCCACATGCACAAAAGTCATTTTGCACCACATATTACGCATGGATGATTTTGTACAGCTTAAAATTTATTGATATAATATATCAGATGGTTTAATATTTTATAGGGTGGCCAATTAGATATTAGGCAAAGTGTATATTAACAAGAAATGCCAAATAATGAATTATGAAGAACTTAAATCAAATTTCAAAAATAGAGATAAAAACCTTAACCTTTTTACCTTTAGCTTATATAGTTTCAATATACAATAGATATTGTGTTTTTGAAGTTTGTCTACATAGTTATTAGACTAATGTGTCTATATCTAACCAAAATCTCGGTAAGCAATTAAAGTTACAATTGCAGACAACCTGTTCCCCATTAAGATTGCTATCATTTTGACAAAATATTGCACCGACTACTTTTGATGTTTTACCGTTGTCATTACGTGAAGTCAATGAAGGTTTTGTATGGCTTTAAGTGACTGTATCGTTAAGAGTGTTTGGTAGGATTTTGTTTTTCCAATGACTTAAGCGAATCTCGCTCTGTTCTTTTCACATTCCCTTAAGTCTGCTGGGGGCTAATGATCGATGACTTGATAGATGTTTTTAATAGGACCACTTTAAGCTCACCTAATATATCACTGCATGTGAAGGGTCAAACTTTTAGACAAATCATAATTAGTGGTATGCATGTGCAGCGGAACAATGAAGCTATTTTCTACTTTATATCAGTTGGCTGTATCATTAATTGAGACAGATTGGTAAGAATACTAAATCAAGGTGAGCATGCACTTATAGCACAGCTTTCAACAATTCTAACCAGAAAATCTTAAGTACTTAATTTTAAGTTACATTTATATTAAATTTACTTCTTTTGTTAATTTATGTCTGCAAGCTTGCAGCATAGTGACAGGACAAAACAGGTTGATTTTGGTGAATGTGGTTGAAGTCATGGACAAAGTGACTTGTCTTAAAAGTTTCTACCATATAATACTTGAACTTCATATCTGATCACTGATATGGAATTTTAAATCTGTGATTGACTTTGACTTAGTAAGTCGGTTGGGATTATATTATTACAGTCCTGATTTAATTCACATACATAAAATTCTTCTCATTCAAACTATGGGAAATGTTTTAAACCGGTCACTTTGACCATGTAGTTGTCGTCTCCTCGTGGCTTGGTCATTTTAATCGGCTTACTGAGATTTTTGTCACGTTACACTAATACTTCGCTATTTTTGAGTGCGTTAGAAGGTCTATTGCAAAGTTATTTAACGGTCCTTCATCATAGATTTTCAAGTGACGTCGAAGATAGGCATGCACTGATGACGTCATCAATGTTAAGGTCCCTGTTTTTTTTTGGACTAAACCGAAAATGCCATAAAGCTTCAGTATGCGAAATTTCATTGAATTATCTTGATTATATATTGAATGACCCTCGTATCTGTAATTAAATTGCTATAACCTGGACTCGGCTTCATTGGCAAAGAAGTTAATATATTGCAAATATATTTCATCCGAATTTCTGAAAAACCTGTTCTTTTAATTAATATGGTGACGTCTCGTTTGAGTTACGATTAAAAATGTCTTAATGCTAAAATTTGCTCAGTTGGATTAAAGCTTGCATTAAACTTCTCATACTCAAGTCAGAATAAATTGAATTATACGCAGGTCCCTGAGCGACAGAGCTGAGGTACAGATATAATGTATTAGATTTAATGGAGCCAAGTTACTTTGTTTTACAATTACACTGGCTCCAATGTCTCAAAAATACACTTAATCATTTTAATCCGACTATATCCAATTTAAATTGGGACACAAAATCCTTATTGTATTGTTAAAAGGTGTTTAACCTTCGTAAATATTTGTATAATTGATTTTCATGTGACCTGAGATGGTTTGACTTTGCTTGCTTATTAGACAGTTGGATATAAGCTTATTATACTTTAAACTTAAAGTAGTTATTGACGATTGGAAATAGGTCAATATTGTGTTATGGCTAATTTTGATTAAATATTAATTGGTCGAATAACGTTTCATAATATATATTAAGTATCCAAATTAATCAATCATTTATAATTATTGGTGTTAATTGTTATCTGATATGGTCAAATTCTTATTGTCACGTCATATTGAGCATTGATCCAATTTTCTCAAAAAACCAGTGACTTTCATTTTCTAATATAAAATAATTCCATTATTACTTATTCGAATTTAGATATTTAGGTTTCAAAATGTCAGCATTAAGTTGACCTTCAAGACCATGTATGAAATATAGTATTTCAGATTTTTGTTAAAAATTGACTTACCACAGTGTCCATTAACCATACAATTATATATTGTATCACTCATTATGGAAGTGTATGTCTGTGACTTTTAAATTCTGTTTACTTTTAGATATGGACTGTTCCATATAAAAATTATGATGTACAGAAAACTAAATTATGCACAAAATATAAAGATTGAGGTGACTGAGTATATCATTTTGTGCAATCTGAAACCTCTACTTGGTGGCTGCTTAAGTGTGCAAGTGGAAAGCTCAGATAAATACATAGGTATTAAGAGGTGCACATCTACATCTATCTACATCTACATCGTACGTGGATGCAATCACACTTGATTATAATGCGACGGGTGGTGCAAGGTCAAGAAAAAGATAATGAAATGATAGATAGTAAGAAGAGGTTGGATAGCTAAAAGAATAGATATACAGTACAATAAAGTATGTCAAGCTCTGTTTTCGCCTCTTCAACCAAAACCTCTCCAGTTACGGTGGCCGCGACGGCACAGCTTTGGGAATCACTAGTCACAGTTACTTATACTTTATAGCTGGGCCCCTAACATCGGATTAGAAGGTGAGGGATGATAGCCCCTGCTTGAAAGATACCAAGTCAGGGGCCTCTGCGACGATGGCAGGCAGGTGGTTCCAAACTGATGTAGTACGTGGGAAGAAAGAGTTCTTGTGGTACGATGTGGATGTAGATGGTTGGTGGTACTTCCTCATGTGGTCATCTCTAGTGCGCTTCTGGGCTTGGATGCGGTACTGGCTGGCTGGAATGTCCACCAGATCATTGGAGATCTTGTACATCATTGTCAGTTGTGCTTTTGTGCGTCTGGACTCCAGTGTCTCCCATCCAAGGTGGTCAAGCATGGAGGAGACACTGCTGGTGTTGTGATATCTGTTGGTCACGTACCTAGCAGCTCTCCTTTGTACCATTTCGAGTTTGTATGTCAGGTCCTTGGTGTATGGGTTCCAGACTGTGGATTGCTGGAACTTTCAACCATAGGGTGTCACATAAATCATGCTGTTATATTTCTTTGATGGTAGGTAACTTTAATGTGAAAAAAGAAGTTCAGGTATTCATTTTATGGCCAGAATGGTGTTGTGGGTATGTTAAAAGGACACAAATGGTGAAAATACTCATTCTCAGTAGTTCGACTAAATAGATAAAATGGAGATATCACAGAGACTGGAGAGTGTGTGTTATCAGATGTAATGTGTAAACTATGAGTTTGTCATGACTGTTTTTGTCAACCCATACCATATGTGATACTGAGCTGAGAGTAATGGAATGTTTGAACTGTTAAAAGGTGTTTGGTCCAACACTATATATCACTGATAAATGTAAGTACAAGGGTAACATAGATACTACAAACTACTGGATTCTCCAGTCTCCTGATTTAGTTTGAGGACTAGATGTAGAATGTGAAAATAGGGCAAATAAAGATGAATGATCTAACTCATCATTTGCAGTCTGATACTGTTCCACATTGTCTGTTTATGTGTGCATCATGGTCCTATTACATAGTCCAATTGTCTGTATTGACCAACATCCTGGTCCAATGGTCTGTATAGACCTACTCCGGATCTCCACTAATCTGTAGGTACAAATAAAGTTTAACCGTTATAGTCCTTTTGAGTCTTGAATATTCATATCTGGACAATAGAGTGGGGGTCAGATGTGTTTGCATATGAATACAAAACCAGTCTAACTAGGCCAGATTTGTTTGTACCTACATGTAAATTAAGGGGAAAACCACCTTGCACAGAGTTCCGGATATCAACTATTGACCAACATCCTGGTCCAATGGTCTGTATTGACCAACATCCTGGTCCAATGGTCTGTATTGACCAATTTCCTGGTCCAATGGTCTGTATTGACCGACATCCTGGTCCAATGGTCTGTATTGACCGACATCCTGGTCCAATGGTCTGTATTGACCGACATCCTGGTCCAATTGTCTGTATTGACCGACATCCTGGTCCAATGGTCTGTATTGACCGACATCCTGGTCCAATGGTCTGTAGTGACCGACATCCTGGTCCAATGGTCTGTAGTGACCAACATCCTGGTCCAATGGTCTGTAGTGACCAACATCCTGGTCCAATGGTCTGTAGTGACCAACATCCTGGTCCAATGGTCTGTATTGACCAACATCCTGGTCCAATGGTCTGTATTGACCAACATCCTGGTCCAATGGTCTGTATTGACCAACATCCTGGTCCAATGGTCTGTATTGACCAACATCCTGGTCCAATGGTCTGTATTGACCAACATCCTGGTCCAATGGTCTGTATTGACCAACATCCTGGCCCAAATTGACAAATAAATGTTACAGTGACCAATAGTATGGTCATGTCAAACAAGTTGTTAAATTCACACTTATTATCTTGAAAACCAAGTTTTAACTACACCCTGATATTTTTCTATCAGGATTCAGAAAGATTTGGCAACAGTAAATTGCACTGAAATTAGTCAATCTAAATGTTGATTATGGTAAATGTGTCACTTACTGTTTGGCACTGTTACTAAATACATAAACAGAGTGTTGGTATCAGGTACAAATACATTATATCAAACATAATATGAATCATAATGTGTCATATGCTTGAAATCAGACAGTTTGATATAGTTTGACTAAAATAAAACATGGCAAGTATTGCTTTGTATAGATATCTATGTTATAATGACAAGGTCAGACTACGAGTCAATAGTGAAGTATAGCATTGATCAGATAGAAGGTAGGACGATCTTACAGCGCTTAATTTAACATTTAACACTATATATCACCAACATAGAATGAGAAGGTTGTAACTACAAAATCAAGATTTTGAGAAAACAAGAAAAACTGTCTGACAATCACTCTTTACTTATCGTAAAACAAGTTTTTTCAACTTCAGTTTTGTCAACATGACAAGTTCCTATTTTTATGAAAATAGGCTTATAAGAAGCGCCTTATGATGTAGAATTTAAATATGCATTAGTCTTTTAAGATCGTAAGTGTCATTTACGACCTTCTCATTCTAAGCCAGCAATATGATTACTGTACCTATATCATCAACTATAGGACTATAAGCCCGTGTGTAAACAGATTTACACAGTTTTATAGGTGACCATTTTATAGGTAATTGATCAAGGCAAAACAAGCATTGACTGTGTGGAGAAATATTATTTTATCTGAATGTGGATCTACCTTGCTTGGATTTAAGCTCTGGATGTTTTATGCTTGGTGAAATTCACCTGGTGAAATTGTACTCATACTCTGCTGTAGATAGTGATTTAAAGTGTTTAATTTGTGTATTTTATGGGAAAGTGTTTTGAATAAGTTGCTTTGATAGCTTTGTGTTAAAGTTTTAGCCACTGTGTATTTCTTTGATATTCTGTCATAACTTTGTTTTGGTTTATATAGGTTTCTTGATATAATTAGCTGCAAACAAAGTTAAATTTGTCTATTTTTGGAACATTGTGTTTATCTATCAAAATTTATCAATCGTATAACATGGATATTTTGTGTAACCCATGGGGGTTTGAAATCTTATCTTCGGGTATTGGATATTGATCTGAAGTTTCCTATAGTGTTATGAAGGTATGGTATTAAAATGACACTTAATGTTTTAGGTTTGAATCAAACGTGATATGACCTTTGATAACATGTGATAAGGATGGTAATTTATGTACAAACAAAATGATCAACTGAAATTTTGGGTTGAAACAAAATCAATACGGGTTTGGTAAAATACCAAATTTGGTGGGGTATCATTTCAAGTTTGAATATTATTGTAATATGTACTAAAGGAATAGTTATAGGTCTTTCTCATTTTGTTAATGACTTTATGATGAAATAGCCAATTTATTGTTTATTGGTAACCACAAGTTCCTAGTATATTTAAAAGATAATGAGTATGTAGCAGTGCTTTATTGAGCAATAAAATACAGGCACGCGTTTGGATGCGTAATAATTAAGTCACAAGTGCGTACCACTCAATGTATCCAACTAGTGCCTATATTTTATTTAGCAACACAGCACAGCTATATATTCATTATTTCGATTCTAACATAGTATGCTTATAATGCTCTGTAATTTATAGCACAATAAGATAGATGATGCCGAACTACATTCTTTCCTTGGAACGTTAAGTTATTTGTCATACTATATGATGTCAACATGATGTCATCAATTACCTGCGTTTTAATATACCGGTCACGAGAAAAGCCAATTGCATGTGCTATGTTTGAAATATAAGTATATTAAACGTATATATACATATAACACGTCACAGTCTGAACTGTTTGAGCCCAGATTAGGCTGCACATTTTTCCAACCTATATAATTCAGGCCCATATATTTCAGCCTTTCTCATTATACTTACTAAAGCATGGCTTCATTGAATCAATCAAACAGGTAATGGTTCAGGCCTCCATTCATTGTTATTTTACTGAACATTTTAATTACTGGTGTGAAAGAACGGAACATTTAATGGAAGCATGCGGTGACGTATGTGAAGCTACCTCCCATTCTCTACAAAATCTATGTCCATTTATATGATGTTCCCTTTCAGTGTATGTTATTCATATCCCCCAAATTTTATGTATATTAGTCAGCATGTGAAGATGAGTTACTGAACACCAGTTGACACTAACTATTTTTGGTTACTGGCCCTACAGTTAAGAAGCGTTAAATTTGTAAAGAAACAGTTACTCAGGTCTTTCAAGGTTTCCACTGGCCCCGGGCTAGGGGACCAGTGTTAGTGTCAAACCCTGTTGAAGTTTTGTTTTGCTGAAACGTTGTTTCATTTTCAGGAATTTTCTTTTTATCTTATAACTATGTTGATTAATTTCAGGATGAGTAATGGCTAAATTGTTTGTGAGGAAATGTCCGTGTCTACGACCGAAGATTGAGGAAGATGTCAAGTTATTGGATTATCGACATTGTAGTCTGAATGATGTGCCTGGGGAAGTATTCAACTATGAGAGAACACTAGAAGAACTACTGGTAGACTCCAATCAGATCAAAGATTTACCCAGGGTAAGCTACTATTCTCATATCATGGCACATTAATCATTTGTTAATTTGATCTTCCCAAAATTTTGAAGCTTAAATTATGCTGAACTATTATGTTCTTAAAAAGTATCCGGTGTCTAGGCATCATGTACATGCCAGAATGGGACACTAGTCGATGATTAGTACTAAATATTTCAATTGAGTCTTGATTAAAACTTTCTCCAGCTGCTGATAGGTCCTCCTAAAATGCTTTTATTACTGACAACTTAAGTATAAGACTGTATAAAGTAAGGAGAGTCGTGTACCTGAAATGGTAAAACAATGGAAAAATAATTTAATGAATTGTCAATAAAACTGTAAGTTATACTACCCTGTGTTAGACAACAAGTCTAGATTATGGCAGTAAGCATTGCTAAGTGGTCGTCTTTATGACTAGTATGACGTGTCCATTTCTTCTTTTAATTGCAACTTTGATTTTTATTTCCCTGTGATTAGACATTTGTTGCAATATTGTACAAATATCTGTTTTTATTGTCCGCTGACATGTTACCGGCCGATGTTCAGTCTTTCATTCAGAGCATCTTGTATTGACGGAAAATTGACAAATCTCGTTAAGAACCAATGATCATGGATTAACGACAACTCTCACTTTGTTATAATCATGCAGGCGTACAATGAAACAGGCTGATAGGACATTATGTTGTTCTGTCGAGTGCTCTGACAGTTTTAAGTTTGTGATAGCCATTTAGGGGTGTCATGAAACATACTCATTGAATGTTAAACAGTCCCCTTACATATCCTGACTGTTCATAGTGTGCTCCTTATTTATCAGGTAATTACACTACCGTTATACTCAGGACGGTAATAACACTACCGTTATACTCAGGTAATTACACTACCGTTATACTCAGGACGGTAATTACACTACCGTTATACTCAGGACGGTAATTACACTACCGTTATACTCAGGACGGTAATTACACTACCGTTATACTCAGGACGGTAATTACACTACCGTTATACTCAGGACGGTAATTACACTACCGTTATACTCAGGACGGTAATTACACTACCCTTATACTCAGGACGGTAATTACACTACCCTTATACTCAGGACGGTAATTACACTACCGTTATACTCAGGACCTGATATTGCTAATTACACTACCCTTATACTCAGGACGGTAATTACACTACCCTTATACTCAGGACGGTAATTACACTACCCTTATACTCAGGACCTGATATTGCTAATTACATTACCCTTATACTCAGGACCTGATATTGCCCTTTCTTGTTATATTGAAAATCATTGTCAGCAAACTTAATATAGCCCATTACATGTACAGTTCACTTCACACACAGAGGGAAACAGCTTTCTAGCTATCAGCTCTTATAACTTTATCAATATTCCCTGTGTGCTCACACCGTGCTGGGATATAGATTTTGTCAACCTCAGTCTCACCTGGACGCTTGTCACTTTGTTCATCTGTTCATGCTGGAACAAATGATGACAAAGAACGAGTGATTTTCCTGTCTATGAATTATTGATGGTTTGATGTTTTCTACAGGTCGTTTAGGCATGACAGACTGATGGTTGGAATTGTTTGTATACTCCTCTTTAATGGTTTCATATTGTATACTGTCAATTATTGAGGCTTTATTTATTTACGAATATTGATTGGCCTGATTAACAGTAATGAATGAAGTGTGAACGAATTATTAGTATCTAGTAGGTGATATTAATTTAAATTGAGGCATTAAAGAACATTTCATACAATAATCTCAGCAAATATTGAACATTCTATTTTCCTGTTCCTTTAGAAATAAATATACAAGAAAAAAGTTGTAAAAATGAAGAATTTGCATATTTTTAAAGAATTTATGTTTGGGAACTAGGTTAAACTGTTTGTACAGTGTGTTCAGAGACTGAAAAGAGTAAAAGTAAGAATTTGAAAAATAGTTTTTTGTTTACTATAAATTGTGAACTTTGTACAATATACATGTATTATAAATTGTTTGTAGTTCAATCGTTGTTCAGAGTCCTAAGGATGGGCGTTTAAGTTTTGCTTTTGAGTTAGATATTTCTTGGATAGCTTTCCCATTTATAGCCAAGTAAAGCATTTACATTTTTGTTTGCAGTTAAATTAAACATTTTATGACGATTCAATTGATTGCTACTCAACTATAAAATGGTTTAAATTTTTGATGGGCCTGAAAAACTAAGATATGTTGATTTTAATTTCATGCATGAGGTGATGTACATACAGTGTGTTCATTATGTTGATGTCACATATTGCATGCAAGCAAATGTCTCATTTAGCTGTCTGTGATTGCTTAATTAAACTTATGTAATGTACATTCATTGATTATAAATACATCTCAATCTGTGATAAAAGTGGATAAAATGAGTAACTGATATAGTGGTTAGAAATCATGGCTTTTGAGGCTGAGTGCTGATGGTTGCTCGGCTCAGTGCTGATGGTTGCTCGGATCAGTGCTGATGGTTGCTCGGCTCAGTGCTGATGGTTACTCGGCTCAGTGCTGATGGTTGCTCGGATCAGTGCTGATGGTTGCTCGGCTCAGTGCTGATGGTTACTCGGCTCAGTGCTGATGGTTGCTCGGATCAGTGCTGATGGTTGCTCGGCTCAGTGCTGATGGTTGCTCGGCTCAGTGCTGATGGTTGCTCGGCTCAGTGCTGATGGTTGCTCGGATCAGTGCTGATGGTTGCTTGGATCAGTGCTGATGGTTGCTTGGCTCAGTGCTGATGGTTGCTCGGCTCAGTGCTGATGGTTGCTCGGCTCAGTGCTGATGGTTGCTCGGCTCATTGCTTAATATGGTTGCCTGACTGAGTGATGATGAATTAATTAAAAAGAAATGCTGAGCATAGCCTTTATTTGCCAATCAGCTTAATCTGCTGAGTAATGACAAGCATAATTATATGAGTGCCTCCACCCTGAGTTGAACCCAGGTCTCCCGATTAAGTGGCATGCCTGCTAACCGCTTAGCTACGGAGGCACATATCGCTGGCTTAAAATAAGAAGGTGGTACATACAAAATTTATATTTTGAGAAAACAAAAAAAACTGTTCTGAAACTACTCTTTTAACTCATAATGTTGAAGGTCAAATGACAAGTTCCAATTTTTATGAAAATAAGCTCATAAGAAGCACCTTATGGTGCTAATTTTATAAGTAGCAGTCTTATAAGGTCGTAAGTTATATATAATAATAAGTAGTTACTTCCTTCTCATTCTAAGCCAACGATATGTAGAATAATATCACTGTATGTCATACAGAATCATTCTCTTCACTCACTTAATTGTCACTACAAAACTTATACTATGAGATCAAAAATTACTCATATGTAAAACTTTGATCAATACAATGTCATGTTTAAAATATCTCATTGAGAAAAGCTATAATTATTCAAGACGGGAAACCACCATTAAAACAGATTAGGGATGCAACAGTAGAATTCGTTTTACGATCAAATATGGGATTATGCGGTTACAATCCTTGATTCGTATGAAGACACAACTATCTACAATTTCCAGGTTACTCATTCTATAGAAAATGTAATAGGGCCTACAATCTATACTACAGATGCATTTTTCATAACTTGTCAAATTTCATATTACGGTGTAGTGCATGGTCTATTTATAATTGTGTGGTTTTGGAGCTCCCCATTGATGCTCATTTCAATGGCTTTACATTTTGTGTGAATTATTTTCAAAAAAAAAATCAAATATTGAAACAGGATTATGCTAGCGGCCTCATTTAGTATTTTCTGTCCATATGCTTGTAATTTCATAGGATTTAGCAACAAGTTAAAAATTTGCACTGCTTTGTATGTATGGTTGCAATATGCTTTTAAGCCCTAATAGGTCCCACTGAAGAAATCCATATCCGCGACTTGAAATTAAAATTCAGTACCTGCCTTGAAATTTCCCCTGATATCAGAAGATTCTGTTTCCGAAGTGTCTTTAAGCTCATTTATTTAAATTTGGAGTATGCCTCCATCATGGAGCCAAAATATTCACTGTTGGACTTAGGCTTAATATTCAATTTACCTGTACAGAGTATTTAAATAGTAGAAGAATCATAGTCGGTATTCAGGTGTATGTTCAAATAGGTTGACATCTCAATGTTGCCTTCAATTCTCACATGTTTTCCACTTTATCAATGATTGTATATTATCTGCCAATCTATTGTCATTCAATATAACATTGATTTTCAACAAGTCTAAACAGCTCTTCAACTGTACGGATCGACAAACATCGTTAAGCAATTAATCACTGAATATCGTAATTCGGAAGTAGCTTTTTATACGGTAGGATAATGGGATTAGTCGATGAAATGTGAGCTAAACTACGGTAACTTATGTACTCTTAAGAATATCAGATAGGACTATCTGACGTCAGGGCTGTTTATTTATTGACTTAGCCCTTGTCTTGCATACGGTATCAGGTTAAGGGTTTATTCAAGTCCCCTTTTTACGATAAAAATTGTTTTGTTAAAGCGGTCGTCTGCTTTTGGATTATAAATAATGTAACTGTATCCCTAAATCTTTGAGTGTAAAAAGTTGCCTGTGAGTTTATAAAGAGCGTCCTTTATTGTGCACATTTTCTATTTTATGTAATAGGTTGTTGAATGTGTACCTCATTATGTGACTGCCGCCCGGGATTCCAAAGTTAAGATGACTGCACTAGCTTACTCCAGTTCAGTCTTATATTCTCAAATGTCATGATGAGGACATAATGTTGAACATTGAAATCAACAAACCATTTTGTGGTGGATGTTTGTCCGGATGTCACGAAATTTCTCTGCATTTGTTACACCACTGGTCAGATTTCATTGAAACTTAGTTGCGTACCAAGCCTAGTTGTGCACATTGTCAGGTTGGATGAATATTGCAAGAATTAAAGCCCTTTAAATTTGTGGGAGACATGCGCTTTTGGCTCAAAAGCCCTTTGTCTTTGACTTGCTGTAACTAAAATTCCATACATCTAGTTCTGTTAGGAATAGTCAAAGATTGTAATTTAAGATATTTTTGCCTTTCCCTCTACTCCATGCACAATTTCCCCTAAGGTGGCCTCATTTTTTAACATAACTCAAATAATTTTCGCAATACTTATGATAGTATTTAAAAATGGATTAGAGATATTTTGAGAAAAGGGTATAACATTTAATGACACAAACATGTCCAAGAAGTTCCAGAATATCGTACAAGTCGCACAACTAAACAGTATACATATATAATGTCTCAAGTTATTTCTGCCAATTGAATACTTTAATGGTATAGATATTAACATAGAGAAACACTAAGTTACAGGTACCTCCACCTAGTCTTATCAATCTATCTTCACATTAATATTAAGTGTTTTGACAGATTTTATATAGAAACATAGATCCGAGCCAATATTATTATATGTTTATGAATAAGCCTTTGTTTTAACATTGATGTGTCAAAATTTTAATCCTTGACCGGGGTGTGTATGTTTTGTTTTAGTATTAAACCCATGTCCATTGTGTTCGTATATAACTTGCCAGGTTCCATGTCATACTGTTAGACAATATTTACTCCACGCTCTGGAATGTTGAAGGACTAAACTGTCCTGTATTCTAAGTGCAGAGAAAGTTCACATAGAGTTGGCATACAGTTCACGTCTTTGAGATGAACTGTATGTACAGCACAATTTGTTAAGGAGAAACAATTTCAAGATGACCAGAGTTTTATACATGACATGAAAAACATTGCAACATGGTTTTATCTCCCTGTAAACTATATGTTTGGTTAGTGAGACTTCGTCATGCTAAATTAAGGGACACATTGTAAAACATCATTACACTGATACAAATAAATCATAATACTGTTGATATTAAATCATAATAAATACTTGCTGTACAGTAACAGCAGAGTGAGTTACATCGAATAATGAGTGCTATAGTTTAATATCCTGTAGTAATACAACATATTACAAGATCTAAACACTCGACATAGATTTCCCTCGTATGTACACATAGCCTGTTTGATAAGTTATTAGGAAAATTCCAATTTTCAATGTTTGATTTTTGCGATAATAAAGTGGTATCACAAAGTTTGGCATGGCTGATCTAGAGTAGGTAAACATTGTGTTTACTTCAATATCAGTAATTAATTCCCTCCATTGAATATTTATGGGTATAGTATTAAATATTGAGTAATTGTAGCTATGGATAGAATAATGACCCGAATGCTGACCTGTGGGGCTAAGTGCATGAAACTCCTCAAGTTGTAATCAAGAAAAGTATTCATCATTACAGCACATTAAAAATGTTTAAGAGTTTATTGAAACAGGAAAAAAATGGAACCGATGCATACAGAAGTACAATCTATGTATTATAAGACTGCTTGCCAAAGATTTTGACCCTTTGATAATGCATAAAATATTTTACAAAGTACTTGGGGTGCTTAAATGTTTAAACATCTTTAAAACATATTTCAAATTTGATCAAAAGTACATTTTTGATTTCATTTAAACCTGACCCAGAAATTGAGCAACACATAATTTTTCTTTTTATTTGAATTGTTAATACTTGATGCAAACAATCTAAACCTAAGGTACATAGTACTTTCCCGGCATGTTTGAACTTACAATTAATATTAATTACAGTCATATACATTCTTTTTTATCTGAGACTGTATAATATAGAAAGCATTGTCAGTATTTTCTTTTGGCGATACCTGACGTTTATTATTGTGAACATACAATTGATTTGTTATAACATTAAATCATTTTACTTTGTCCTGCCATGCCAGCCTAATTGTACATCTGGTTGATTGCTGAAGCTGTTACCTGCATGATAGATCTAAATTCAATACATACTCCGGTTAGTTGCCAAATTGTTTATGTTATTATGCACATATATATTTATGCAAATAAATGAATTCAAATAGCAAAAATAAAAGAATCGTCAATAATAACCAACATTCTAAGATTGTTATAATATATAGGCCAGGCTGGTCGGGGACTTTTGCACTTCACAAGTACATTTTCAGAGCAATCTGTTACGTTAAAAGTCATTGACATTTTATTGACATCTAGAACTATCTATTCAGTTACCCAATCCTTCGTTTGAAATCAATGACTTATATACTATTACTTGCAAGATCTAATTCAAAAATTAAATTGTATTCAAAACTTCAAAGTGTACTTCTTCGTCATGTACGTGGTGACCTCTTATGACTTTTTTTTTGAAAGATCATTACAAAGGTTTCTTTATGTATAAGTCAGCACTAACGAGCTCATACACAGAATGGTCATTGTCGATTACAAAAATTAGAAAATTGCGTGTTTGGTCACATTAATTTGGGGTTTAGAGGTCTGTATTGAGCAACAGGTATTGTACACTATAATGAGATTTCCTGTAGTGAATGAACGCACATGAACACAATTTTGTCATATATAACTATATGGTTTGAGACTTTGCTTGTTTGATGGAAAAGAAATTTGAAATATTTTAATTAAGCATTTTGCTGGTGTGGTGAAACTGTTGACCCCTTAAGTGCTGCATGTTACATTAGCTATAAAAGAATGTGGATTTTAAAGGTAAATAATTCCTCTATTAATGAAACAGTGTATTATGTAGTAAAAATGTATCACACATATTCCCAGCCTAGCAAATTTTGAGTCTTGCTATGCCCTGCTGTATTTTCTCTATAAATTGCATGAAGATCAAAAAAGCCTCTCCACTAAACATGTTACTGTTGAGATATCTCTGTCCTATATTATACAGTTATGGTTGACTTTCCCATAATACAATATGTAGCCATATTTCTATATAGAAATCTGATGATGTAATAAAACAATATTTACATACTGGATTGAATCAATACTGTGTCATGATTTTAACAGACATAGTGACAGTCATGTAGTTAGTTTGTATCCCTGTTTTCATACAATCACACTTGTATACAATTACAGTACAACCTCTGTAGAGCAATACCCTTTGGGAGCTGCTATTATTTGTCATTGTACTGAGGTTAATTGTATAGTAAATACAGCCTTGAGCAATTTTGACAGTCACTTGTTGTTTTAGAGAGGTTGTTGCTCCACAGAGAGCTACTCTTAAATTATTTGCATGGTGATGTCAATGTCTTAAACACTAGGGTATATATCAATGAAATACATGTGTATAATTTTGAAACCCACTGTCTTAAATGTTATTAATTGTTAAGATATTATCAAATCCAACCACCAACCTAATTTGAGGAAAGCATTGTATATGGAATGTATATTAGGTTTGGTGATGATGAAATATATTTTCTACTTTCAGGAGTTATTTTACTGTCATGGTTTGAGAAAGCTGAGTCTCAGTGATAATGAGATTAAACAGATACCTGGAGCCATTGGTCATCTCATCAGTCTCGAAAACCTCGATCTCAGCAAAAATGGTAAACTTCTTCATCAGCTTTGTACAGTACCCAGTGTGGTTACAGAATGTGCTTCAGGAAGGGTGCATGCAGGTGTTTTCACTGCATGACTGTCATGCATACTTTCAGGCATAATAACCGGACTCAACACTTTAAAAGCCGGTTCGCTGGCCTGAGACCAGTGATAGTCTTGAAGGACCAGTAACTGTTTTGTTTACAAATTTTACACTTCTTTTTTTGGTCGGGCCAGTGACCAAATTAGTTAGTGTCTATCACTAGTTATAATAACCTGTACTTGTTTAGACCATTTGCTGGGGGAGGGTATGTAGATTTATAAGGGTGTAGTACTAGAACTGCTTGGCTCAAGACTAACCAGGCTTTAGACCACAAATTGTATACCATGACCTGAACATGCTTATAATATTAACAGAAACGTTCACACATTGCATATTTAAATTTCATTTGATTTTTTGTACATGTTTAGAACATTTGGATTACTGGTAAATGTCAGTAAAAATGTGTAACTAATTGGAAAAACAAATTGTCATGTATAAACTAAGTAAACTCATTTCTTGTACACCCCTCATACATGTATAACATGGTTATATTTTTCAGGTGTGATAGATATACCAGAAAGTATAAAGACATGTAAATATCTACAGGTTGTTGATGCCAGCGTTAATCCACTTGGAAAGTAAGTTTTAAATGTGGAGATATTGTTTTATGAACTTGTTTTGAAACATGTATATAATCTTTAAAAAGCATTATAATTTCCATTAACATTGTTCTTCTTGTCAATGGGTATTATATTTATAGTAACTTATATAATATACTGTCAAATATAAGTTCAGATATGTGAATGTTACACAATGTGTATTTTTCTCACGATATGTAACTTTGATGATTTAGAGTTTTAAATTGGCTGTGTAATAATTCTCATTGATCCCAAACTACTATCTGAATTTCTCAACATTTGAAGTACAGTTTTTCACAGAGGGTATGTTAAAAAGCATCACACCATAAAATGTATAGTTTAGTTGGGTAAATTACCTCAATGGAGCCATGAACATTATTAAGCAGAAAATTTGAATAATTTTAAAATCAATTAGCGAAAGTTTTCTTTAAGAAACGTCTGTGTGACTTACTGAGTGTAGACATAATTGGTTTTCCATTGTTGTTTGTAAGTAAGTTTATAAATATCCTAATGACTTTCTTTAATGCATGAAATATATGTAAAAATACAGTGGGATGAAAAGACTTTAACTTAGTGATAGATTATGTGTCTTTATCATATTCTTTTAAGTTTTAAAGTATTTTCAACATAAATGTTTTAAAATTGGTTGGATTTTCGAAAAAAACACTAATCCCTTTAAGTTTAATTTCATGGCAAATTAACTGTAATTAGATGGTTTGTCAAGCACAAGACTTAGTGATGCTTGTTATTGAGACGTTTTTTCAGTTCAGTTACTTTCTAATCACACATAAAAGATATTTTTATCTGTTCTGTCAGTAGTATTTAAAATTGTATATTCTGTTACTGGTATATGAGTATAGTGTAACATTAGAACTTACTTGACGTTGGAAAGTGTCAAATCATGATGGAGTATTAACTATGTGCTGACAGTTATATTGATATCAAGTTATGAAGTACCCAGATTGTATAACCTTACTGTAGTGTCTAAATCCTGTAGGTCTTAAGGTTACCAGTACACACTACCTTTCATTCTGTCCTCTTTTGAAGCGCTCCATTGTAATGTTTAACTTTATACTATCCCCTTATTGAAGAGCTGTGACATGCCACTTTATTCTCTCCAATTTCCTAGAGCTCCACTGTATCATTATATAACTTTTAATCCTTTATTTTATGAGAGCTCGTCTGTACCAATATCTATGACTTTTCATGTAGTCCATTTTGAAGAGCTTCTCACATTCAGCAACTTCATGCTCTCCATTGTTGAAGAGCTTCTCACATTCAGCAACTTCATACTCTCCATTGTTGAAGAGCTTCTCACATTCAGCAACTTCATGCTCTCCATTGTTGAAGAGCTTCTCACATTCAGCAACTTCATGCTCTCCATTGTTGAAGAGCTTCTCACATTCAGCAACTTCATACTCTCCATTGTTGAAGAGCTTCTCACATTCAGCAACTTCATGCTCTCCATTGTTGAAGAGCTTCTCACATTCAGCAACTTCATGCTCTCCATTGTTGAAGAGCTTCTCACATTCAGCAACTTCATGCTCTCCATTGTTGAAGAGCTTCTCACATTCAGCAACTTCATGCTCTCCATTGTTGAAGAGCTTCTCACATTCAGCAACTTCATGCTCTCCATTGTTGAAGAGCTTCTCACATTAAGCAACTTCATGCTCTCCATTGTTGAACAGCTCTAACTACCATCATACAGCTTCTTTTTAATTCTTCATTTGGAAGAGCAATATTACCATAATGTATGACTTTTTATTGTCCTTTTTTGCTACTACCAATTCATAATTCCCTCAGTTATTGGCTATTCAGTTTTGCTCTCATGATAATCCCACTACAGACCTAAAATGTTGCAAGTCAAGCAGTATATGTACATATAAATCTATCAGATGATATGAAGTTATTGGGACTAGCACTGACAGATATTGCATATTATCAGACACCTACAATGTTTTATGTTTTATTGGCTCACATATCTTCATTGTGCTATTGGTCACATTGGGGGGGGGGGGGGGGGGTAGAAAAAAGTAATAATATAAGACTTAATTTGACTTTTTGGAAGTGTGCAGCTTTTGTGCTGGTACTGATCTTATACTTATACTTAATACATTGAATGGCATTGTTGATGAAATAACATCTGTTCAAGCAGTAATACATGTTGATGTGACATGTTGACATGTCCTGTTACCATGGTTATATTGTATTGGCTGTGGTTATTTTGTACAAACTGAAAATTAGTCTTGTTCCATTTCTTTGAAGTGTCTTCCAGTTTGAAGTTCTGCTACCATATAATATACATTACAGTTCTGTACTTAACCAGGGTATCAAATACAAATTCCCTGAATCTGGTTGGTTGACTGTATTTGTGCTTCACATGTCTCAAATTAAACTGCATTATCCTGAAACATGTAACTTTAAGTTAGTATTCACCAGCATGTGATTTTGTGCATCAGCGATTTTATTTTAGGGTCTGTTGGAACCTAATGTCAGCAGTTTTGACCCTTGTTTGAAAACATGATTTTGATTCAACTTTTGTAAAATAATTAAAGAAAAAAAAATGCCATTGTACTCAACATATTGAAAATACTATTTATGACTTAACTTAAACCAACAAAATCCTAATTGGTGAACACAGCAAGCCATTTTTGCTTTCATTTTCTCTCTGCAGATTTTTGTTAAAAATAAATTGAATCGTAATTTTAGCAAATATTTGTGGAAAGTCTTTATTGTATGCAATTCTTTTCATTTCAAATGCACCTAGCTTTAATTTAAGACTTTTACTGCCCAATTTATATTGTTTTCTTCTCCGTTAAATTGACATACTCAGTAAATTGTCCTGGCATTTTAGTTTTTCAATACATTGTAATAGACCCAAAAGATTAGGTTTCAAAAGTTGCTCATTTCTTAATATGTTTGCTTATAATCATAATAATGTACCGTCTCAATCGTAATGATAATGTGGCTGCGTCTTTAGAAGTCTGACAGACTTTTGTTATCATAATGTATGAATGAGCTGATTATCAGGATGTGTTGTAACGAGAATAAAGCAGTTATTATTTGTATTCTATGTATATGTTTACAGTACTATGTTGGAAGATTCGCTACCTTTTGTCTGCCGAAATTCAAATATTCTATCTCACAAGAAAATGCTTTGTTGTGGACTGGGAATATATGTTCACAGGGTGGGAACATTTTGTTGTACAAAAACCAACAATAGACTCTACTGTAATATGTAGGGTTAGGAATTCAAAATACTGTAATAAGTACTAAGGTTGGGAATTAATTCAAGCGTGTTCAACAAAATGCTGAAATTTGAGATTAAACATAGATTTTTGCTCCACTTTTCGTAGAACAGGTTTAACATTTTTTTCAGATTTTTAATGAACAAGTCAAACTAAATGTAAATCCTAAACTTGTCATTAATATACCAGATCAAGTATTGACAACTTATTGTCATTTATCACATTAATCAGAACTTATCATATTCAATAGTTATGTATCCAGGTTGACCGATGATTTGATTTATAGCAAAATCTTCATTGAGGCTGTATAAAGTTATGCTTTCCCCCACCCCTCGGTTGGTCGGTTGGTAGACCAAAATGGTTTATGCTCAATTACCATCAAGAAAGCTTTGCCCTAGGATTTTCAAACTTTACATGGAGGTTGGCAAGTCCTTTTTTTAGGTCAGTTGGTCGAATGTCAAGCTCACTGCAGTAACCGTACCATCTTGGGCAGCCATTGTGGCGTATATGTTTTACAAACATATCGAGGGGGGCCTACAATACTGTAGTAAGTCCTTCTTTATTTATATGCAGTTACTACAGTCGCGGACACCCATCGAAATACGAGGGATGTTCCAGAAATAATAGGATTTTTCTCATAACCTCTTTCTTAACAATTACATTTTTATGAAATTTGTCCCATATGCATAGCAATGTATGCTCTATATACTGGTAGCAACAGAATTTCCTTGTTGCTGATGATGCTCATGCAAAGCGTTGTCATAGAAACCATGTAACGCCAAGGCGGGTCACACTATTTTTGTCATTACCATCCTTATTAAAAATGTGAATATCTCAATAACCACTTGATTAATATTAATGCCTAATTGTACGGCATTACGTACAATTTTCAAAGAAATCGCTCTGTGTTTTTTTTAATCAAAAGTCAGTAATCAAGTGTATGTATCGAAGCGCGTCATGGATGAAAATGACGTCAACAAACAGAAACCGCGTGATTGTCAAATAATGGTATACATTGGGAAAAACCAACAGTGCTAACCAATAAAATGATATGGCAAATATAATGTAGTGGCATTAAGCAGCCGCTTGTATTCTGTTCAGCTCAAATTGTTTACAGATCGCAGAGTTATGAACTTACAAGTAAGCACAGATGAGATCATAGAAAATTAAGTTGACGTTAATAAACACTGTTTGTACACGGATAGACGCTCCAAGGTTTGAGCAATTTTAACCACATTGCAACACATTTTTTGTGAACAGGGGGACAGAAATACATTTAAACAATCGGAACAGTGGTATTGGATATGTTTAGTAAGTCAAAAATGACTATAAACAAAAGTACATTGTATTGAATGTTTCTTTATGTTAAAATACTGTGCGACGTCATAATAACATCATGGTGCGACCCGCCTCCTTGGTACATAGTATATTTATTGTTTAATAAATTTCTTATTTTTCAACCAATTTCTTTGATATTTCGCATAATTATCAGTGAAAGATCAAAATATAATTATAGACAATTAGTTTTCTTAATGTCTGAATTGCCATACTTCTATGAAAAAAGTCCTATTAATTGTGGAACACCCCACGTATATTCTCTTGTTATAACCAGTAACTGTTGTGCTTAACTGTCAAACACTTCATAATTTGACCAAAAAGTGGTAAAATACCAATAAAACACTTTGTTATCAGTTCATGTCAAGTTTCTTACCAGTTTTTTGCAGTCAGTTGATTGAACACCAATATTTGTCATGAAAGTATTACACTATTTTCATTCATGTTAAGAAATGTAAACTTTTAATTCCTAGTATTGATATACAATGTTATTCACACAACTTTTAAAGCTTGACAAAACTTTCATTATTCAAATCTGCCTCTTAGATGCGCCACCCATGGTGACAATTCAGGTCAATTTGTGTCATTCTAACTCATATAAAACCACTTACCACATCTTGATATTTGAACCACTTAAACGAGTTTTAGAATATTTGACATTTGTATGGAATACAGTACTGAAAGGGTTTAGTTAACTTACCCTGGGAAGCCTTGCTCTATTAGCTTACTTAAGGGAAAGGGGGGCATATGGTCAATAGAAAATTATTTGACCTCTGATGAGTTAATAAGTTCATTGATTTTAATATAAGGAGATAAATATGAAACTTGACTCAATTATCTACACTTAATGGGCGTGGTCACTACAGAATTCAATGACCTGAGTTAATTAGGTCATAGAATTCTTATAGAATGAAATTAACATGACATGTCCTCCTTGTAAACCAAGTAAAAGTTAAAGACATTTTCATACTTTTGGTCGATTCATTATCTTTATTACACAATACACACTGTGATATAGCGATAGCAAAGTTTATTGAATATATTTTGAAATATGTTTTTTTCAAAAATTGATGTAATATGAGCGCTGTCCTGTTATCAATATTTGACAGTTGCATATTATTAATGATGGCCCATAGAAAGTTCAAAATATTGGTAATATATTAAAGTAGGATGGACTATACATGTCAGTATATAGTAGACTATCCTTGTAGAACCCAGTTAGACTGCAGAAGTTGGACTGATTGTATGTAGTAAAACATCGTGGAAATGATGCTGTGCAAAGTTAATACTAATTAACACAGATTGATATTTAAAAACATTTCTGATGCTGCTATATTTAGGATCTTGTTCATAACCTTTTTCATTTAAGCATATATTACACAAATATAGGAATTGAAACAAGCCGTCTCTGATCCAGTTAAGAGTTTGTACGCAAGTCTGGTATCTAAGTAGTTATATCACTCAACCTTTATGTCAATGCAAACACATGTATGTACAAAGCATTTTCACTATGTTTTATATTTGTCACATTAAAACTGAACATATTTTTCAATAATCTACTTGTGCAATCTTAGTATCGTGTGGAGTACCCTTGTCATGTTTAGGATGATAACACGGGCTTCATTGAATAAATTACTTTCAATCTTTGTGTTGTCTTGTAAAATGTAATTAAATATTGATCCTGTGATATCTGTTATATTACTGCCCTACCTTCCTGAATGGATTTAGAGAGCTTACAATTTATGATAGGGACAGACAGACAGATAGGTATTTTAGGCCAGACCGAATAAGCAATGTAAAAACTGCACTAGAAGTTATGCTAAAAATTGCAAGAAAACTTTACTAATAGAAGCACTAAAGATTCTGCACAAAGTAATATTGTCAAAGGAAAGACACAGGTTTTGAAGCTTATTAAAAAGGGCATGAAAATGTTCTGTTCACAAATTTTATTTTGACATATTCGCTTTCCAGGTTGATCTTTCGTAAGACAATAGAAAAATTGGGCATGAAAAACATAGAAAGTGTGCTCGTATATCAAGGATTGTTTTTTCTAGCCTTACATAGTTTTTGTCTACATACTTGTGCACTTTTTGAAGCTTTAGATAATCAAACCAACTCTTTTGTTCTGAATACTCTTTTGATAGATGCTCTTATATCAAGTTAAATAAATTGAATAAATCTGGATGCTTTTGTAATTGGTTTTTGTGACAGGTTATTGGAAATGATTGAAACCTCTTTTGTTCAATAAATCCATCATAGCTCATTTGTGATGCATTAAATGCGTAAGTCATGACCAGAGAGCATAAGTTTTGACTCACATTGTTTGTTTATTTGTCCCCCACCACAAAATAGGGAATGGCGGGCATGTTAGAAATTCATTTTGGTGTTTGTTTAATCCCTGTGAAATATGTGTTGTTCAAATACACTATAATTTAGGGTACCAATACCAAGATATTTAAACAGTTACTGTACAGGGTTGTTTAAATAATGAAAAAAAATCTCAACTCAACTAAATTGAGTACATTGAGATAAATACTATAATCAAACTTATAAGCTGTTATAGGGGTTTTGCCTAATTCTAAGAATGGCATCCTTCTTACCTCATATTTCCTGTCATGATAATAACAAAACAAGATGTGCAAAAAAATGCCTTACATAGCCTTTATTTGCCAGTCAGCTTTCTGCTGAAATATGGCGGGCATATGATTGTCTACCAGGATTTAAACCCAGATTAGACGGCAAGCGCACTAACCACTGAGATACGGAGGCACTTGTAATACAAAAATGTTGTTTTTTACTTCATAGATTGACATACAAAAATCATGTGTATATGAATTATCCTACATGTAATCATACTTTCAGGTTGCCGGATGGATTTACACAATTACTCAACCTGACACAGTTATATCTCAATGATACATTCCTTGATTATCTACCTGGAAACTTTGGCAGGTAAGAATAACTCTACAAATCTCAATTCTTAATGTCTGCTCACCTTTTGTTTTCCCTATCTGATTGGTCAATAACCTCCAGGTTTGAGAAAACGGACCCTTATTATGTAATACAAGGAATCTGGGTGTGATACCCTATATTGTGCCAAATAGACGCACATACCTGGTGCAAAGCACTGACCTTTGTGTTATCTCTGTAGTTGAATGGGAAACACCGTAAACAACCATAAAGCATTTCAGAAATTGTCAACTGCCCAGGCGGAGATTTGTACCAGGGACCCTACAATCTGTAGTCTAGTCTAGTATAGAGTAATGTGCACTCGACCACCATGTGTAATAACTTTACTATGAAACCTTAACTGCGTTAAGGACTTCTCACTTACATGATGTTTTCCAATGGATATTTTGATTAATACTTCAGTAACTGTTGGCATATTTGGTGGGCGTGCAAGCTGCATATTTGATCAGAGGGCGTGCATGTTAGCATATTTGATCGGTGGGTGTACAAATTTGTGCATCATTTGACATCAAGTTTCTCGATGAATTTACTAAGTTGGCATTCATATTTAAATCTATTAAGTCCCAACATTTTGAAAAACATAGGGTGATCGTACAGCTAAGACCTGGCTATGTGGAGACTTAGAACGTCATCCGTACATATACCAGTATCTATACAGATCTTTGGCTTTAATTTTGATCTTCAATCGGCAATTATTTATATTTTAAAAGCTATTAAAATGAAATATTTAAGTTATTAACTTACATCAAATTTCATGGTTGGGTTCTCAGCTTTTATCCATGATGGAATCAATTTATTGCTCAGTTAGTCACAGTCTACTTTGTGGGAAATTTATATTTTCATCGAGATAAGTGAATATTTATTGATATGTTATGGACTAGAACATCTTAGTTTTGTTGGTTGTGTTGATTTAACTTAATGTAAAAGCTTCATGAAAGAAATGATTGAAGTATATTGCATCCTTTGGTCCAAAACTACTCACACATTAATATTCAGTATTAAAGTGTGCTCATAGTATTTAAGTTGTATTTACTTTTAAATATCTTCTTCCTATCTCCACATTATACATTTTAAGTGGATTATAAAAACACATTCTAGAATTTTGTTACTGTCAGAGCATAATATATCTATATTAGCATGACTATGACCATCTAAGTAATTCAATCCAATTTGTGGTATTAAAAGTTTGGAGAGTTCTTAATTATAATTCTAGAGACGTCTGATCATACATGTCTGTCTGAATGTACTTGACAAAAAGTTTGTTCATGCTTGATCTCTTTTCAACCAGTCACCAGAAATTCACACAGGAAGATGGTGCATAGTTGTGCATAATGTCAGAAATAGCTGGTTAGATAGTTTATGCTGGAGTTATAGACCTATAATGTTGTGTATGTGCCAGTGGCCTTTAGCATGTTTCCAAGTAAACTGTATGTATGTATGAATAGTCAAACACGAGTTTACCTGTTTAAGTTAACCAAACTTCACATGAGTAATTGTTACGGGCGTTTTTCAAAAAAAGTGCAAATTGTTGTCCCAGACATTTATTGACTCATAAAATAGTGTATATAGCTCTCAACTGAATCCAACAGTAGTCGATCATGTACAAGATCGAACATATTTCTATCTACCAAACCCTGCAAATGTCTATATAAACTGCTTATATCCTTCAAAATTTTGCGATTAAGAATCTAACTCCCTGAAAATGGGCTGTCCCAAGCAGTTCAGTGTGATGTTGTTCCTTCAAAATCTCTTTTATTATATGAATTTATCATGCTATTTTAAGCTAAATATAAAGATTTTGTACTTTGCAGTAGATGATAGTCAATTTTTCTGATTTATCTGGAATAAAACCAGTGTTTTTTTACGTGAACAAGTGTGTCCCTCACTTTTGTTCCATCCTGTTACCATACTGGTAAAACAGGAATACATCAAAGTATTTATTCCTATGTATAATCCAGTTATAAATACTTGATAGAAGTCTCCTTAACAAAGAGAATGGGGAAAGGGAATATTATGTTTTATTAAGAAAAATAGTGTTTTTATAAAAATCATACAATCATATTTGATGGTAAAGCTTAATTGTCCATCCTGTTACCATGCTCCATTGCTTATAAATTCAACATAATGACATTAAAACTCAGACATACATTTAAAAAACATCGGGAAATCTTATTTTCACCTTAATTATGACTCTTTAGAGGGATAATTATTATTCATAGGAAGATTTACAATAAAATTGTCCATCCTGTTACCATGCTTTTTTGTTCCATCCTGTTACTTCAATTTTGGTAACAGGATGGACAAATAATGAATATATTGATCATAAATTCCGAATTGCTTAATACCTCACAGATTTTTAAATGTCATTTTAAAAAAGAATATCTTACATAACAAATAATATTTTTAAATGTACTTTGCTCCCGATACTTAAGGAGGCAGAGCTTCTTGAAATAGAAATTACGGCCATACTTAAGGTAACAATCCATCTTAATTGTCTGTCATAATGTATAATTACTTCTTTTGCCAAATTGAATGATTATGGAGTATCAGTGAACATCTCTAATAATGAAATCCCCCTTGAATGGCTCTTTTGTGGATGTTATATTTGACTGACAGGGCTGACAAATGAAGGTGCTTTCAATCCTGTTACCGCATTTTCCATCCTGTTACCAAATTTGTCCATCCTGTAACCGTTTTTCCGTCCTGTTACCATCAGATTTCTAAAGTATTCAACTTTGTGTATTATTTTATATGGAACTCCTTGATTAATTTATTATGTTCACCAAGTTGGCATATGCAACAGTATTTCACTGAAAATTTTGTTTGAATATTAAATTGCTAACATTAAACAGTTAAATAGTGTAATTATTACATACATGCGCAATGAGTGAAGGTGTATTCTCATGTAAAATGATGTTTTTGTATTAAATAACTTAATTATTACTGCATATATACAACAAATATAATACATTTGATGATTTGCAACAATCAAATCATATCTATTTTTATTATATTAAAATAATGTAGAAATATTGGTGTGGTAACAGGATGGACAAATTATGTTTTTTGAAAAATTCAAGCAATTATATTTACATTTTTAACGAAGCAGGAGGTCTCCCATTACTGGGAATGTGTTTGTTTATGATAACTCTTTCTTATCATGTAAAAGAAAATTTGATTTAGCATAATTTTTTTGATAATAAATTTGTTTCAAAATTTGCACTTTTTTTGAAAAACGCCCTAACCATGTCTGTTTGTGCATTATTGTCTGGATGGATATTGCCAGAGTTATTGCCCTTTGTCACTCTGCAAACTGAGATAACTTGTAGTTTGATCTAGTATTTGTAGCTATTGGTTCAGTAATGGTGAAGCAATCCCTCGATCACTCCATAATCCTATACAATCATGGTAGACTTCACCGAAAAAAGTATCAAAATAATACAAACTCTGGTTCAATAAATAATTCAACTGTAAATTTTATTGTTTAGCCTATAAAATATCTCAGTTTAAGATTTCCAGTTTTATTGCGGACAATTTCTGTTTTATTGTTGTATATCCAAGATTATAGTACATGTTGTTATTGTTGAATGAAACCAGGGCCTTGTGAAATATATTTTTAGTCAGTTCTTTGAAAGCATATTTTCTTTTAACTTGTTTTGTCACATTTTTGTTAAACATTTTATTGTGCTACATGATATTCGTATCCTAGTTATCTCTCTCTAAAAATGTTTTTATGGTTTTAATATTGTGAAATTTCATATCTTAGTTTTATATGAAAATCTCACTATTATGAAACTTAAATCTTTGAAATTCTAGTTCATTATACAACTTTATGAAAAGTCACAAATGAAATTTTATATAATTTACACAAAATTACCCAATGTTTATATCAGCTTTAATTTATTTACAACTGTTTACCTGATGATTATTCTGTATATACCAGATATTGTTTGTACAGTTTTATACAGGAAACAATATGTAACTTGATTCTATTTCATAAGCTTGATTATTGGAACTACAAGATTTGCCTTGATACCAATATCTTTAGTTCAAACGTAGTTTTATCTAATGTAAGCTATAAACAAGCATTAGTTCAACAAAACACAGGACAAAAACATGAGAAAAACACAGAGAACTTGAGACAATATCTGCTCGTTATCTACCACTGGTGATAATATGTTATGGATATAATGATCCAGTGTGTGCCGTTAAAGGACAGGGTACTTGATTGTAACATTTTGAAAAATAATAAATTTTTGTGGTTATAAAATTTCATTTATTTTTGCAAAATCATTAAATTGCAAATTTGGGATCGTAAATTAGTTTAATTAATATATAAGAATTTAAAGATCCCTTTTTTGAAGTTGATGAATCATGGTGAGTGATCCATTTCATGGTCGTGTTCATCAAAGAAATCAATGAAATTCGTGTCATTACAAAATAATGGTTTTACAGTAGTTAGCATTGTCAAAGTTTTCTATGTAATTCATGTATCACATCAGTTCCCAAGTTCAGCAAAACTCTTTGTCCCTTTATCATTACATTGAGTATTCAGTATAGTGTTGTCAATGTCCGAGGGCGCCAGAATGGTTACAATGAATATATTTATATACAATGATTAACTTATTGACACCTGATTGTGTTATTTGGTGTTTAAATCAAGAACAAAACAGCATTCATTATTTATTCTGCCACAAAGTCCAATACATTACATCTGTCTATATTTATCACCTTTCATACCTTTAATTGTTAACTTATCACCTTGCAATTATATGGTAGCATTATAAAACACTTCAAATATACCTTTTAATTTTTTGAAATTAATCTTGACACCATGGAATTTACACTTCAAATATATAAAGCTGGCAATTCTGTCTTCATTAAATTGATTGTTCTAATTTTGTTCAGTGATGCAAATGCAGCTCTTTTCATGAGGCGCTCTGTAGTGCTTTCCATGGGAGGTAACCCATGCTTTCTTAATTTAATTGAACAGGAGGTTACAACCAAGTAGCACTTTGCATTATAGGAAACAGAGAACCCATCACCCAGCTTGCAGAACATGTAAACATGTTTCATCATACAATCTATGACCTGCTATATATGTAACTCCAAATGATTCTGTAATCGGCATTTTCACACAGTGTGTGTGATTGAACTCCTGCAGTCTTTTATTTATTGCATTTGCATCCAAATGACAAAACCTATTATTGCTGACTATGAATCATTGATTCGTTTGTATTAGTCAAGTTATTAAAAACCTTTTTAGCTCCACTTTTCGAAGAAAAAAAGTGGAGCTATTGTCATGACCCACTCGTCGGCGGCGGCGGCGGCGGCGGCGTTGGTTAACCTTTTCGTTCAGGTCCATTTCTCAGTAACCTTCAAAGATATTTGATTCAAACTTAGTATGCTTGTTAACTATCAGAAGGGGAACCCATTTCACAAGGGCAGGTAACCCTAAAATTAATTTTGTCAGAGTTATGGCCCTTTCTCGACTTAGATTTTTTGTTGTCGGTTAACCTTTTCGTTAAGGTCAATTTCTCAGTACTCTTGAAAGAGATTTGCTTCAAACTTGGTATGCTTGTTTACTAATACAAGGGGAACCCATTTCACAAGGGCAGGTAACCCAAAATTTAATTTTGTCATAGTTATGGCCCCTTTTCAACTTAGAATTTCACATTTATGTCCATATCTCAGAAACTCTCAAAGATATTTGCTTCAAATTTGAAATGTGTGTTTATTATCACAAGGTGAACCCATTCCACATGGACAGGTAACCCTAAATTTAATTTTGTTATAGTTATGGCACCTATTCGACTTAGAGTTTCATGTTTAGGTCCATATCTCAGAAAGCGTCAAAGATATTTGCTTCAAACTTGGTATGCATGTTTATCATCAAAAGGGGAACCTATTTCACAAGGGCAGGTAACCCTAAAATTAATTTTGCCAATGTTATGGCCCTTTTTCGACTTAGAAGTTTCATGTTTAATTACATTTCCCAGAAGCCATCGAAGATATTTCCTTCAAAATATGTCATCCACTACACTATCCAACACTTAAAAAGTGGAGCGCGGAGTCCGCAGACAGCTCTTATTAATTCAATGATCAGGTGAGAATATATATATTATTCAAGTATTGTCTGATCGTATATTCAAAGGGTACATTGAGATATATGTTTGTATATTTTAGACCGGGTTGTACTTCATGTGCCATTTATTGTCGTTTTTGAATTGAGTATAGAATGAATAATGTTTTATCCTTGGCGTGTGGTAAAAGATATTGTTTGTTGAGGAATACAGGAATCCTTCTCACTTCAGTGTAAATTATACTAACTTAAAGGTTGTAGACAACAGATATTACAGAAGGGTAACTATTTGTAACCTTGCATTCTTCTAGTATAGGTAATTGGATATCATTACGTTAATAAACGGTTGCATACAATTGCCTGTCAAAAAAGTCCCCTACGTTGCATTTCCTTGAGGTGTTGCAATAGTGATTTGTTTTCTGACTGGTTTCATTCACAACAAACTTATCCATGGCAAAATTAAGTGTACATCTGACCGCAAATGTTTGTCAAATTATTTCGGCATCCACTGCCATGGTTAAAGGTCTGACAGTCGGTGTTAATATTGTGGCTCCCCATACCTGTATGTATGTTTATGGCAATATCAAATCCTGTACAGACTGTCACATTAGGTGGGAGATACCCGTAATAGACTTCACACATTGAGGGGTGCCTGCAATACTGTAGTAAGTCCTTCTTTATCTATATGCAGTTACAACCACAGGTAACAGTATCGTTGAAAAAGAAATTGAAAAAAAAATGAAAAAAAAAAAAATTCTCGAAATTTAGGTATTATATACAAGGTATATTTGCCCTAAAAACACAGATTTTCAAAGTATAAAAAAAAAAAAATTAGCTTTCGATACATTCAATAACTAATTATATTCTTACGCAACATTGTTAAAACTACTTGCATGCAAAATTCCATTGAAATTGATCAACTTATTAAAAAGTTATGCCATAAAGTTTAGATCCCTGTGTCCAGCCGGTTCGAAAGGTGCATTCCGATAAAACCAAAAATACAAATTTCGAGGATAAAAACCTTCATATTTTGTATTTATCGTCATGAATAAGCATAATAATGCAGTAGAATTGAAGGACGCAACAGTTTGAACAAATTTACCGTGGTGAAATATGCGAGCTTCCGTATTAGCCGCGAAACAAATCGTCTGCACATTTTATTTAGTCAAAATGTTTTTATTTTCACCATGTTTGTCCGAAAGTTGCGAACGATTTCCATTTTGTGACAACGACTTTCATTGGTTATAAAAATACATTCGGAATATCTCTAGTCGTCGGACACTCTAAAAACCACACCGACCGTCCTTGCAGCGTAATTCGAATTACGCCGTCGAGAGTCAAAATGAAAGTTTAAACGATGCATTTGATCGTTTTGAGGTAAATGTAAAGCATGATTTCAAATGTTTGCAAGGCATTATGCTGTATTTGTCCCCCACACAGCCTTTTTGTACATGATCAACTCACGTAAATGCCGTAGAAACAAATGTGTATGAAAACAAATTGCACCCTTTCGATTTTGCTCTCAATTTCCTTGCAAATATACCTTGTATATAATACCTAAATTTCGAGAAAAAACAATTTTTCAATTTTTTTTTTTAAATTTCTTTTTCAACGATACTGTTACCTGTGGTTACAACAGTCTTGTGGGCACCCATTGACATATCTTGCAAAGGTAGTGCTCTTTCCATTGTTTTTACCTAGGGTCTGGGGTACAAATGACTTCAGAGCAAAGTGTGCCATTAAATTCTCCGCTATTCCACCTACCAAATATACCAGAGTATGTAAACTACTTAGAATATTGAAATCTGGATATTTGACTTATGATTCATATTTCAACCATTTTGACACTTCAAAAAATATAACTTATCCCAAAATCTTTCAATTATGCCTATTTGATAATGTCAAACCTATATATAAAGTTACCTGTAAATAACGTAATTTATACCTTAACAATAAAAAGTTAATGTAAAGAAACAATTTGCAAATAAGATTCATATGGAACTTGAAAATTATAATTATATTAATTAAATAAAATTGCCCCAACTTGATTTGATCATTGATATCATAAATTAATTGGTTTTCGAAATTTTACAAACTTGACATAGATGTGTCTCAATAGTAGGATTTCACGACAATTTGGGGACATAAACTCTATTGAATATGAATTTCAAGGGTTTGCTGGGTGTAATATAACAGTTGTATATATACTTGTATTGCAGTTTGAAGTATTTTACACTTATTCAAATTTCAGTGTATTTATGTGGGGTATTGAAATGTTAGTCAGCTTACTGTATGAAAACCTGAAAATTCACATTTAGTTTGTTAAATGAGACACTAGAAGTCATTTCAATTTCTGCACTTTTCTTAATTTCAATGCCTATGTCACTTTTATGATGCCTAAAATAATGGCAACATACCGTTACTGTGGTGGAGACATATTGATATAGTGCTGTATATACATGATCAGGTACACACAGTTTGTCTTCTCCTTACGCATGGTCAGATTTCAATAAAACTTGACATGAATACTTGGTACCAAGCATGTTATCAGACTTTGTAGGTTGAATGATTATTACCGGAGAATTATGGTCCTTTGTAGGATACATTTGGGGTCAAAGACTTCAAAATTGATAGATATTCTAACAAATTATCTGGATAGTGCCACATGACAATTACACCAGTGTTAAACCTTTTAAATTTTGACTAACTTGTGTTTAAATTTGCCTTGCCCATAAAATTTGACTTAACAAGGAGAATAAATGTAGTAAGATTTCAGTGTGCAGTTAATAGAATTATAATAAGTAAAATAATCTGACATGAATACCTGGTATAATGTTGGGTAAGGTTGAACTGTTTGATGATGATGCTTGATCTTATATGGTATAGAGATTATGATACTTGATCTAATATGGTATAGAGATTATGATGCGATCCTAATACACCACTACGTTTGATGCATATCATGATTCTTGCATTGATTATGTCAATTTCTGCAAGCAAACAGTGCAATATTTTCCTTAAGAATTGTTTTATACATGTATTACTCCTTGAACTTCCTCGTGATACACCCCACTTGATATAAAACATATAACCAGGATTATGAATATAGACAAGATATCAGCTGTAAGATTATGCTAACACAAGGTGGAGGATCGTGTCAAATGTTCCGTACTTGTCTCGTTCTATTATTTTCACTTGTATGTATACCCATATATCATGGGATTGTGTCTGTTGTCAAGGTATATTGTTGTAACTCATTATTTAATGGAAAAATCCTCAAGGTAAAGAGGACCAAGTGGTGATACACTCAAGTATAGTCCTTAAAAAACTTTGGTTTGCCTGTAAATGGAGATATTACTTGACAAATGTGGAGTTGAATGATGAAATTGAGTTTAAATGGTTGGTAAATGTGCATGTGATGTAGTAAAACTGTAAGATTTGTATTATTCCGCTATTTTGTTCTGGATACCAAAGTGAAAGTAGACTAGGGTAAAACCCAGAACTTATAAATCCGGACATGTGTGAAAACGGATAGACCATGTTTGAAGGACAAAAACTTTCTTAGAACATACGTGGGTTGTCCCAGAATACCGTATAATCCTGTTATATCTTAAAAACTATCAAGTACTGTATGCCCAAATTATAATCGTCTTATAGAGAAATTATTTCTTGACATCCTAGCCAAGTTTCATGATATATCTGCCAAAAACATTCAAAGTGTGTGCATTTAACGAGTACCAGGTGACACTTTACGGCCCACAGAACGTCAACGTCAACACACGCCAACGACGTCACGATAGCTCAGTTTTCCAAAGAACTCCCATTCGTTGGCTTTACTTTTTCAAAATTATACGCCGAAAATGTTATCAACTCTTAGGAAATATATTTCTTTACATACTGTCAAAAATTCATCAAATGTTTTTAAAAATGGACAGCTTGAGCTGACATTCTGTGCGAATAGTGTAGGAAGCGATCTGACGTAAGTTTTTGTTTTGATCGGTCCGTCTGATCACTTTTGTTCCGCTTCCTTTCTGTGCCAAACAAAACGTCGGGGAATCTTAAAAACAACTGCCGAATCACCCTGATGTATTGTGCTGTGGATTTTAAATAATTTATCGTTCCACCGGATACTATTGTATGTTACATACGGTAATACACAATGCTTAGGAAATGGCAGTCACTCCGTAACGTCGTCTGACGTCATGGTTTTTTTACATTGTAACGCTAACAACATTGCTATATTACTTCATTAACCCATCAAATATGAAATCTTCACTATGAATCATTGTATAAAAGCTCGCCAAAAAGATGCCAATTATTCTTATATATATTTTGGCACGATACGGCTAAAACTGCTTAAGTATTATTGTCATTAAATAATTTAATTCATTTTTGTGATACTTACTTTTTTCGTGCTGGCCTTAAACCGTTACCATGGGTTACAAATACATCCATTTATCGAATACGACGTATACTGATATCAAATAATTTCGTCAAACACACATGCTATGGTTGTAGAAATGTCCATGCATAATTATAAAACTATACCATTATCTTGGAGTAAATAAATCAAGAATTATACGCTATTCTGGGACAACCCTCGTACATGACCCCCCTTTTTATTGCATTATTTTGAAGCTTAAATGCCCCTCTTTACAATGATATATGTGGTCCAGGTGGCCAAAGACTAAAAAACGTTAAAAATTGGGGCCTACTACGGGCAATTTACATTGAGCTCAGATGAAATAAATATGGTCATAATATAGTTTCCTTTATATATAATAGGCATGCTCCAGGCATTCATTTGACATTTACCCTTGGAAATCTGATTGTCCTTGCCCATTGGTATGTTCATGTTGTTCAATATAAATTATGGTATATTTTGCCTGTGTTAACAGGTCACTTACAACACGGCTTTGATCTCGGCTTTGATCTCGTCAGGTATTGGCTGTTGGTCATATATAAAACATAAATTGTTGAAAGTTTGATGTTGGACTTATCCACTGTGATGTATGATTTCATTTCATGTTTATTGTCAAATTATAATGAGGAGCAATATGTGACTACATGATAGGGGACCTTGATTAAGTGATGTGTGACTACATGACAGGGGACCTTGATTTAGTGATGTGTGACTACATGATAGGGGATCTTGATTTAGTGATGTGTGACTACATGATAGGGGACCTTGATTTAGTGATATGTGACTACATGACAGGGGACCTTGATTTAGTGATGAGAGCATCCAACTTGAGAATAGTTGATAATTTGTTCAGTTCCAGGCTGTGCTTTACCAAAGTTGTTTAAAATGGTACCCAAGTATAACTACCTTGCTTAAGGGTACACATTTAAGAAACTGTTTGCCCAGTGTTGGGATAATATGTGCTTTGGTAGTTGCAGGCAGGAATGGTTGGCGCATTAAGCAACTTCATGGGTCCAGTTTCTGGAATGGTTGGCCCAGTGTCAGGGATAACATAATGTACTCACAGGTGACAGTATCAGTGTTAAGTTAAAGAAATCCCGTCACTGATCTAAAATACTATCAAGGTGTAAAGCGTACTATATGTCTATATGCCAAAGATTGTAGAACATCGCATCGCGTTGTTTCAGCATAAAATAAGGGTGCTGAAGGAAAATTGCTACACAAGTCATTCATATAAACTATAAGATATCCCCTGTGAAAAAATCAAGAACTGTTCATGAAATATTCATGAACAAGTTCATGATCTTGTTCATGAATGAATTTATGAACTGTTCATGAAGGACAAATGGCCGCTTCATGAATCTCCGGTTTGAATTTATTCATGAACTTATTCATGAAACTCCAATCTCTCTTTCATGAATAATTCATGAATATGTTCATGAACTTATTCATGAATAAGTTCATGAACTGGAGATTCATGAAGCGGCCATTTTTTCTTAAAATGCACTTGAACAGTTCTTGAACTCTTTAAGAGCAGTTCATGTACAATTCATGAACACTGTTCTTGGACAGTGCAAGAACTTTTCTTGAACTGCTCTTGAAACTTTCGCAGGGGCAATGACACAAATCTTTTTTTATTTCTTTTCCTTTTTTCCAGCACAATTGTTCAATTTTAATAATTCAAGTAGCTTTAACATCCCTTTGATAATCTGCCCAAACTCAAATGTATATAAAGCCATGCTGTGCATTTTGATAATAGTTAAAATATCAATACATTATTAAACAGTAAAACAGAAGTAAATTTAAAGTACAATCAAAGTTCGGTACAAATAAAGTACATTATCCGAAAAATTTGTCCGAAATATTGAAAGTTTCAAGTACAAACTGGAACATGCATTGCTGTTGATTTAATGCATCATAAATTTAAAACAACAAGTATTAAAGTTGACCACAAATAAATTTTACCTTTTGGGTGTTTTGTTCATTTATTTCACCATCATAAAACAGGAAAAACAAAAACACAATTTTTCTAACAGAAGATAAACCATGTGCTGCCATCAGTGGTTGTTTACTGTGAGACACATTCAGGAAATATGAGGGCCTATAAAAGTAGGCCCAAATGTTAGCCCCATTGACAAAGCCTCTTATTTGTTACCTGATTTTAAAATAATTTCTCAGTAATATTCCTTTGGGTCAAAGTCACAGAGGCAAAGTTCAAAACTGGGTCATTTGGGGTCAAAAACTAGGTCAATAGGTCAAATCTTGTGAATAGTTCATGAACTTTGAAGTTCATGAACTTTGAAGTTCATGAAAGTTACATGAATAATTCATGAACTTTGAAGTTCATGAGATCTTGTTCATGAACCTGACAGAGACTTCATGAACACGGAGTTCATGAACATGAAAGTTCATGAATATCATTTGTCTGTTCATGAACACTTCATGAACACTTCATGAAGTTCATGAAGTGTTCATGAACTCATGAATTTTTTTCACAGGGGATATGACACCGAAAACCTCGTTTAATTGTATCTTATAACTGCGAAATGGCAAAACAGTGTTCCCTTCGTTATTTAACCTAGATTAAGGTCATTTTATTTAAGCACTGGATACCTGCTTCACTCACAGTATCGTAATTATTGTTAGGAACCAAGTCTATTTTTAGATGCGATGTTCCACAATCTTTGGACATAGACATATAGTAGGCTTAATTTATACCTTCCTAGTATGCTTAGCTCAGTGACGGAAATTTATTTATATATTGATTTTTAATTTTTATTTCCCAAACACTGATACTGCCACCTTGGGCAATTTTCATAATTATGACAATGTATTGCCAGGCATTGGGACTTAAAAACAGTTTAAATATTTAGACAAAGCAATTGCAACCATAAAATTTATGTTTTGCTTATAATGTATTTCAGATTATCCAAATTGAAGATATTAGAGATACGGGAGAACCATTTGAAGACATTACCAAAGTCTTTCTCTCGTCTCATAGATCTGGAGAAGTTAGATCTAGGACAGAATGAATTCAGTGAACTAGTAAGAAACTTATGAAATACTTTCCATTATTACTCGTATGTCCACATGACTTTTGTACTATGTATGTGTCATTCGAAATGTGGGTCATCTTACTTGGTTGCAAGATTATTTTATGCATCCAACATTTCTTATAAAAAATAGGAATTATTGAATGACCTTAGGTTAGACCATAGTAATTGTCAACTGACAGGTGTATATTATCCGGTATTTGTGTCAGATCTTGATTCACATTTAATTATAGCTTGTCTGCTAATACATCATAGCTTGTCTGCTAATACATCACTGTTTTTAGGTTTTATGTATCATTTGTACCCAGATCCCATTGTACACGCTGGTATAAGATATTCAAATTTATGTCAGTTTTATGTAATAGATGAGATGTTGTATTGATACTGACTCGAATGATGAAATGAATTCATTCTCAGTTGTTCCTTAAACATAAATAATGTCTGTACCTTTATCTATTAAATATGTGAGACCCATATTAAAATTTACTGTCATTTAATATGCAAAACTGGCATAATTTAAATGTGAATGTTTTATCAACGGATGCATGCTGGTATATCTATTATGAGGGAGATATTATTGAATGGGACATTTTATGGATTCAGTCTAAGGTGGTCCTGTATATCAGACTTGTTTATGTAATAAATATCCAACCAGTGTGAACTTTAAAGGGAGATAACAAAATGTATGCTACTTTTGAACATTAAAAAACACACACATCATATTTACCAACTGAATTGTTACACACACAGTGTTGTGTACAAATGACCCTGCAGAGCAGCCCCTTGTTTGGTGTCAGTACAAACCCATACAAGGTCCCACAAGTTGCATATGACCCGAAATCCTTCATTTAATACTCTAGCTATAGTCCAGTCATTGAAGCTAAAAAATATGGTCAACCTCAAACAAATTGCAAAACAGAGTTTCTTTGCATTTTCATCATCTACAGACTATTATCAACTACAGACAAAACGTCAAATACGCGAGTTCAGTGGGGAAACTACAAAAAAATCGACATGTTTAAGGTCACTTTTGGTAGCAATTTCAGCATTTTCCTTATTTCATTCTACACGGGGAATTTTAAGTTCTAATAATTCCCGTGTAAGTCGTTAAATATTTACTAATTGCACATTAAAGCTTATATTTTCTGAAAGATACAACCTTCTTCTATCGAATGCAAATAATGATTTTATCATCAGACAATTTACTTTTCATATATATGCCAGTCTACGTGTTGGTATACTACCCATTAAAATGTCGACAAAATTACTCAAAATAGCACTTGGAAGGGGAAACAAAAGTTTTATTCATTTCTTTAATATTAATCCAATTTGTTTAAAATTTACACATATCATGTGTTGTATGCATGTGTGTCTAATGGTAAAGGGATGTTTGTGTTTGGACAGTATACAATAATGATAATATACACAAATCTATTGATTCGGGAGAAATAGTGATTGTTCTCTTTGTCTGTTCGTCCACAATTGCATTTGTATCCACAATTTTGACTTTATGATTATGAAACTTTGTCATAGTGATCATCTGAACAAAATTTAGACCAAGGTAGGAAATGGATGATCAAGGGTAAAAACTAGGTCACTAGGTCAAATTGTAGCAAAACCTTGTGTAGTCGCTAGAGGTCATAATGTTGACCTAATATTTATGAAACTTTGTCACAATAATAGTATCAACAAAATCTAGGTCAAAGTTATAAATTGGGTCATCCGGGGTCAAAAAGTAGATCGCTAGTTCAAATCAAAGGAAACTGTTGTGTAGTTAAAAAAGTCAAAAATTTTGGTCTAATATTTATGCAACTTGGTCTCAATGCTCTGCTCAAAACATCTAAGTCAAGTGCGTTATTGAGTTATTTGTGTCAAAATTAGGTCAATAGGTTAAAATGATTGATGCGACTTTTTGGCTCAAGAAGGTTTTTCCATTATTTGACCTAGTGACCTAGTTTTAACTCATGATAAGTAAATATTGAATTTGACCTACATTTTGTCTTCATGATCCATGTGACAAGGTTTCATAAAGATTAGGTAAAAAGGGCGCATTCCAAAGATTTGTTCTTTTATTTGGCCTACTGACCTAGTTTTTAACTCAGGTTAATCCAATTTCACACATGACCTTGATTTTTATTAGATGATCATTATGACTAAATTTCAAAAGTGTAAGGTCAAAATTGCGACCCCTGGTTACTATATCTTGTTTTTTCTATGTTTTGACCTAGTGACCTAAATTTTGGCTCCGGTTAGCTCAAAATTTTATTTGGCCTAGATAAGCGTTCTATGATGATTATTGCTGCCAAGTTTCATAAAAATCCGACCAAATTTGCGACCTCTAAGCACGATGTAAAAATAAGTTACTGATATGAGTCAAGATTTAGTAACATCAAAAGTGACAAATATCGCGAAAACATGTGACAAATCAATATATTTGTGAGATCTCTCAAAAAGTCCCACGAATATTCAATTAGGACATTTTGTACATTGCTAAGGACAGCTTTACGCACCATATATACACAAAAATGTTTGTTTTGCAATTAGTTTGAGGTTAAAAGTTAAAATGACTGGACTACTATGTCAGGTCCATGATACTTGTGAAATGTTGTTATTGTATTGTGGCCGGATGTGACATTCGCTGATGTACACGTTATTGTATTGTAGCCGGATGTGACATTCACTGATGTATGTGTTATTGTATTGTAGCCGGATGTGACATTCACTGATGTATGTGTTGTTGTATTGTAGCCGGATGTGACATTCACCGATGTACGCGTTATTGTATTGTAGCCGGATGTGGCATTCACCGATGTATGTGTTATTGTATTGTAGCCGGATGTGACATTCACTGATGTATGTGTTATTGTATTGTAGCCGGATGTGACATTCACTGATGTATGTGTTGTTGTATTGTAGCCGGATGTGACATTCACCGATGTACGCGTTATTGTATTGTAGCCAGATGTGGCATTCACCGATGTATGTGTTATTGTATTGTAGCCGGATGTGACATTCACTGATGTATGTGTTATTGAATTGTAGCCGGATGTGACATTCACTGATGTATGTGTTGTTGTATTGTAGCCGGATGTGACATTCACTGATGTATGTGTTATTGTATTGTAGCCGGATGTGACATTCACTGATGTATGTGTTGTTGTATTGTAGCCGGATGTGACATTCACTGATGTATGTGTTGTTGTATTGTAGTCTGATGTGACATTCACTGATGTATGTGTTATTGTATTGTAGCCGGATGTGACAATCACTGATGTATGTGTTATTGTATTGGCCTAGCCGGATGTGACATTCACTGATGTATGTGTTGTTGTATTGTAGTCTGATGTGACATTCACTGATGTATGTGTTATTGTATTGTAGTCTGATGTGACAATCACTGATGTATGTGTTATTGTATTGGCCTAGCCGGATGTGACAATCACTGATGTATGTGTTATTGTATTGGCCTAGCCGGATGTGACATTCACTGATGTATGTGTTATTGTATTGGCCTAGCCGGATGTGACAATCGCTGATGTATGTGTTATTGTATTGTAGTCTGATGTGACATTCACTAATCTATGTGTTATTGTATTGTAGCCGGATGTGATCGGAAGTTTGTCGAGTTTGTTAGAACTATGGTGTGATAACAATCAGATACAGTCAGTTACTCCTGTAAGTATACTCTCACTATGTACCAGCATATAGTCATTGTCCTGTAAGTACACTCTCACTATGTACCAGCAAAATATTATAGTCATTGTCCTGTAAGTACACTCACTATGTACCAGCCTATAGTCAATGTCCTGTAAGTACACTCTCACTATGTACCAGCATATAGTCAATGTCCTGTAAGTACACTCTCACTATGTACCAGCCTATAGTCATTGTCCTGTAAATATACTCTCACTATGAACCAGCATATAGTCATTGTCCTGTAAGTATACTCTCACTATGTTCCAGCATATAGTCATTGTCCTGTAAGTACACTCTCACTATGTACCAGCATATAGTCATTGTCCTGTAAGTACACTCTCACTATGTACCAGCATATAGTCATTGTCCTGTAAGTACACTCTCACTATGTACCAGCATATAGTCATTGTCCTGTAAGTACACTCTCACTATGTACCAGCATATAGTCATTGTCCTGTAAGTACACTCTCACTATGTACCAGCATATAGTCATTGTCCTGTAAGTACACTCTCACTATGTACCAGCATATAGTCATTGTCCTGTAAGAACACTCTCACTATGTACCAGCATATAGTCATTGTCCTGTAATTGTCCTGTAAGTACACTCTCACTATGTACCAGCATATAGTCATTGTCCTGTAAGTACACTCTCACTATGTACCAGCATATAGTCATGATCCTGTAAGTACACTCTCACTATGTACCAGCATATAGTCATTGTCCTGTAAGTACACTCTCACTATGTACCAGCATAAAGTCATTGTCCTGTAAGTACACTCACTATGTACCAGCATATAGTCATTGTCCTGTAAGTACACTCTCACTATGTACCAGCATATAGTCATTGTCCTGTAAGTACACTCTCACTATGTACCAGCATATAGTCATGATCCTGTAAGTACACTCTCACTATGTACCAGCATATAGTCATTGTCCTGTAAGTACACTCTCACTATGTACCAGCATATAGTCATTGTCCTGTAAGTACACTCTCACTATGTACCAGCATATAGTCATGATCCTGTAAGTACACTCTCACTATGTACCAGCATATAGTCATTGTCCTGTAAGTACACTCTCACTATGTTCCAGCATATAGTCATTGTCCTGTAAGTACACTCTCACTATGTACCAGCATATAGTCATTGTCCTGTAAGTACACTCTCACTATGTACCAGCATATAGTCATTGTCCTGTAAGTACACTCTCACTATGTACCAGCATATAGTCATGATCCTGTAAGTACACTCTCACTATGTACCAGCATATAGTCATTGTCCTGTAAGTACACTCTCACTATGTTCCAGCATATAGTCATTGTCCTGTAAGTACACTCTCACTATGTACCAGCATATAGTCATTGTCCTGTAAGTACACTCTCACTATGTACCAGCATATAGTCATGATCCTGTAAGTACACTCTCACTATGTACCAGCATATAGTCATTGTCCTGTAAGTACACTCTCACTATGTACCAGCATATAGTCATTGTCCTGTAAGTACACTCTCACTATGTACCAGCATATAGTCATTGTCCTGTAAGTACACTCTCACTATGTACCAGCATATAGTCATTGTCCTGTAAGTACACTCTCACTATGTACCAGCATATAGTCATTGTCCTGTAAGTACACTCTCACTATGTACCAGCATATAGTCATTGTCCTGTAAGTACACTCTCACTATGTACCAGCATATAGTCATTGTCCTGTAAGTACACTCTCACTATGTACCAGCATATAGTCATTGTCCTGTAAGTACACTCTCACTATGTACCAGCATATAGTCATGATCCTGTAAGTACACTCTCACTATGTACCAGCATATAGTCATTGTCCTGTAAGTACACTCTCACTATGTTCCAGCATATAGTCATTGTCCTGTTAGTACACTCTCACTATGTACCAGCATATAGTCATTGTCCTGTAAGTACACTCTCACTATGTACCAGCATATAGTCATTGTCCTGTAAGTACACTCTCACTATGTTCCAGCATATAGTCATTGTCCTGTAAGTACACTCTCACTATGTACCAGCATATAGTCATTGTCCTGTAAGTACACTCTCACTATGTACCAGCATATAGTCATTGTCCTGTAAGTACACTCTCACTATGTACCAGCATATAGTCATGATCCTGTAAGTACACTCTCACTATGTACCAGCATATAGTCATTGTCCTGTAAGTACACTCTCACTATGTTCCAGCATATAGTCATTGTCCTGTTAGTACACTCTCACTATGTACCAGCATATAGTCATTGTCCTGTAAGTACACTCTCACTATGTACCAGCATATAGTCATTGTCCTGTAAGTACACTCTCACTATGTACCAGCATATAGTCATTGTCCTGTAAGTACACTCTCACTATGTACCAGCATATAGTCATTGTCCTGTAAGTACACTCTCACTATGTACCAGCATATAGTCATTGTCCTGTAAGTACACTCTCACTATGTACCAGCATATAGTCATTGTCCTGTAAGTACACTCTCACTATGTACCAGCATATAGTCATGATCCTGTAAGTACACTCTCACTATGTACCAGCATATAGTCATTGTCCTGTAAGTACACTCTCACTATGTACCAGCATATAGTCATTGTCCTGTAAGTACACTCTCACTATGTACCAGCATATAGTCATTGTCCTGTAAGTACACTCTCACTATGTACCAGCATATAGTCATTGTCCTGTAAGTACACTCTCACTATGTACCAGCATATAGTCATTGTCCTGTAAGTACACTCTCACTATGTACCAGCATAAAGTCATTGTCCTGTAAGTACACTCTCACTATGTACCAGCATATAGTCATTGTCCTGTAAGTACACTCACTATGTACCAGCATATAGTCATTGTCCTGTAAGTATACTCTCACTATGTACCAGCATATAGTCATTGTCCTGTAAGTACACTCTCACTATGTACCAGCATATAGTCATTGTCCTGTAAGTACACTCACTATGTACCAGCATATAGTCATTGTCCTGTAAGTATACTCTCACTATGTACCAGCATATAGTCATTGTCCTGTAAGTACACTCTCACTATGTACCAGCATATAGTCATTGTCCTGTAAGTACACTCTCACTATGTACCAGCATATAGTCATTGTCCTGTAAGTACACTCTCACTATGTACCAGCATATAGTCATTGTCCTGTAAGTACACTCACTATGTACCAGCATATAGTCATTGTCCTGTAAATATACTCTCACTATGTACCAGCATATAGTCATTGTCCTGTAAGTACACTCTCACTATGTTCCAGCATATAGTCATTGTCCTGTAAGTACACTCTCACTATGTACCAGCATATAGTCATTGTCCTGTAAGTACACTCTCACTATGTACCAGCATATAGTCATTGTCCTGTAAGTACACTCTCACTATGTACGAGCATATAGTCAATGTCCTGTAAGTACACTCTCGCTATGTACCAGCATATAGTCATTGTCCTGTAAGTACACTCTCACTATGTACCAGCATATAGTCATTGTCCTGTAAGTATACTCTCACTATGTTCCAGCATATAGTCATTGTCCTGTAAGTATACTCTCACTATGTACCAGCATATAGTCATTGTCCTGTAAGTACACTCTCACTATGTACCAGCATATAGTCAATGTCCTGTAAGTACACTCTCACTACCCAGGCGAAAATGATGGTCATTTGACTATGAACTACCATGGTTGACCATGTTTTGTTAAATGGCACCATGGCTTTTCATGTTCTTCTAACCATGGTCGATAAACACCATGGTCTCCCTGAGACCATGGTCACCCGAAGACCATGGTCTACCATGGTTGGTAGCACATGAAAAGCCATGGTGTCTTTTAACCAAACGTGGTCATCCATGGTAGTTCATGGTAAAATGAACGGTTTAAAACCATGAACTACCATGATAGTTCATGGTCGACCAGGGTAGTTCATGGTCAGGGGACCCATGGTTATTTGGTAATTGGCACTTGATGGCCAATGACCATTGTTTTGTAACATGGTCAACCATGGTCTTGGACCATGGTCAATGACCATGGGTTCAAGCTACAGATGAATCAGCTTGTTGCAAATAATGTCAGGTAATATTTGATTTCTTATAGGAAAGCTTAATAAATATTTTGTTGTAATTATGAATTTTTTATTATGTCAAACTAATTCATAAATCTTTCTATTTTTATAATAAGAATGATATATTACTTTGCTAACATTTCATTTAAAAGTGTATTTTGGGACTTTAAAAAAAATATATAATTTTTGTTAAAGGGAGATAATATAAAAGTGTGAGACAATAACATGGTTGACCATAGTCGACCATGGTCAAATGGTCAACCACGGTTGAAAACACTGACCATGTTAGACCATGGTCAAGCTTCAGTTTGTCTTTTCTCACCATGGTTGACCATGGTCAAACGGTTTATCTCTTTTTCTCACCATGGTCAACCATGGTCAGTCTTCTCTTACCATGGTCGATCACAGTCAACCATGGTCAACCATAGTCAACAACAGTGACCATGGTTGACCATGGTCGACCATGCTCCTGACTATCTCTTCAACATGGTATTTGATGGTTGACCATGTTAAAAACATGGTCAACCATCAAATACCATGTTGACCATGGTTCAACCATGGTCGCATTTCGCCTGGGTATGTACCAGCATATAGTCATTGTCCTGTAAGTACACTCTCACTATGTACCAGCATATAGTCATTGTCCTGTAAGTACACTTTCACTATGTACCAGCATATAGTCATTGTCCTGTAAGTACACTCTCACTATGTACCAGCATATAGTCATTGTCCTGTAAGTATACTCTCACTATGTACCAGCATATAGTCATTGTCCTGTAAGTACACTCTCACTATGTACCAGCATATAGTCATTGTCCTGTAAGTACACTCACTATGTACCAGCATATAGTCATTGTCCTGTAAGTATACTCTCACTATGTACCAGCATATAGTCATTGTCCTGTAAGTACACTCACTATGTACCAGCATATAGTCATTGTCCTCTAAGTACACTCACTATGTACCAGCATATAGTCATTGTCCTGTTAGTACACTCACTATGTACCAGCATATAGTCAATGTCTTCTCTGTCAATCTGTTTGTTCCTCCATTTGTCAACTCTAATATTTTAAAAGTGCATCAAGGCTTTGCTTTTAAACTTGGCATACTTGTTTACCGACATAAATGCCTTACATTGTCATTACCATGTATTACTATCCAACATTTCTACAGAATTATTGAGTTAACCAATCTATGGACAAGGCTTCCACTGGTTCATAAGCATTTACTGAACGCAGTCTTGTTGCACTAGTAAAAGGTTTAAACTCCAATCCTATGATTAGAAAAACCCTGATAGTTAGTTTTGGCATATTTGGCAAATATTGAAACCAGTCAGGACTTTTATAGCATGTATTTACCATGTATTTTATCACAAGCTGAGTGTTATATACCAGATGATGTAAGGTAATCTGATACCCAAGTGACAGTGTGTCGCATCATGCACCTTTTGTTATAGTGCAGTTAGAACGAACATTATGTGTAGTTTACGATGTATAAAATGAAGCAATTTATCATAAAAAACATGCATTTAACATATCATATGACTTATCATGTAACATGAATGAAGAAATATGAGGTGCTATTATAAGGTAGAAGTATTTTATAAACATTTTACAGGTTTCTATGACTAATCGGCCCTTCTGTGCAAAAATGTTGTATCTGACTTTATAAAGTTTGTATATAGTAACGAGTAAGATACAAGCTTGTTGTGTCAAAAGTTTGATATAAGCTCTATTTGTATAGGTAGTATCGTTTATATCCGGGGGGGGGGGGATAGTCTATGTGACACTCTGTGTTAAAGGGCGAGTCTGAGAACTAGCTTACCCCAGTATTGAATGGTTAATCATGTGCTATTAATCAAATATAATTCATTGCTACAAAACAGTATTCTGTCTGAAATGGGTAATAACATTTCATAATACATTTTGTTAAATTAATGCATTTTTGGTATTGCCTTTTATAAAATGCAGTTTTAGATTTAAAACGCCATTTCCTGTGCATCCTTCTCATAAATGTGCAATTTGTCATATAGGTTATATGTAACTAAAAATAGACACATCTCTTAAGGAACAAGAAACAGAGAAGTCACAGATTAATCAACTTCATATCACTATTATCTTCCTTTTGAACTGAAAATTTATTGTTTTTTCAGCTTGCATGTTTGGATCAAATTGAACGAATAAAAAATGGTTTTTGGCATACTGCACACATATTGTCCCAAATATACAATGTGCCATTGTTTTTGTGTTTGAGTAGAGTTAGTCTACATCATGTTTACCAAAGTCATTTTCAAAATTTCAGACCATAGGAAATCTAAAACAGTTGATGTTTTTTGATGGCTGCAAGAATTGTTTACAATCTCTACCATCGGAGATAGAAGGCTGCACCTCATTGGCTGATCTACATCTAACAACCAATCAGCTGCTCTCTCTTCCAGACTCTTTAGGTGAACTAGGAAATCTCACTACATTGAAAGTGGATGATAATTGTCTTACACAACTCCCACCAAACCTTGGAGGGTGAGTATAGTTTGTTTTCCTCACTGGTTCTCTCACATATACTGTAAAATCATTGATTTTCGTGGGGTATTAAATTTCATGGGTTTCGTGGTTCACTTTCAACCACAAAATTAAATCCCATAGAACAATAATATTTAACCTTGTACATATTACCTGAAAAGCAAAAAACATCCCATTAAAATGGTCTTTTTTCCAAAACTTCGAAATTTTGTCCCATCAAAATTAAATGATTTTGCAATAGTTTAGTGGGCAGTAGAAAACTATGTCAAGTTCTTTTCTACTCAACTTGAAATTGCAATGAGTCCCTCTAGGTAAAAATAAATTATTTACAAAATTTAATGAGTCAATATTGTAAGTCAGAGACTCAGGACTAGCTCCAAAATGAAACACAGAACCTTATACATATTGATGTCGTGCTTGGTCTAAGGGTTATGGTCATAACAAGGGAGGCCTATGTGTGGTTATGTTTTGTTTGAATGTATTAAATGATATTGAACAATTTGACTGTTTATTCACCAGGCTGTCATCATTGTCTGAGATGAATGTAAGTGCCAACAATCTAGAAGAGTTACCATCTAGTCTGGGATTGTTGAGGTACCTGCGAACATTGTATGCTGATGAGAATGTATTAACCTACATACCAGCTGAGGTAACTACTATATACATGAACTGCTTCACAATGCATTAGTTTGAAAATCCAACGTGAAACAATGAACTCTGCAGAACATGGAAGATACTCATATTTAATATAAAATTCAAAGTATTGACCCAGTTTTATTTGGTCATATGAAATTTGAAAAGCTTTATAATTAAGCTGTAACAACAAAACACTATTTGAAACAAACTTGTGTGGAGGAATGTGTGCTAATGACACTCAAGACAAACTTCTATATCTTATTTTAAAGAGTGGGTCTTATGCCTTTCTAGGACTTCTGTATTTTGGTTCACATAGAGGATATTTGTTGATTTTGGTGTAAGATCGAACATTATTTCACCGAGTGATCACAGAAATCAGTATTTTTTCTGTGACCATGAGTGAAATAAAATATTATAAGATCTTTCACCAAAAATCAACAAATTTTTTGTTTATTATTAGCTTCATTGTCTCGTAAAACGGTACAGTAATTGGAAAAAATACGTTGAAATTAGAACGTCACGATGTGACAACTATGACGTCACAATTACATAACGCATATTTTGAAGCCTGGTGCTGTTGACGTTGCGTTTTTTTTTCTACACGATACTGGAACCAGCTCCAAAACAGTGAAAATAACAAAACGATAATTTCACTGTTATTTGTCATTGTTATTTTCACTGAAAATCACCATAATCCACTGAAAGCTAATAATAAAATGCAATCATATGCTGTAACCATTCACTCCAAGATACTACATTATTCTGATAATAGATGAGCGTTTCTGTCTGCACCAGTATGGGGTCCTGTCTCCATTGCTAGACCTTGTTGTTCCCCCACGCTTATTTATAAGTGGGGGGTGGGGGCATTTAGCATTGGTGCTGTCTGTCAATCCGTATCTAAATATTGTGTGTTGAACTCTTAACAAACCATTGAGCAGAATTTTTTCAAACTTTCACAGAATAATGACTTAATGTGTAGTTGATGGTAAAGGATGGATTTTTTGCTGGGTCAATTTTAACTAAAGTTACAACCCTTTGTAATTTTGCTATATATCCCATGGACATATTTCTACTTTATGTGTGTTTCTTGTCTGGTATATATTCCACATATTGTGATTGTATGTATTTCAGCTTGGTAGTTGTAGTGGTATAACGGTCCTCTCACTACGAAGTAACAAATTGTCATACATACCCGACGAGATAGGACGTATTCCACGCTTACGTGTACTCAATCTAAGTTCCAACCAGTTAAGATGTCTACCATTTACCATAGTGAAGTGTAAGGAACTACAAGCATTGTGGCTATCAGAGAATCAGGTATATATACTATAAACTAGTTGCAGCCTCCAGTGCTTGGTGCGCTGTATTCCATCCAGGTTTAATTCCCTGTCATGACACGTCATGTCTTCCAACAATGTAAAACCTGTTATATCTCATTCAGTTTTGCAAATTGGTATCATCACCAAATATGATTGATATAACTTCAATAATAAAATCAGCCTCAATACCTTTAATAATGAGCAAAAAAGTGAGAAATGTGTGCTACTAATTGACATGGTATTTTAGTTTTGTTTTGCTAAATTGCTATACTGTGATTAATGCCATTAAGTACTTGATCATTTGTTGTTGATTGTTTTCCACATGTGGAGAAGTTGCCTTTTCCTTGTGGAAGGGTAAAACAGTCTAGTCAGAAAACTGGTTTCAAATTGTTGAATCGACTGCCACATATATAACAGAAGATTGTTTGCTGAAGGTGGAGTGATGTATAGTCAATTTGGTTCCCAATGGTCACATGTTTTCATGTAATGATAAACAATTAATTATGCATAATGTACTCCCATTTTCAATCATTCTTCAGTCACCTGTTCATTCATAATTGATAATTAGTAACATATGTGGGTATTTATTTACTGTATTTTATGCTATGTTGCAAAACTTGGAAATATACATCATATTTATTATTTGATATTTTACCAATCCCCCACTGACTGCTCTATGAATATTAAACTCTTTTGCTACCGTGCCATTGTCATGTACTGATGCATTAAGGTGACAGAGTATAGGGTCGGAATATGTAATGAGGCGTGATGGGTACATTATTTGACATAACAGCCTTTTGCTACATTTGTTTATGGCTTTGTAGATATCAATTTATTTTATGTTAGTACAGATAAAATGGTTGACTTTATGTAGGCGCATGTTATTTACAACATCACTTTTGACTTGGTATTGTGTTTCAAAACATAACAATTTTTTTTAAAAATATAATTGACCCAGGGGTGTCTGAGTTTCATAATTTATTATTATTGTATATGATTGTGTTGTTTCAGATCTGTTTATTGTCTATTGAACTGTTTATTGAACTGTTTATTGAGCAATAAGGATTCTGCAAATCAGTCCTGATGCCTGAGTATTGTTAGGGTTTTCAATACTTTGCTATGCCATAGTCTGTAATCAAACCTGAGACCTCTTTCACTCTAAACAAATTGAGGAGAATTGTAAACAAACTGAATAGATCAGCCTATCAACTGAAAACATTAATGTTTACCAACAATGGACCAATTAATAGACATGCTTTACACATACCCTTTACCATTTATGCTATTGAGGTGGATTTCTACATAATATTGTATATATATTTGTAGACTCGACCATTGATACCGTTACAATCGGAACATGAAGCTGACACTGGACGTAAGATACTTACATGTTATCTCCTGCCACAGAGACAGTTACACGATTCAGGTAAATCATCTATATATTCATGAACAGGTTTTAAAAACTATTGAGTTAGTATTTCAGTGAGGTATTAAGGTTACACACCACTAAATAAATGTGCGCTTTAGCTCAATGTAAAGAGACCATTGTCAGCCCCAAATTGCAACTTGTCAAAGTATATGGCCAATTGACTATTTGAGTGTATCCAATTTTGGGCCGCGTATGAATTTAGTGGTTTTTGACCATCATTTCGTATCTTACAGGATCTAAATGCTGCATTGTTCCTTAACATTGACTGTTGACTATAATATTACAGGTGATCATGGGGGTGACACAGACAGTTTCCATGCATCTATGTGGGAAGAAGAAAGACGGAACCGTCAACAGATACATTTCGAATTTGGAGACGAATCAGATGTTGACGTAATAATTTGATCATGTTCACTATTTAAATACTATTGTTATCTCACTATGACCCCATCAGGATAAACATGCATATATCAATTCATTGATTAAAATCTGTTCATACACATTTCAATAATCTGACAATATTTTCAACTTTATTTGAATCAATAGTACATAGTTATCATTATGAATGTTTTCTTAGCTAACATAATTACCCTAACTCTTATGTGTTGGTTATGCCGTGATGAAATGGTCCATTATGAAAATTGGTTAACCAAATATTATTATTATTATAAAATGTCTCACACTAAATACATGTACTGTTACAACAATAATGCATGTGATGTTATCATAGTCATCTGCATGATTACAGGGAAGTCTTATACGTCAACCAACACCTTATCCTAAAGAGATGCGGGAAAAAGCTCGACATCTAAAGAATCTCGCTCTCAGACAACAGATGAGTAACGGTGCTGTGGTAAGACAAGGGGAAGATAATCCTGCATATGAAGAGGTAAATATAGTGAATAAATACTGACATTAAATGTTAAACAATTATTGCTTTCTATCATCTTTTCTGTATGAAATGTAATGTATGTGTTCAATCACTCTTAATGTCTATGCTTATACTCCCTATCCTGTATGTGTTGTTTTAAAGTTCTGTTGTAGTTGCTCTTCTTCTTCTTCTTAGTGTTATGTTTATATATTGTTTTATGTACCTTTTTCAAGATGTTACGATAATGGTTTGCACAGTCATGTCAGTTGATCATTATAAATTAGGTTGATAAACCCAATGGATTCTGATCAATAAATAATTGTTTGACAAAGGATCACCAAACTTGTAATGCAGGTTGGTCATGATATGTCAATGACCCCTGTCAATATTGAGGCCAGTAGTTCTAAGGTCAATTCAAACGAGAACATAAATGACTATTTGGATGCCATGGGGTGCATATTTGTTTTACAAAGACAAGGTAACATTTCTTGTTTATCTTCCTGTAGGGTAGTTGAGTAGTCTATTGGTATAATGGGGTATGGTACATGAGGTTAATATTACGGGTCGGTTGGTTATAAGCCTGTACGAGCATGTAAACTTCTGTTAGCTTTCCCATATGGGTTGTCCTTTGGTTGATGGTAAAGACATTCAATATTTTGTTGACTCCTATAATATCCATGAATGTTAGAAACTGTAGAACTGTAATACATACTGACATTAAATCTAACTGTTAATGATCCGTCTATTGTATTTAGAGGCTCGTAGGGAAGATTGGGCAAATGCCTAACTACGTTGCCTCTATAAATAAAGTCTTTATTATTATTATTTATGTGCAGTTTTAGGGGTCGCCATATTCTATTCTATAATATCTGTATTATTGATATCAAATTCTTGCATAACTTTTTTTGCTGAATTTCATATTTGTAGAAATATTCTGACATTTCTTTCATTATTGAAGTAGCTTTTTTTATCAATGAAAATATGTTTGACAATTTTTTTCAACAGAAAAATATGTATGCTGTATTTATTGTCATCAAATTCATAGTCAGTGTCCGTCTTTTTAAAAGAATTATTTTTTATGTGTTTGACATAGTTGTAATACCTTAGGAGTGGACTTTATGCTATTAGACCATGGTGTTTGTTTCTAAATAGTAAATTTTCACCTTTCGTTTTCAATTGTAGAAAATCTACTTAATACCGGTAGTTTAGTGAACAAACACATTTAGAGCTGATCACATTCAATCGCTTTATATAGATTAATAGCTATCATAAAAGAAATCAGCATTGTATGCTATTTATTTTAATATTAACCTTTAAAGAATTCAGTGCTTGACATATGATAAAAATTGCAGGACATTTTTCCAAAAATAAACAAATTGTTTTATGAGCTACAAATGATTGCACCCCACGGAACGTCGACATCATTGATGTGGCATTCATGCTCTTAATGTGTTTGGATCTGTTGTCGTGCAAGTTGATTGCTGTTCATTTATTTTTAACTGATAACTTGAGTGTTCTTTGTTGTTTGAGTTTTGAATTATTGAACAAGGTTTAAGATAGGCCAATATGGAGGCATCAAATTCCGTGCTAAATTCACCAAATTAGTTTGAATAGCTATTATCATGAAACCTTGAAGGAATATATTGTGAGTTATATAAACATATACTTTGGACATGTATCGTGATGGAACTAAGTTTAAGCTGAGTTATGGCCCTTCAAAACTATGTAAAATCTGGTAGTTGTGTGGAATTTGCATACATTTCCTGTTGTTGTTGTTGTGATATTAAAAGCTTGCTTGCCATATAGTTACATGCTTATTGTGCTGTTGTTTTCAGCGAAGATATAAATCTACGGTGAGCTCTCATATCACTGTTCCATTATCTTCCATCATAGTCAACTCTCTGTGGCTTTATACTCGCTATCTCTGAAACACATGAATTTACCATCTACCGGCATTGAATATATACCAGTAATTAAAAAAATACATTACAAAATGTCCTTCATGTTAAGACTGTCCTTCGTATTTGATTTTTTTATGTTGTTAAGTACAATATTTAATTACATACCTATTCGATGAAATTTTTCTGGCATGAACTTTGAAGTGTAGTTGCACCCAAAAGACTAAGTATGTTTTTCTTCATTTTACCATTTTCAGAGTTCATAATTTTCACCATGTTTTAGAAGACTGTAGTCTTGATGGATATACAGTATATTTCCAATGGTCTTCTTGTGAGCCCTATATTTCACATTTCTAACAGTTTGTCACAAATTGTGAAGATCTGTAAGTCTTGGTTCTCGACTATTGTTTTGGATAACATAGAAAAACTGTTTCCATCAATTAGAAACTCATTGCTCCATTTTAGGAATATCTAGTCAATGACATAATTTCAGAGATGCCGAGTTATAAAACTCTTTAATCATATATTTGTATAACTACACACACTATTTACTATAAGTAAAACTTTGGTGACTTTGATTTGTTTCCATGGTGACGGCTTGTTTTACTGGTTTATATCATATATATCATCTGTATGATACTCTACTACAGATAATGACATCCCAATATATATTTGTATATCTACAGTGCCCACCAAAAATATGGATACACTTTTTGACAGATGCAGAATTATAATTGGTTTAATTATTCCATATCTTTTGGTCAGACGGTAACAATGTTTGCAATTTCTGAAAAAAAAAACAGTTAATGAATGAGTAAAAAATGTGACAGATAGAAAGATGAACATTTTCTGATTTAAAAATAAACTATGGGGTTCAAGGGACTGAATTTGCCATATTATATGATCATGTTGTCGTTCAAAGCTGGCAAAGAAACTTAATATTTTCCATCTAGGGTACCAATCAATGTATTGTCTTTACACTAAATAAAAAATAATAATTCCTGGTCTTCAAAAACATTGTTGCTTCTCTGTTCTGCACGTAGTGTTATACAGGCAAGTAAATGGGGGAAGACTCTGTGTATCCATATTTTTGGTGGGCACTGTATATAATGTAAACATAATGTAACAAGATTTATTGTATTAAGACATTTTATGCTCAGAACCAAAAATTAGTATATGATTTATTTTTACCTCATGGAAACCCTTCATTATAGAGGAAATCCCATTTCAGCTCTCCAGAAACGATCACAGCCCCTCAAACATTGGCACCTGCACCCATGGATCAGTAGATTTATAGCTGCATAGATAATTAGGGACCTGTTGTCACTTCATGGCTATAAATCTATAAACCTTAGCCTCACAAACCTTTTGGCCAAACTTATAGATAATTTTATGGAAAAGTTTATTGGCTGACCTTTTTTAGAAATTCATTCATACCATTTTGAATTTTGATTAGTTAAGGCCGAGTCTGTGGGTTATGTGCTTGCATGCATGTGATGTATTTTGGCCATGCTTGTAATTAAAAAATTTTAATTACAAGCATGGCCATTGTGCTATACATTAAGTGACCTGTAATTGATGTAATTACACTAAATACCATTACTTTATCAATATGTTCAATATTTCTCTTGGTAGTATGATTAGTCTTCTATTGTTTATGAGTGAAAAGTTTGCATGATTTAGAAACCTTACTATCACTAACCTGCATGTCAGAATAGTACACCTTTAATAGTACACACTGATGGTCATGTAACTATAGACAATGAAATACGAGGGACGTTAAGACAATGACTGTGCCTTGTACAAGTACTGCTTTCATGCTGAATTAAATTTTGTTTGTAAAATATTTTTTGAACATTTAAAATGGATAGAAATAGTTTGATTTTACAACATTTATATTTATGGAGACTTGAAAGAATACGACAGTTTTAAATGTATTTATTATTACAAAATGTACTGTATAGTATATTATGTGGTTTAGTTAGCTACATGGAAATGTTGGGGACAATGTTTATACAATCACAAACATTTGCACATGCCAATGTCTGAAATTCTGATTTTGCTGATTTTTTTTCCATTGAGACACCCACTTATAAAGTATATTATTTGGTTTCTGCTGGTGTGTAGCTGAGACACCCACTTATAAAGTATATTATTTGGTTTCTGTTGGTGTGTAACAACACTTTATATACTTTATGTTATTGTAGTTATCTAACTATGTAACAAAATTTCAATACATTATTATCATCTCCATTGGCATTATGAATGGTACTAATGAGTACCTGTAAGGGTAGTTCCAGAGCTGGCTGACCTAATGTATAGACGAAGAGTCTGCAGCCAGTCTCAATTTCATTTGACAATCTATGGAACTTCAAATACAAAATAAAATAAAGCTGTTACCTTCTCAGAGTTTGAAAAATCGGACATATCTGTGAATGTTGAGGTGGTTGTCGGTCATTGTCAATGTCTGTCATGTCTGGCAACTCTTTTCTGGCTGTAGGTCATTGTCAATGTCTGTCATGTCTGGCAACTCTTTTCTGGCTGTAGGTCATTGTCAATGTATGTCATGTCTGGCAACTCTTTTCTGGCTGTAGGTCTTTGTCAATGTCTGACAATGTCTGGCAACACTACTCTGGTTGTAGGTCTTTGTCAATGTCTGTCATGTCTGGCAACTCTTTTCTGACTGTAGGTCATTGTCAATGTCTGACAATGTCTGGCAACACTACTCTGGCTGTAGGTCTTTGTCAATGTCTGTCATGTCTGGCAACTCTACTCTGGCCGTAGATCTTTGTCAATGTCTGTCATGTTTGGCAACACTTCTCTGGTTGTAGGTCATTGTCAATGTCTGGCAACTCTACTCTGGTTGTAGGTCATTGTCAATGTCTGTCATGTCTGGCAACTCTACTCTGGTTGTCGGTCATTGTCAATGTCTGTCATGTCTGGCAACTCTTTTCTGGCTGTAGGTCATTGTCAATGTCTGATATGTCTAGCAACACTACTCTGGCTGTAGGTCATTGTCAATGCCTGACATGTCTGGTAACTCTACTCTGGCTGTAGGTCATTGTCAATGTCTGACATGTCTAGCAACACTACTCTGGCTGTAGGTCATTGTCAATTTCTGTCATGTCTGGCAACTCTACTCTGGCTGTAGGTCATTGTCAATGTATGATATGATTTTAAACTAAGAGAAGTGTGAGTTGAACAACAATCATGTATACATGTTCAATTATTAATGACTGTACATGTCATAGTGTATTACTAATCTTATGAAATGTTTTAGTAGTGGCAATAGCATTGTGAATCTCTTAGGAACACAAATTGACTTTGATTTTGCTGTGTTAGACATAAGGTTACATGTGGGTGATTGCTTTCTTGTTGCACAATATCTTCTGTATGTTATGTCTAGTATGTAACCTTGCTTCAGTGTGGTGTATTATAATAGTCAATTGTTGCGTCAACTACAAATTGTTTTCATAATTAACATTAAAAGTGTAGGTAAAAGATGCAGTTTGCTTCTGTGTCCAACCTGTGAGAAGCATTAAGTCAACCTGGCTTGCATCAGTTGTTGCCTTATAGAACAGGTGATTGTTTATCACAGGCACAATGAGTATAAACATAGCTGCCTCTGGTTAGTGAAAATATGCCCCTAAACACAGGTGGCTACTTGGCACAATCATGTCTATTGGCTATTGTTCACACAAAGGGGCCAGTGATCCAAAGGTATATCGTATTAGGGGTACATGACCAGTTCAGTTTATGAGTATCATGCGTCCATTTGTGAACTCTTTGCTTTTTGCTGCAGTCTGTTATTTGGATTTAACTTCATATTTAGACTTACTTAAATATTTGGTGTGTTAATATGGGATAGGAGAGAAACCAACAATTGACTAAACATTATAAATTAATAATAATACACTACACGCTTATGTTTGCTAGATAACTAACACACTGTTGCCTGTTCTTCTGCAGTCACCATCTATGGAACATTTAACACTGATTAATCAAGAAGGTGATGGTATAGATGGACGGATGAGAGAAAGTCGCGGGCACAAACTGGGCTCCCCGTCATCTTTACGTGAACCACGGGGGCACAAACCAGGCTCGCCGTCTATACATGATCCGTATACTCTGTTTAAATATGACAAGGTAGAAATATGATAAATTAAGGATTTACAATCTAAACATAAAAACAATGTAATCAGTGTATAACATGCCACATCTTCCCCCAATCATTCCTGGGGATAAACTTATCCGTTACACCAGTATATGGAAGTATGGAGTCTGTTTTATACTTCAAGATTATATTATACTCTCCAACCTGTCTTTAGAAACCACTTGATGCAAATTTAATCTTGCTATGTTAAATTGACTTAATCGTGCTATGTTAAGGTGACTGTTTTATACAGTACAGGCATATTTGATATATAAATGGCTGATTGATAAATGAATGATTTAAGACTGATAGTTGCCTAATGTCAGATGGTTGCCTAATGTCAGATTGTTGCTTAATGTCAGATGGTTGCCTAATGTCAGATTGTTGCTTAATGTCAGATGGTTGCCTAATGTCAGATGGTTGCCTAATGTCAGATAGTTGCCTAATGTCAGATGGTTGCCTAATGTCAGATGGTTGCCTAATGTCAGATTGTTGCTTAATGTCAGATGGCTGCCTAATGTCAGATGGTTGCCTAATGTCAGATGGCTGCCTAATGTCAGATGGTTGCCTAATGTCAGATTGTTGCTTAATTTCAGATGGCTGCCTAATGTCAGATGGTTGCCTAATGTCAGATGGCTGCCTAATGACAGATGGCTGCCTAATGTCAGATGGTTGCCTAATGTCAGATGGCTGCCTCATGTCAGATTGTTGCCTAATGTCAGATGGTTGCCTAATGTCAGATGGCTGCCTCATGACAGATGGCTGCCTAATGTCAGATGGTTGCCTAATGTCAGATGGCTGCCTAATGTCAGATGGTTGCCTAATGTCAGATGGCTGCCTAATGTCAGATGGTTGCCTAATGTCAGATGTCTGCCTAATGACAGATGGTTGCCTAATGACAGATGGCTGCCTAATGTCAGATGGTTGCCTAATGTCAGATGTCTGCCTGATGTCAGATGGTTGCCTAATGTCAGATGGTTGCCTAATGACAAATGGTTGCCTAATGTCACATATAAAAGTATTAGTCTTTGTACTTTCAAGGTACTATATTGGTAGAACATATAGTATTGACTGATTTCACTTGTATTTGTTTTTCCAGCTTGTATATGAATACATGAGTTTATGTGCCTCTAAACATACTATGATTTGAGTAAACTATTCAATATATTACATGTCTTTGTAGCATCAAACAGAATTGTAATATTTCCTTTTAGATTTTAAAAATCTTGATTCCTTGGTTGTGTACTTGCACTGAGATCAAATTTCTCTATTTTATCCATTTATATGATGATGTTGACTCGATGTTTCAGGAGAAGTTGGCACGAGACAAGGCACGTATGCACCACAGACATTCTCAGTCGTATGAACCTGAAGATGAACGTCCGTCATCACGCAAACATCATAGTCGTGACAATTCTCCTTCCGCTTCAGACAGGGGCTCTAGAAGGGGTACGTATTATTTGCTTCATTGATATTTGTATGAAGTATACATACCATCTCAAATATGAGTGAATATATTTACAAAATATTTATATTTATGGCTCTTTTACTTGGAATTTCAGAGTTCTTGTGTGTGGCACTCAGACTCATGCTTCAGGTAGAGTTGTCAACGTTGATCTGAACATACACTAGTTTGAACCTATTTTGGGATTCTAAATTGTACTATACAGCTTCATCATAAAAGTAAATAAGTGTAGTTGTACACTACTAAGTATTTAGATGAACATCAATTTCACCTGGTTTAGAAGAATATGCTAAAAGCACATAAGTGTCACTTGTGACCTTACAACACTTGACATAACTATTTGGAATCTGCATCGCAATTTCTATTGTATGAACCTATTAGTATGAAAACATTAGAAATTGTCATATTGACTCAATTGAAAACGAATAAGCTTATTTGATTGTTATTACATTACTTATTATTTCATACTCAGGAAAAGATAGAGGTTCCCGCTCAAAAATTGAAGATGATGATGATGGTGGATTTCATGGTGCTAGAGTTAGTTCCCTTGGATCAACTCCTGACATTCCGTCTGCTGTCAGTGATCGAGTGTCCTCTGCAAAGTTTACATACTGTTCCCCAGAGGAACTGTCACAAAATGTGTCGCTCAGGTATGTACATTATATCACAAAATGTGTCGCCATGGTATGTATATACCTTATGTCACAAAAATGAATTCTCATTAAAACATTTTGATCCCAAACGAGCATGTTGTCTATGTGTGGAGCTTTCAGCCTTTAGTGCTTGGTTTTAACTTATTGCTTTGACTATACTACTGTTTATTACTGTTGTAGATCGGATAGTCAGAGAAGTCACGGTAATCATCCAAGATCTCATCGTCATCGTAGAATGCGAGATTATGATTCAGACACTGGTTACCGTAGCGACCAGGAATTAATGAAGTTTAGACAACAACAACAACAAATGTTTCAGCGAGCTAATGACAATTATAGTGAAATTGTGCCTGTCGCACGATCAAAAGGTCGTAGACGTGATGGGTATTCAAGTGACCTTGAAGGTTATTCCCAGAAGTCAATAGGTGCTGCCTATAGAGAAACGAATGGAACTGAACAAGGAAATGTGAATAACAATTCTCGGACTTGTAGTGTTGGATTTGATTTAAGTCAGTCTAAATCTTCACTCTCTCAATACTCACAGAATGGAGCCGTCAGGAATGACGAATTTTACGAACATTCCATGACGGAACAGAATAATTCACATTACCCATCATCTTCTCCTAGTCCTTTACAACGAAGAAATGTAGTCGATCAATCCACGCCATTAACTCCGACTACAACGCGGAGTGTACACAACAAAAAAGATGCAGCTGATTTTGAACTCAAAAAGGAATTATTTAATGTTGAAGATTCACATAGATCGGATAGCATTATTGATCCAGAAAACAGATATATGGTAAATCAATCATGATTAGTTTTGTTAATCCTCTGAGAAATATCTATAGAGTCTATTTTATGTAGATAGTTCCCAGTGCATCAATGTTTGACACACTCTTTTTGATTTTCCTCCACATATGGAGAACTTGATGTTAATTTGTTGAAGGGTAAGTTAGTAATAAGGGTTCAGAAAAACTTATTAGGTCAATCAGCAGTGGTGTATTTCTGAAATATTATTGTCAAATATTGTTTAACCTGAATAAACAAAATAACTTATATTAAATTGAGATTTATTCACTACATGACCATTTAAAAAATTGCAGTGTTTCCACAAGTTAATCTCTGTTCATTTTCATTCCAGCCAAATACATCTCATTCTCAGGGAAGTGGAAACTTACAAGATGATGGTCGACCTATACCACCTTATAAACCTGCACCTCCGTACGCCCAATCACCCGCACAGCGTAAACTTCCTCCCACACCCAGCAGAAGCTCACCGTATGGAGTATCTATGTATGATAGACAAGCCAGGAATTCTCCTATGAAGGAGTTTCAGCAACGAATGCCAGACATTAAAGAATCTAGAGATAGTAACTCTGACCTTTCTTTAAATAGGTCAAGACCACAGTTGCATAGAAACAGTGACCATGAACTTCAAGGTTACAGACCTAAAGATAGCAATAATCAAGGAAATTATTTAGAAATTCAAAATATACAGAGTGAGTCACCAAGAACTTCTACATCTGATAGTGCTAATGTGTCAAGATCATTCATAGGTCATCACCAAGGTGATGTTACATCTGCCTCATCAAAAGATTCTGGTAACTATAGTTACCATGATCGAACTGTTGGTGAGTCACCAGTGAACTTCAGAAACTCTCCATCTTCAGGATTACAGGAGAGGCAAGGTTCTAGAAACTCTCCGTCGGATTATATTCATGATCCGCGACGTAATTTTGACAGATATGATCATTCTTTTCGTGAACCAACTACTGTGCATATACCGACTAGATACGATGAAATTGCTATGTTTAAAAGTGCTGAACCTCCGTCACAAGTGTCTAGTTCTACGGATAGCGGTTATGGACATAATTTATTTGATAAAATGTTAGAAGCTCACAGATTCTCAGGTAAGCATTGCGAAGGCCAATAATTTAGCCTTGTTCTTATCTCAGTAACAATTTAGTGTTTACAATTATCTTGGTGCCTGGATGGAGAGGGTAAAGCTCATCTGTTTGTATGATGAAGTATATTTCTAATGGATCCATTGGATTATGTACTTCCAATTTTTCCGATGTTTTTCGACCCAAATCAAATCCTTCCTACTCTATTTCTGATTTACATAATGTTCTGGTGTCTAAATGCTTCTGGTCATGGTTAAATGTCAATTTGTAATATCATAAAACTTGCTTACTGGGTAGGTCAGCTGACTGTACACTTTAATTCTCTATGATTGTTCAACGGGTTGTGTAGTGAACATTCAGTTTGAGTCTCTTTTTTCTCAGGAAACAAAGGTTCACCATCACCCGATCAGTTCAATTCTGATTCCAACTGTACGTCCACTTCCTCTCATCCAGAGATGCCCAATGGTCAATATTCAAGGGGGGCAACTCCGGTAAACCATCAAGACGTACATACAAGAGAAGGATCGGATCAGGGCTCAAGGTTTGATAGGGTAAGCTTTGGGCTTTGAATTTGTATAAATATATGTTATAATGTAGAAAAGGTCTTACTTTAACATTTAGCATAAACTGTTTTAATTGTTTTTAAGTTTTCTTGCAGTTTTTATTTATTTAAAAAATAATGATTGTGTTTTATAAAGTATTTAGAATAATTGCATATTGATTTTCTAGTTTAGATTTTAACAATTTATCACCAATTATGTTTGTATGCCTAAGTTTTTGTCGAGATATGGCCTAGTTAGCTGGATTACGGGTGCCCGGTGTTTGTGGGTGCATAATAAACCATGTGCCTCCAATTGCAAAGTGGTTAAAGAATCCACATTTGGAATCCTGACCTGTTGGGTGATCTGCCTTCTATTTCAATGAGGGTTACACTGCTCTTGAGCTATGATGTATATATATTTGCTTAGTAACAATGTGTCTTATAAGCCAATGTGGCTGACCATAGAAATAATGGGGACACTAGGATAAACTTTGTACTTTACCAATGACATTAACTTGTGTTATAAACTGTTTAGCTGGAGGATGGCTGTGATGAACGTGTAAATATACATCCGTTCTCAGAACGGTAAGACACCATATATAAGGGGCCATGGAAGGTTTTGGGTTTTCTTGTGTTCTTATACACACCTGTGAAAGCGTACACAAGCTACATCTATAACCTAGACTTACTGCTATATTGACATGCCTATTTAGAAACATAAAACATTTTTGTTTAGGTTCCCGTCTTTTCCTCAATAAAATATCCTTATACTTACAGTCTAGATATACAACATACTTGTGTATAGGACAAGATTTTCTTTTATCTGTCTGGATAGTAACAATATACTTAACCCCTTCCGCTGTGACATTCATTTGATTCAAACTTACTAATATCATCAATATTTCACAACCGTGTGGCAATGGACAGCACCAGCGATGAGATAAGGGCCTGGTGTCAAGAAGAATTAATATAAGTTCTAGAAATTAGTTTCAAAATTAATAAGTACAAAATAAACTATTAGCCTGCATTTGGGTGGTAGTCAGCGATGTTTGTGTTGCATGTGTATCTAGTATGGTAATGAAAACTCTACAGGAATGTTAATCAACATTCATAGTTGTGTCCCTGAAAGTTAGACTTTTAAGTTTAAATCATTATCCATACACTGTGAATTAATAAAGGGTCATTTTTATGGATTTTCCACATTTCTTATGTTATTCAAAACTTTAAATCATTTATACTTGGAATTACAAACCAATGTTGCTATGTATAGCCAGAAATGCTTGTTTGTGCAGTTTGTTTTGTTGTCTGATTCAGCATGCAGAAGGAAATAACAGAGAAATGTTCTTGAATGTGTCCATACCTTTACCAATCTTAGACCATCTCAATGTTGTGTCATACAATAACTCTTCTGGTGAATACCCACTATGTATATTATTGGAAGATTTTTTTTCTAAAGAACAAACGCCACAGCACCGTAGACACCATGGTATTCTCAAACATAATTTAACTGACACTGGGAATCATAACCCTGTGTGTTTGGCAATTGTACTGACAAGTACTAAAGGAGAGAAGTGTGCATCGATCAGTAACTCTGTGGTTAGTACGCTTGCTGCCTAATCAGCAGACCTGGTTTCCAATCCAGGCGGAGGCACTCATATGCCTGCCATGTTATAGCAGAAACCTGACTAGCTAATAAAGGCTATTCTAGGCATTTCAAAGTAATATTCAAACAAACACATGGTCAACAGACAAGAATGAAATATTTCACAGTGTTGGTTAAATTACTTTTGTCAATACAAGTGCTGTAGTATGGTTGAAGTTGTGTGTGTTTGATTTGCAGTGATATTTAGATACATGGGCGTAGGAGCGTCTTCAACATTGGGGGGGCCAAACATTTGGCAACTTTGGGTAAAAAAATTTTTTTGCTCGCTTCGCTCGCAAAGTAAATGCATTATGACACAATATGTCAATGCCCATTGTTTGTACACAGATACACTCATACATAAAAATTGTAGTCATATCCTGCTATATCTATATATACAATGTAATAACTGTCTTTTTATGGTTCTGTCGTAATTTGGTTTAGTAATTACGTGGTAACTGGAAGTAAATGAGTTCAAGTATAAGGGGGTCCGGGGGCATTCCACCGGGAAATTTTTCTGAGCAATGGATCAATCTGGTGCATTCTAGGCGTTCCAAGATACCTTATTTGGTATTAAAAAAGGACCTTAATACAGGGAATTTAAGTTCTTACATTAAAATGCCTGCAAAAAATTTAAATTGTTCGATTTTGAGATTGAAGCTTAATGTGAAAACGGTTGTTTGAAAGGCTAAAATATATATAATTGACAACCTCCCAAAGTCGTATAGGAGGTTGGGTGACGTTTAGAGTACAATTTGTGTCACGAGTGTATTTTTGCACACAATAGGTGTTGACTTATTTTGATATAAGGAATTTACTTAGTGAGCGAGCATAGCGAGCAAAATTTTTTTTAATACGTTTTCACCAAGAACTAGAGGCAAATTGCCTATAATGAGATACAGTAGGTGGTAAATTATACTTTTCGTCTAAATTATTGGGGGGGCCAAAAGATATGTTGGCCCCCCCTGTCCAGACATTGGGGGGGCCTGGCCCCCCCTGGCCCCCCCTGGCCCCCCCTTCTCCTACGCCCATGAGATATAAACAATTAGTTCAGTGAGATTGCACCTAGTTTTAGACATACATGTGTTGACATTTGTTTCAGTTTCGGCTGACTATAACAAAGAATCCAGGGTTAGGTTTCAGCATTGCAGGTGGAAAAGGGGTCCGTGGGAATCCCTTTAGACCTAATGACCTGGTAATTAATTGTTACTTTTCTAACCCATCTGTACTGTTTACCTTTTTTCTCATTAAAGGGAGATAATCATAAATTTGTCATATCTAAGTTTCAAGCAACAAGTGCTATTCTGTTGTAGATCATTTGGCTTTCTTTAAAATTTACTGGAGTAAATCCAGATATGGCTATACTTTATGTTATATCATATTGTTTAGTAAATATATTTAAAAAAAATTAAAATATGTCTTTTATTGTGACTCTGCAAGGGAGAGTACTCTGGACTACATTGCGACAATTTGATTTAAAATAAACATTTGATTATCTCCCTTGGATTATGGTAATGGTTTCTAATACAAATATTTATCATATATAACAATCACTCACTGTAAACTTACTGTATTTAAGACACAAGGTAAATATGTTAGATCTTTAATGTATGGACCTCATTGTGCTCAGAAAGGAGTTTCAAGTGTGCCTCATGTACTACACTACATAATGTGTGAGACTAGCTGTTAATAAATTCCAAATTTTAGTAAGAAAGAGTCAAAGGCTTCAATTGAAGCTTATTTTAAGCAAAAATGAAATACAAAATTCAATTTATTAGGGCCCTGCAATTTTTTTGCAGGTGCCCTATAGTAATCACCCTGGCCGTCCGTCCGTCCGTCCATCCGTCCGTCCGTCCGTCCACATTTTTCATGTTTTTTCTTAATAACTTGCAAACCGTTAAAGGTATCAACTTCAAACTTTAAACATAAGGTCACAGCAACAATACACTATTGTATGCCAAGTTATGTTACTCCAGCTACAATATTGTAAGAATAATGGCCCTTTTTTTAAAATTACAATTTTCCTCATTTTTCATCTTTTTTCTACATTACTTCAAAACCGTTACATATATTCGAATGAAACTTGCTATACATATTGACAGTGACAATACGCACATGTGTAGCAAAGGGCAACAACTCTAGCTTTAATAAATTTTGGCTTGTGCTCCTTTTTCGACTTCAAAACTTTAACATTGGCCATAGTTCAAAAACTTTTCAAGATATTCAAATGAAACTTGCAATACTTATTGACAATGACAATACACACCTGTATAGGAAGGGCAACAACTCTACCTTTAATAAATTTTGACTGACTTATGCCCCTTTTTAACTAAAAAACTATGGCACATTATATTACTCCAGCTGCATCACCCTGATAACGACAGGGCCCTGATCACGACAGTGATGGTTCTAGTTTGTTCAAAGAATTTGACAGGGAGGGCTTGTCCAGGTCTCAAGGGGATGGGCATGTGGCTATAGTAGGTCATATTTGTAATAGCAGGTAACTATGGGGTGTGAAGAGAAGATATCAACATATTTTATATTTTGTGCTGCACTATCTCTTAGTATTTGAAAAGTCAGGAAACTTTGCAGGAATGTTTATCAGCATGTGCGTCTGATTTTGTTTTTGATTGAACCAAGTTTCTGAAGAGGTGTCGTCCTTGTTACTAAATCCTCTCTTTAAGTTCAAATTTTCCCATATTTGTTGCTTTTGAGCTTTGCATGAATGTTTGTTCGATAGAAAGCTTATGCTAAGCTCAACTAATATATAAGCTTTATGTTAATTGCCTTGCATATGCATTTACGTGCCTGCATGTTTATAAAATGCACTGGAAATGGATTAAGTAAAATCACATAACACAAGTTTCAGCACTTGTCTAAATGCTTGCAAAATTGCTGAAAACGGTCGCCCCTGTCTTTGCTTTGCTTTATAGTCATTTTACTATAAACAGTGTATTAACTAAATAATTATGCCCCCATCTTTGATGAGGGTTTATATTTCTTTGCACACGACCATCAGTCTGTCTGTCAGTAGACCAAATCAAGGGAACAGGGCAACACTTTGGTACATGCCTCTATAAATTCAATAACTCAAAAACCCTTTATCCTAGAATCTTTTGGGTGGCCAGCGGCAGAAGATGGCCCCTAGTGATTTCGAGGTCAGTAGGTCAAAGGTCACTGACCGTTACCAGTTTATTAGATCTAATGGTTTCCATTCAATAACCCAAGAACCCTTTGCCCTAGTATCTTCAAACTTTACACAGAGGTTTGCCAGCAGCAGTAGATGGATGACCTATATTGATTTTGACATCAGTAGGTTAAAGGTCAAGGTCACTGTGGGGGTTACCATTTTCGACAATTAGGCTGCCAGTTGGACATAGTACCTGTTTTACAAACATCTCTGTTTTGAAAATAAAAAAATGCTTTTATTTGTAACTATGCAGCTTGTTAAAAAAAATAGCTTATTGTAAGTCAGTCCTCATCGAAATCATAAAATTGAATAACATAATTGTTAAAATCTGTTGACATGATGATAATTTGAAATCTTAAAATTATAAAGATTCTGAATATGATTGTCATTTAAGGTTTATTTGAAAGTGGTAAGCTTTATGTTTTTATAAACATGATATTTTCATGAACTTATTGTATTATGGTTCCCAGTGGTGTGATTGCCACAAATTAAATGTAATCTTATTCTTTTGTAAATATACTTTCACCTTGTTTAAATGGTCATATTGATGTTCATGTTTCACTCATTGTTAATATTTGCTGCACCTGTATACTCAGTTCATCTGGTTGAAATTTGAATGTAATGATGGCGTGCATCAGCATGCATTTCCTGTTCCTTCTTATCTTATATATTGTGGAAATCATCAAGTTTTACTTTAATGTGCCATTATTTTACGCTTCTGAAATAATTATGGAAATGTTTGACCTTGTAGTAATCAGTGAAAGGGCTTCACCCTAAGGTAAATATTTTTTAGCTCAAAAGTTTTGCAAATTATAAAGCCATTTTTGGTTCTTTTCACTGGAATATCCACAAAGGATACAGTATGGAAGAATAAGCCAGGCATATTCTGATTAGTCAATGTTGTTAGAAGTTTGTAAATGATAAATTCTAGCCAGCCCAGTTATTGTATATCATCCCTTCTACCTTTTATATATTCATTGTTAGATTATATGACACAGTGTGTATATGATATATTACACTTTACAGGGTATATTTGTGACCAAAGTACAACAGAATGGACCAGCAGCATCGTGTCTCAGACCAGGAGATAAACTACTGGAGGTTTGTTTCCACTTTATAACAGCCACAACTCTCTATCCTTGTACCAGCTCAGCTATTGATATGTTTGTACACTATTTTGCTGCTATAATTTATTTATAGTATAAATATGCATTTTGATTCAATATTTGTTATTGGTCTTTCATTTCATGATTTGAGCATCATATAATCTAAACTGTAAAAGAAAACATAAACTCAAAATAAAACAAATTGTACTTAAATTCTGCATTAGGTTACATTCTCAGTATTCAACCATTGGTTGAATTTCAACAAAAAATCACTAGACCAGACCCCTTATAAAACCAAATCTTTTTGTGCATGATATCGCCAACATGGTATGCTCATATCAACTTTAAATCAGTTATTGCCCTTTGATGTTTACATATTCACATATTTTATATCTGTCTAACATTGCAGGTAAATGGTATAGACTTCACCAATATTGAGCATACAAAAGCTGTGGGTGTATTGAAATCTACAGAAGGTTGTGTTGATTTATGTGTGGAGAGAATGACATCTAGTTGACAGGAGGAGCAGCAGGGCATTACCTGGATCTAGTCATAACACACACACATCGTACCATTATCTAGTACTGTCATCACTTACCTCCCTTTCATTTTTACAAGAGAAACATCCCTTTAGTACATTTTAACATGAATAACCTCCCTTTTGTAAAGTTTGTCATGGATGATCAACCATTTAGAATATTTTTTACTTCGGTAGACTATTAGTATGTTTTTTTACATTAACTCCCCCTGACATAAGTTATATGCCATGTGTCCATTGGTAACCTCCCTCTGGTACGCTTCAGACTTTGCTAACCAATTACGATCCAGTACATAGTTGACATGGCTATTGGCGAGGGTAGCCTCCCTTATGCATATTTTGAATTGAGTAATTTACCTTTATTGTATTTTTGACATGAATAATCAGATTATCTGAATTTTTTGAGAAAGACAGTTTTGTTGATGATATATGACAGTACTGGGTAATGGTATATAGTGTTATGCTTAGGTCTGGTAATACCTGCTGCCTGCTCTGTGACAATCAATCATTGTGTATATATACCATCCTTCATGTCATGTGACACTGTACATCATGTGACACAGCATGTCATGTGACACTGTACATCATGTGACACTGTACATCATGTGACACAGCATGTCATGTGACACTGTACATCATGTGACACTGTACATCATGTGACACAGCATGTCATGTGACACTGTATATCATGTGACACTGTACATCATGTGACACTGTACATCATTTGACATAGTATGTTCTAATCTCAAACATTTATTAACATCATACACAAGTGGTTAGTCAAGACAATATAATTTATGTATGATTCAAGTGATTACTTTACTTGTGAATAAGAATGAGCATTGTTGGTGAACTGAATTTGAAATTATTTTTATTTTATAATTTTAAATGATTATCATACAACATCTGTATCCAGTGATCAACTTAGTATACATCATGCAACTATGTGGTCAAAAAGTATATAAGGTTCTGTGTTGACAAATAGTTTAGGTGCAATAACCATGTCTTTAACAAAGTTTTTTAAGTCATCGTTTGTTGCAAGTTGATGCTGATGAAAAAATACAGAGACAACATCTGAACGTTATAAGATTGAATTTGGTGTTCAGTCTCTTTATGAAGTCTTGTGATCGGTCATTTTTTCAAACTCAGCTCTAAACTAACCGATCCCCTTGCTTAGTTGTATAACCAGGTCCTGTTCTCATGAATCATTTCAATCTGAGATAATTATTAACCGTTACCGTAACATTTCGAGAATGTAAACTTCAGATTTAACGCTAACTCAGAGTTTGATTAGAGTAAAGACTCAATTTGATCTGAGAGACCTATTCTCATTATGCAGAACAACATATATATAATATATTGTGATAGGGATGTATTCTTTGTTTTTTACTACTTTTGCACTAATATCCATCACTTTGTTTCAGCTAGCATTTACTTGTGCATTGATCATCAAACTTATGTCTTGTATTTGATGTATGAATACAATTACTTGCCAATATTTTGTTCAACATATCAGATGTCTGTATGCAACTTTTCTTTATAAATCATAATTTTATACTTTCTCAAATAAATATATGTGTAAAATTGTTACCGATATTGGGAATATGTAGTATACTTGGGAGTTTTTTTCTGTTTTAAATTGTCATTTTATGGTCCTTTAAAGAAGAAGTGAATGCGTACTGCTTTACAACCTGTCAGGTGTCCATTGGCAGATCTATCGGTTAGATTTAACACATCATTGGCCAATAATGAAGATAAAGTTTTCAGAATTGTTCTTAAAATATATTGATAGTTTTTTTCATTGATTTTAATTTTTGATAATTTCATATTAATATTTAAAATTAGGGCACGATATATATCAAAATCTTTTCAAGGGGTTGTGTGTCCAAAATTGTTTAAGTGAATCTATGCAGTTTACTGAGAGAGAGAATTAGCTAGGTTTTGGTCAGACTTGTTTGTACAGTGTTGTTGACTATGTTGTACATATGTATGATATATTGATTATTTATTTACCAGACATTGTGTATGTTGGTGCTAAATGATGATAGTATATTTTGGAAATCTGAGCTAGTATCAACAAAAGCATCTTGGAGGAAACCTAAAAAAGTTGAACAAGTGTATTTACATCAGTTGTTAGTCAAGCTCTCACATCATTGTGAAGAAAAAAGTAATATTATGCTGATGGGGTGAATATTTTGCAGAGCATATTTCTCACATATTGAAGAATTACCTTTTTTCTTGGAGATTAATTAAAACTGTAACAAATCTTGATCAGCTGATACATTCAAGGTCATTCTAAAACTGAGAAAAAATAAGTTCCAGGAAATTTTAAAATGTTAAGAACATGTTTTTAGTTTTTCCTCTAAGATGCTTTGTGAATACCAGCACTAGGGTAGATGTATGAATGTGTTCATTCTATGTTTGTATGTTGTGTGAAATGTACAAGAAAATGATTCTCCAATTCCTGGAAGTATGGTTGTTATATAATGTGTTGTATGTGTTTTTATGCCCCCGTATCGATAGATCGGGAGGCATATAGTAATTCACCTGTCCGTCCGTCCGTCCGTCTGTCCGTCCGTCCGTCCGTCTGTCCGTCCGTCCGTCCGTCCTTCCGTCCGTTCGTCCGTCCGGCCAGGTTAACCCAAATTGACCGTTTCGTCTAGCATTAAAATGGCTTGGTACAAAGTTTTCAAACTTGCATGGATGTTGTATATGACCACTCTCCACGCGCCTGTATCACCTGACTCCATTTTGACCTTCACCTTGACCTAATTTTGGACTTAGACTTATTGAAAGGTAAAATTCTTGGTTAACCCAAATTGACCGTTTCTTCTAGCATTAAAATGGCTTGTTACAAAGCTTTCATACTTGCATGGATGTTGTATATGACCACTCTCCACACGCCTGTATCACCCGACTCCATTTTGACCTTCACCTTGACCTAATTTTGGACTTAGACTTATCTCCCCTTTAGTATTTTTACAATAAAATTTTGTCTGGAGCGTATCTTCAAAACTATTTAACGTATTGACTTGAAACTTGAAATATAAATAGATGGCAACTTGGAGAAGTGCATTGACAAAGAACCATAACTCTGTCTGTCTTAAATTTTGAATTATCTCCCCTTTAGTGTTTTTTTATAGTCAAATTTTGCTCTGAGTATATCTTCAAAACTATTGAACATATTGACTTGAAACTTGGAATATAAATAGATGGCAACTTGGAGAAGTGCAATGACCAAGAACCATAACTCTGTCTGTCTTAAATTTTGAATTATCTCCCCTTAAGTATTTTCAGAATCAAATTTTGACAGGAGCGTATCTTCAAAACTATTAAACGTATTGACTTGAAACTTGAAATATAAATAGATGGCAACTTGGAGAAGTGCATTGACAAAGAACCATAACTCTGTCTGTCTTAAATTTTGAATTATCTCCCCTTTAGTGTTTTTTTATAGTCAAATTTTGCTCTGAGTATATCTTCAAAACTATTAAACATATTGACTTGAAACTTGGAATATAAATAGATGGCAACTTGGAGAAGTGCAATGACCAAGAACCATAACTCTGTCTGTCTTAAATTTTGAATTATCTCCCCTTAAGTATTTTCAGAATCAAATTTTGACAGGAGCGTATCTTCAAAACTATTTAACGTATTGACTTGAAACTTGAAATATAAATAGATGGCAACTTGGAGAAGTGCATTGACAAAGAACCATAACTCTGTCTGTCTTAAATTTTGAATTATCTCCCCTTTAGTGTTTTTTCATAGTCAAATTTTGCTCTGAGTATATCTTCAAAACTATTAAACATATTGACTTGAAACTTGGAATATAAATAGATGGCAACTTGGAGAAGTGCAATGACCAAGAACCATAACTCTGTCTGTCTTAAATTTTGAAATATCTCCCCTTTAGTATTTTCAGAATCAAATTTTGACAGGAGTGTATCTTCAAAAGTGTTTAAGATATTGACTTGAAACTTGGTATATGAATAGATGGCAACTTGGAGAAGTGCAGTGACAAAGAACCATAACATCTGTATCACCAGATCACACATAAAGTCGATCAAGGCACTGCTTTCAAATGTGGCATTATTCGTTTACCATCATAGGCCCCTTATAGTTCAAAGTCATGTAACACTATCAAACATTTTAACTGAATAATGGCCCCTGATTGACTTAGCTTTTTATGGACATGGCTTCCACGGGGGCATAAGCGTTTATTGAACGCAGTCTTGTCTTGTTCATATGATTCTGTTTTATCCATTGTCCAGAGTAACCTTTACTCCAGAAATCTCTTGCGTAACATAACAGTATAGCTACTAAGCGCTATTGTTGTAAGATTTCAATTGATGTAGATATATATGTTACATATTTGTCTTTTCATGTTGATTTTGTTATATTGAACTACATTGTCATTGAATTACACAATAAAAGAGTCTCTGTCAAGCATTTATCACTAATTTTGTCGGCACATTTAATACTATTTTTAGTAAATGACTTCAGTGTGGAAATTCACAAATACATTTATGATAGGTCATTTGTTTTGGTCTCATGGTGGCTTTTACACCAAACCATCATGCATGTGACAAATATCTTAAATGTGTATTAAACAATGATATAATTGTAAATGCCAAAGAAGGCAGGATTAAGGAGTAAAGGTTTAATTCAATTTGGTGTCTGTGTCGTTTTATACAAAATTTAACAAATTCTTATGTATCTCTTATACAAATTTTGTTATTAAATTCCGTCCATATGTATTTAACATTACCTATTATACAGAATGTTTGTGTTTATACATGGATTGTGTCATTGTAATTTTCTAATAAAGCACAGCAAGCTCAACTCTCCAATTTTTCTGGTAAAATTCAAATCCTAAGTGTGAGGTTAAGCCTTACCATTTTGTTAATATGACCATGGGTTGGGAAGCCTATTTTGTTCTGTGTTATTGCCCTCATGCATGAAGAAGTTGTCAGTTTCTTAAAGTTAAAATTACTGGTTGATTTTGGTTTTATCATTCACGATTACAAGCTAGTCAGGTCCTACGGGCCCCACAAAAAATGGCATCAAACCAGATAAAAGAAAAAATGGAATGTTGTTCATGTATGAAAGTACTGGTAAGGTTGAATTATATTTGTCATATGTTCTGTGTGTTGTGTCATGTTAATACGAAGGCAGCAAATGGTTTATGTAATATTATTGTTTATTTTGCATTTGTTTCATTTTATAGACAGGTATAATATATCTGTGCTTGGTCCAGACATTGTTTATGATTGGTCCAGACATTGTTTATGCTTGGTCCAGACATTGTTAATGCTTGGTCCAGACATTGTTAATGCTTGGTCCAGACATTGTTAATGCTTGGTCCAGACATTGTTAATGCTTGGTCCAGACATTGTTTATGCTTGGTCCAGACATTGTTTAGGCTCGGTCCAGACATTGTTAATGCTTGGTCCAGACATTGTTTAGGCTCGGTCCAGACATTGTTTATGCTTGGTCCAGACATTGTTTAGGCTCGGTCCAGACATTGTTAATGCTTGGTCCAGACATTGTTTATGCTTGGTCCAGACATTGTTTATGCTCGGTCCAGACATTGTTAATGCTTGGTCCAGACATTGTTTAGGCTCGGTCCAGACATTGTTAATGCTTGGTCCAGACATTGTTTAGGCTCGGTCCAGACATTGTTAATGCTTGGTCCAGACATTGTTTAGGCTCGGTCCAGACATTGTTAATGCTTGGTCCAGACATTGTTTATGCTTGGTCCAGACATTGTTTAGGCTCGGTCCAGACATTGTTAATGCTTGGTCCAGACATTGTTTATGCTTGGTCTAGACATTGTTTATGCTTGGTCTAGACATTGTTTATGCTTGGTCCAGACATTGTTAATGCTTGGTCCAGACATTGTTTATGCTTGGTCCAGACATTGTTTAGGCTCGGTCCAGACATTGTTTATGCTTGGTCCAGACATTGTTTATGCTTGGTCTAGACATTGTTTAAGAAATGCCATCAATCCACTACTACGAACATTAACATTCATGATCACATGTAATATTCATCATATAACATTCATTTTTAAGCCCTGGAAAAAGCCTTATTAAAGTCGAAACGTTGGAATGTGGAAGTTTGGTTTGTTTTAAAAAATATAGTTTATTAATAAATCAAGTTACATGTACTTAATTAGATACTAATTATTATGCCCTGACATCTACTATTGCAGGAGTGCTTTCTTTTAACTCCTCCATATAGATCTATGTGACAAAATGTAAGGGAAAACTTTGGAACTTAAACAGTAAATGTGGCCTCAAAATTACATATTTTATTGTTCTGCAATATGTCTTATTATCAGGACTTGAGTTGTAACATTTTCTCATACATTGTCAATCATCATCAGTGCTATTTTTACGTGTATTGATCTCAGTAATTGCCTCTGTACATAATCCTAATCCATCTGAACATCAGGTAGAATATCGCATACTTAGATGATGTCAACTTGTCTTGACTGCAATATCAAACAAGAGGATTAAACGTTTCTTACATAAGTGGTGGCTAGCATGTTGTACAAAGAGCGCAAGGTTAGATATTGTGATCACCCTATGTTTGGCATGAGTCGTCAACAATTATTGCAGTCTTAACATTTCAGAGGTAGTCATTCCCGCTTTATCTTCATAAAACTTGGTTGCAATGCATGTTTCCATGAAATTAAAGTCAAGTACAGGTATAGGTCATCTGGGGTCAACTGGGAGATCAGGAGGTTACATTAAAGGAATGTAGAGGTCGTCATAGTTGTGACATAATCTTTATAAAGTTTGTACCATTGGGGATAAGTTACTGGGTCATCTGGAGTAGAATGCAAGATATTTGCCAAAATATGATTATAATATACTGCAAGTCACCAGGTGATCACTTTAGGGCCAATGTCCCTCTTGTTTCAATCACCAGGTGATCACTTTAGGGCCAATGCCCCTCTTGTTTCAATCACCAGGTGATCACTTTAGGGCCAATGCCCCTCTTGTTTCAATCACCAGGTGATCACTTTAGGGCCAATGTCCCTCTTGTTTCAATCATCAGGTGATCACTTTAGGGCCAATGCCCCTCTTGTTTCAATCACCAGGTGATCACTTTAGGGCCAATGTCCCTCTTGTTTCAATCATCAGGTGATCACTTTAGGGCCAATGCCCCTCTTGTTTCAATCACCAGGTGATCACTTTAGGGCCAATGTCCCTCTTGTTTCAATCATCAGGTGATCACTTTATGGCCAATGCCCCTCTTGTTTCAATCACCAGGTGATCACTTTATGGCCAATGCCCCTCTTGTTTCAATCATCAGGTGATCACTTTAGGGCCAATGCCCCTCTTGTTTCAATCATCAGGTGATCACTTTATGGCCAATGCCCCTCTTGTTTCAATCACCAGGTGATCACTTTAGGGCCAATGCCCCTCTTGTTTCAATCATCAGGTGATCACTTTATGGCCAATGCCCCTCTTGTTTCAATCATCAGGTGATCACTTTATGGCCAATGCCCCTCTTGTTTCAATCATCAGGTGATCACTTTATGGCCAATGCCCCTCTTGTTAAAGTATGAACATGCTCTCATCTTTTAAAAAAAGTTATGAACTAGCTTCCATTATGCTGATTGGTCCTTAGTAAACAAAAAGCATCATTTAACATTGTACAAACATCATCGTTTTACACCATTTTGTGTATTTCACTAAATGCATTTCTGTATTTTCATCATTGAGTATTTTTAAATATTTGTATTAACTTTCTCATGCATGTTATATGTAATTATTGAAATTGTGTTCTACTGATATATCATAATGTATTTTATAAATGCAAGCATTTCATTGATGTTATGCTTCTGATGAGAAGCTAAATAAAAATCTGATGGTGTAAATTGTGTTTGTTTCTATTGGTAAATAGTTCCCCTTCCACAGTCTACCTGTTATAAACACCCCTACCTGAAGTAGTCTGATGAAAATCAGAAAATGGGAGTACTGGATTAGGAGAAGTTGTATTTATAAACAATTTTCTAACGTATATAGTTGATTCAAAGATCTCTGTCACAACCGCGTAAACAAACATTCACCCCGGTCGATTATTACAGGTTTCTCAGGATTAAATTTTACCATCATAAATACACTTATATGATTACAACTCTAATGGTCCTATAGCATAGCGGTTATACTTACTGCATTTAGCTATTAAGATATGGAACATTTTGGCGGTTATGACAGACATCTTTGAATCGACAATACCTACTCATCCCTTTATACCATTATTTTACACAATCCTATGAGGACTTAACTCACCTTGAAAATCACCAATTTGAAGAATAATCATCATGCGCGAATCTGTCTCGTGTTAATTTTGTCCATATCCTGTGATGTTTTGATGTCCCACTACTCAAACAATGCATAAGGAAAATACGAACGTGTTATAGCTAGTTTGCGATAGAAAAAAATCGTGTTTTTTAAATATTTCTCTGTAGTTACTACACCTACACGTATGAAATTTTGCACGAATAAATGAAATATATCTACCTAATACACACTGAAATTTCAGCAAGATCAGAAATGAGTTAAAAAAAGTTTTGTTTATAAGTTCTATGTAACATTTTTGTAGTTTTGTATGAAAAATCAAGTTAGAAGACTTGATACTTGCAACAGCCAATATACGGTCACGTGATACGCATAACGGTATATTTACGTATTTGCAACCTACTTAATTTAACACATGCGAGGCCCGTCCGTGAATATGACGAAGTACATGTTATTGTTTACAAGTGACACACCTAAATAAACCGAATCACAAGGACCACCTAAATCTCGTCTTTATGACGGCAATCCCAATCCAACTGATCACGGATTGTAACTGTTAAATAATTGATAGTAAATCATCAATGGAATACCAGATTACCTCCCTGCGTTAAACTGTAAGTACGCATGTAATTTCAATATGTAATAAAGAATTAATATCTTTTAATTGGTGACTAAAAATTATGAAATTCAAAATGAGACTAGGTAGGAAGTTATTGTAGTTCTGTGTAAATTTTCACCAAAATCTGATGAATAGATTTTAAGAAATCTTTAAAAAACACGATTTTTTTCTATCGCAAACTAGCTATACCCGGCATATTTAAGCGAATACAAGGCGATGTACTCTATGGTGAGCATTTGATAAGACTATTGGCATTTTGGTATATAGCTAGTTTGCGACAGATCTACAATAACTTCCTAACTACTCCCATTCTGAATTTCATAACTTTTAGTCACCTATTAAAAGACATTTAGTCTTTATTATATATTGAAATTACATGCGTATAGTTTAACGCATGGAGGTAATATGGTATTTCATTGATGGTTAACTATGAATTATTCAACCGTTACAATCCGTGATCGACGGAATTGACATGATAGCTGTTACGATACTTAGAAGGCCCGTATGATTCGGTTTATAGCTTGACCAGATTTAATTGACACTCACCATAGTCCATAAAGCTCGTCCGGCCATGCTCGGTTGTATTTGATCTGTATGTTAATTTACTATATACCGTTATCTCCGGACTTTTACGAATTATGCAAGAAGTCTCAGTTTAATCTGATAGGGCTATATTTATGTATGTCATTTGTAAACAATGTAAAACAATAGCATGTATTTTGTCAGATTCCCAGACGGGCCTCGCATGTGTTATCTTAAGTAGGTTGCAAATACGTAAATATACCGTTAGACGTATCATGTGACCGTACAATTGGATGTTGCAAGTATCAAGTCTTCTAACTTGATATTTCATACAAAACTACAAATATGTTACATAGAACTTATGAACAAAACTTTTTTAACTCATTTCTGATGTCGCGGAAATTTCAGAGTGTATTAGGTAGATATATTGCATATATTCGTGCAAAATGTCATACGTGTAGGTATAGTAATTACAGAGAAATACGTAAAAACACGATTTTTTCTATCGCAAACTAGCTATACAAGTACTGACATCATACCGTTCAATAATCAGCAACTTCACCACAATGATTTTCATAGAAATATCCAATAACTTCTTCCCCAATGGCCACACGTCCTTGGACACACTTTAAGTACCAAGAGTGCCTGTAGATTACCATAGACATACTTGTACCGTACTTGCACCGTATGTCTCCACGTATAGGATCACTGGTCATGTGTTCGAAGAACCAGGAATGTTCATAGAACTTCTAATAGTGTCCATATATTGTAGAAGTTGTAGCATTTGGACAGGAAGTTATTGACTGTTTAAAATCACTCTGGTGAAATTACTGGTATATGTACGTACGTGAGTTAGTCAACTTAAACCTATATGCCGGTAATTAATGGAGTAATTCCTAAAATGGAGTTCGAACACAATCTCAACAAAGAGTACATCTTCTTGTGTTCCCATACACAGGCCGAAAACACTTTAATATGGTTATTTGCCATTCCTTGAATAGTGGGACATCATAGAAAATGGGAAAATGGTGAATTGGATACGAACACAATTCACAATTAAGAAAAAATTATACTGCAGATGTTTGTCCAAAGTGACACCATCCCATCCGACTTTGCAAGCCGATCTGCCTGTCAGTATGCGACTATAGGGTGTTTGACATACATTTGTCGTAAAAAAACTAATAGACAAGCTAATCGGCATCCTTATGTTAATAATATTTGTTCCCCTTCATCCAAACACTTTAAATAGCATACTACGGTAAGCCTTGCAAGATTAACGATGTGAATTTTGTCCACCTATAAAGGCTGACAGTGGGCGTTGTGCCATACATTCACGTAGCACCACATGTTCAATGAGACATTTTTCTGGCATTGGGGTTATGTGCATTTTATACCACTTCAATCGGACAATGTATACATACACTTTGTTACTGCAATTTTATCATAAAACTAGAATACCGTGGTGAAGTAATTTAATGTACACGTACAGGATACAGGAACAGTTCAATGAATATAACATATCACATGTTCATACCATCACAACAACACACATCCATGTTTTGAAACATGTATCACAAACATATGAGAAAAATGAAGTCATGCCGATGTGTTTCGTCTTGCATTTTCTTCTTCACCAGTAGTCTGGTGTACAAAATGTACTCGCAGTCGTATGCAACTAAATTGTGTTGCATTAATGTGTCGACATAACTACGTACACATCTATATAAATACACGTATTTGTAAGATGCCAATGAATGTATGTATGAATGTATTTGCTTAGCCCTACTTTAATTATCTTAGACTGACGCATGTACATGTTGTATATAATTGACCACACTGTTATATTTGTTTTTATTTCTGCATATTTTATTAGTTTCTTCATGACCGTATATAAAGCATGGCCATTTCATGTGATATAAGACAACCTTTTATAAATATCGTCCTTCAAAATCATAACTTATATTATCATCAACTAATAATGAAATCTCAGGAATCATTATATTACTAAGTTCACAAACTATTCACTGGTAATATCACAATACGCAATTTTAGAGCCCGCAACTCCCTGTCAACTCACTATATTTTCTTTTCACTGGTGATCCTGATAACTCATATCAAACATTCATACATATTAAGTTTAAATTTGTCCGTATACTAGTAGTTTAGCATTGTAAATGTCTAGTTTCTCGTTGCCTATTTGTAGTTCCATTTGTCAATTAGTTCTCTTGTAACATTGTGTATATCATTATATGTCTCATATAAATGTCATTTGCATATATATATTTAAATATCTGTTTCTTTGTTATGTCGAATACATGCTTGAAGCTTATGTTTCTTATGTTAACTTTGATCCACGTTAAATGAAGGTTATCTTATCTATCTTATATTATCCAATGTCAGACCCATACTTTATCTAACTCACACATTCCAAAGCTTGTTTAGCCATAATGGTATCTAAATGTTGTTCTCCTAGAAAACTCTCAAATACTTTATATGCCTTCTCAAATTGACACTTGGCTTTAGCGAGGTAGTTGGCACCGTAATAAAACGCTCCCAGATTATACCTATAACAACAAACATAATGGCGAGTTAATAATTGCATTGAAATATACTACCATGCTTCGGAATAATGGTAATTTACATATAACTAACTTGAAGATACCATAATGTGTACTTATTTATCATCGCAACAGGTCCAAGATTGTATTATAATCTTGTGACTGGTACATCTTTTATCTGTTCTTCCTGATGATAGGTCAGCCGGCTATCGGATATATAATTGAGACTTGTGAATTAAAATTGAAAAAAAACTTGATAAGACATTATATTAGAAAGAGATTTGAATCCTTACTTCATTACCCAGTTCAATCTCATATATCATTGTGGACACATGTTTATCTATGATCATCCTCAAGAAATGACACAATACTCCATGTGAACATTTTAGAGTATATACACACCTGATGGATGCTGTTAAGACATAATTATCACCGAACATGTTACGTATGATAGCCAAGGCAGCCTCGAATAATTCACCAGCTCTTTCATCATTCCTGTCGTCATACACGAGAGCTATCTCATTTAATACCTTAGCAACACGAGGATGGTTAGCTCCAACGTCACCACGTGCCGCCTTTAAACTCTGCACGTGATATATCAAGGCTTGGTCAGGATGGCCCTCTTTATACAGAAGCTGTCCCATCTGTAAGAAATTCGTATGCAATTAATGGATTGTAATGAAACTGATAATTGGAAATTAGATGGTGAAATAACTGAGCTAACAGCCAAACAGAAACGACGGAATCGCATAGTCACTAGTCAAGATGAATCATCCAAAGCAGCACTCGACTGAAACTGCAAGACTATTCACAACGGTAAGAAGATAAACGAAATGACACACTATTATACACACGAAAGATTAACTTCCATAAATCACAAGGATGACGACGAGCAACCCAAACTGCTCTCTGTTCCCGCTACGTTAGATGGAAGTACATTTAGCTGTAACGTAACGCGGTGTCTGTGAGGAGTTAGATGGAAGTACATTTAGCTGTAACGTAACGCGGTGTCTGTGAGGAGTTAGATGGAAGTACATTTAGCTGTAACGTAACGCGGTGTCTCTGAGGAGTTTATGGTCAACCGTACACTAATTCATGCTTGCACTTTTAAAACCGGGGTAAGATACAAACATGTCATGGCAAAATATACGCAAATCATATTTGTGCGTATGTCGCAATTACTCAACTGTTTCAGTTCGCATTCAGAAGGAATTATTTGAATAAGCTTTCATCAACTTTCTGTTCTGTTCTGTTCTGTTCTGTTATTCAATATGCAAAAACGATATTAAAAAGAATCGGAAAGAGACAGCTCTGCAAACACGGAAATCACAACGGTACCATGACTACTGATAAAGCTCAACACGCATTATTACTCATTTGTAGCGATAATGTGTAAGATTAGCCAACTGTTATCAATGGATTGAATGGAAGAGTTGTGACAGACAAACCTGTGTAAATATGGAAGCAGTATAGGGATGATCTTGTCCTACAATACCGGCTGCAATCTCTAAAGCTCTCGTCACCAGTGGTTTAGCTTTCGCCACTTTACCTTGTTCTGTATAAACTGCAGACAACCCAAGAAGTCCCTCGCAAAGCTGTAGTTTCAGTTAAAGATTAAATAGAGATATATATTCATCAATCATTTTAAGTCGACATTGATTCAATCACATTTCAAATGGATACATTCGGAGGATTGATCTATACGACTTACGACTAAGTAAGTAGATCATCTACAACTCAAATTAATACATAATCAGCGTCCTAACTATCGCAATAATAAAATCAGTCCTATTCAAATAAGAGCTCCTCCTATATGTGTATATGTACGGGTGCTGGACGCTCGACTGTCTCGTACTTGATAGCACCCTCGCTCATCTTCAAGTGAAAGCTGTATGAGTAACAAGGGCAGATAACTCAATATAGGGCACATGGTTACCAACATTGTTAGTATGGACTCCTATTATGATAGAGAACAACTATGTTGAGTTTCAAGCGAATACCTTTGATAGTCTTAGAGAAAATGTCATTTTTGTGTATAAATTCTAAGTAAAAAAGGGGGAATAAGTCTTATAAAAAGATGGATAGAATGGATTTCTCTTGTCAGCAGGTGTAGGTCATCACATTCTACAAGTGTGTTGACTTTTAAGTTCAAAGCTTTGATATATAGTGTCTGAGAAAATTCAGTTTGTTTGTTAAATTGTCACTATTTGTATTAACTAAGCCGAAACAAGGATAGATAACCTCATAAATATAGGTCACGTGGTTACCAACCTTGTCAGTATGGACTCTTGTGAAGGAGAATAACTATGCTAAGTTTCAAATGGATACCTTTGATAGTTTTTGACAAAATGATTATGACAATAAACTTTACCAACGCGCGCACAAATGCACACGCAGACGATCCTATCAACTTTTAACTTCGAACTAAAATACAAATTCCATTGCGGTATACGTACATAGTATATTGGTTCAAACTTGCACTCTTTCAAACTATGCTAATTCTATTACGGTGAACATTGGTTTAAATGTACACTCTTTCAAACAATCCTTCCATTGAGGTAAACATTGGGTTAAAGACTACACTCTTTCAAACAATACTTATTCTACTACGGTAAACATTGTTTTAAATCCACTCTCTTTCAAATAATACTTAGTGTACCACGGTAAACATTGGTTTAAATCGGCATTTTTCAAACAATACTAATTATTATGGAAGGGAATATCCGCCAGTACATGCATGCTGTTAAGTGACAATTTTATGTTGTCTTGTTACATGCATATTGCTAAATGACAATTGCATCTTGCCTTCTTTCATTCGTTTTAAACTAACTGCAACAGCCGTGTGTCTTTGTGCTTCTTTCCTTCAGTAAGTGGCACGTGGCTTGAATCTTTCCTTACTCGGTGTAGATCTATATATTCTTGCGTGTAAATAACAAATGCATCCTTTCTATTAATATGTTTGTGTATCATCTTAAAATGTTAATGCCAACAAATTCTTATTGCTTCCTACGTTTTACTTAGTGAATTTGATTTAATCGTTCCTCCATTACCGACCCATGCGTGTTAATATCAATGATTGCAAATTCAGCAAGGCGAAACCAATTAGCACTAAGCAGCAGCTAGCATGAACTTAAACGAATGTATTTGTAATATTCAATTCGTACAATGCTGGGAACCAGACTTTTTCGGCAGTTCCCGTAAAAATGTCAACCTTGGTTTAAGTCAAGTCAGCGAGCGATAGCAGCGAACAATAACTCCAGCGAACGATAAGGATATAGGTTATACACCACTAAATTTCCAAGCGAACAGTAAGAATTTCCCAGCAAACAATAAGAATGGGTATGATAAAAAGGGGCATATTGAGGCAACCAGGATCTGTGACCCCGGAAGACCGGGTATGCAGATGTAGGGCAGGTGGACGAGAGTTGAAAAATACTGTCGCTAGGCCCCTATCTTGGGGCTGAAAGAGGGGTCAGACCCCCAAAGTAGCCAAAATAGCGTTATGCCATAGGCGACTTTGGATGGGTTCGAGCCTGTGTACCGCCCAAACCATGCTTTCAGACCCCAAAAGACCGGATATACAGACAAAGTATAAGATCATACGAGTCGAGCGGGACCCTCAGCAAGTTCCTATCTTGGGGAGGGTATCGGCTTGGGGCCGAACCCCGTGGTGCCTATAATAGCAGTGTATTGAACTTTGCGTTTTGGGCCGGTTTCGGGCCCGAACAGAGCCTAAACCCGGCTCTGTGACCCCAGAAGACCGGGTATGTAGATGTAGGGAAGGTGGACGAGAGTTAAAAAATACCGTCGCTCGCTAGGCCCTATCTTGGGGGCTGAAACAGGGGCCAAACCCCCAAAGTAGCCAAAATAGTGACCATGGATGGGTTCGAGCCTGTGTATCGTCCAAACCATTCCTCTATACATTAGACAGTCAAAAGTGTCAGTTTTGTTGTTTCAATCCAAGAGTCTATCCGTCCATTGTAAATAATTCGTTTGAAGAGAAAACTTACCTAGACATGATTTCCACGAAAAACGATACAACGGACGGGCAAGTTTTCACTTACAAGAACTCACCGTTAAACCACGGAAAATACCGAACGTTTAAATTTGCTGTCCTGAGTGATCTCCCTTGTATAGTAATTTGCGCAAGAAGCTAAAATTTCTATTGGTTCCCTGTAATGTTCTTAATGTTGTAAAATGTATTATCATGCTTAAATGTTTAATCAAGTATCAAAAAATACGAACGATCCAAAAGGTTGTTTGTAGTTCGTTACGTTCAGTTGCAACAAAGTCAAATGCACGTAGTCAAACATAGAATGCAGTAAGAAATGAGTAAGAATGAATAATTCAAAACTACATAAGTCAAAACAAAAAGGTATGTCGCAGTTGGCAATTACATGCAAGAATAAACGATATACATGAAGGGATTGTCCACTTAGCATCAAGAAACATGAAGTATGAATAACGTGGACAATACTTGTAAGAAACCAAAATGCAGCTGTCAAGTAGTAGAACGCATGTGCAAGTAGATAGCATAAAATTGTCACTTAACAGCATGCATGTACTGGCGGATATTCCCTTCCATAAATTCTAACACGCTAGGTTTTAAGGAACACATACCAATAATTGACGTGAATAAGTATCTTCGTCCTCTAGTTTGGTGACTCTGTTAATGCCATCTTCATAGTATTTAACGGCATCCTCATATTGTCCTAGTTGACAATGTACAGCACCGAGTTCTCTTAAAACCTGAAATGTAGGACGAGATTATGTTCTCTATTCCGTGTCCTCCGTGTTAGACGAAATGTATTCAATTTATTTAGAATAAGGCAGCATTATTTGATCTAGTACTCACTTATAGTCGTATACTTTCCTTACTGTACCGTGATGATGCTTTTACTTTCAAACTTGATAGGTCAACAGAAAAGCAAGGGACAATCGTGAGTCACAGTCCAATATAAACTTACACGGCACACGTCCAATTACCCACGCAACTTAATATAATTATCATGAAACATATATTAGCAAAACAGTCGTGTGTTATGTCCAATCTATTGTATGCGCATTACAGAACACAGAATTAAGCACTACCTTAATAATATATGGGTGTTTACACTGGTATCGCCAGCTATGGTTGATAGGACTGTATACAATGGTACTGTGTGATGCGTATATCGTTCCCAAGTGTTCCAGTAGAGACTTATAACAGTTCCTAGCTGCTTCCATTAATCCTAATAACTTGAAGAAGTTTCCCAGCAAACTGCAAAATAAAAAAATATTATTGTTTTGTCGAAATATGTTATACAGGGTGTCTCAAAATACATGTCCGCTTGTTGAAGGGTCATAGATTTGCCGAATGAGTCGGTAAATTGATAATCATAATCTCATATGAAAGCTAAATTTAAAAATTGTGTGGTGAATAATGTCATATGTCAATACTCGAACAACTGATGACGTCATATACGTTATACTAACGTCATTAGCAACAGACGTTCTAAAATGTCCGAAGAGGCAGATAGCATGTTGTACGGTAATATGGGTCAAATTTATATCAAATGTGGTCATAGTAATAGTCAGGCGTATTTTATTATGCCCACACTGACTGAGAAACTGATCAGGGTTCACTAGAAAATGAAATAGGACGTATTTAATAGAGGAACACATTTTTAAAAGAATTGGGACTGGAAATTTGATATTCTATAAAGATGCACGAAATTACTCGAAGAACATACTGGGTTAAATATACAGAGATTTAGTGATGCTACTTTTATTGAAATCAGGAAAAATGAACAAAAATATCCTAAATATTAATTTATTCTGATACTATTTGAAAGTGGAAATATACATTTCAAGATATATAACTACATCAAAACTCAAAATATCAATTTGTTAAGAAAATGGAAACATCACAACCGACTTAAATTTATGTGAACGTCATTAAAAACGTCTAACGACGTCATACACAGGGTTTACCGAATTAGGGGTAGCTACTCAAAATGCATTCTATAGGTTTCGTATGCATTATTTTGGATAATTGTTTCGTTATTTCTACATTGATTTGAATGCCCTTTGATCATACATATAAATCAGATATGTAAAGCAATACGTTACGGAGTGATATGTCCTCAACAAGCGGACATGTATTTTGAGACACCCTGTATATGTGTGTACTGTAAAACATTTAATTTCGATGGGACGAATTTTCGTGGTTTTGGTAAAAAATACCATTTCGATGGAACGTAAACTCGTGATTTTGGATTTTTAAGAAATAAAAACGAAGGTCAAAATTATTGTTCGATGGGATTTCATTGTTAAATGAGTGTTTTCTAGGTTTATGTGATTAATACGTATAATCTTAAGATTGTCATAAGGACGTCGCGCACGATGTTCCGTCTTTTTACGTTTTTAGGGTATGCGCAATGGAAGAAAATTGATAAAGAGCTTAATTTTCATCGGATTTCTTTCAAATTTTAACTAGGTGTAGCTTTTAAAATGTACTTTTCGGCCATAATTTCAAAATAGATGAACACCTTCCTGAAAATTTATAATAGCAATTTTTCTTGAGATTTTTGTTGAAAAATGTCGTGTAACTGCGTCACATTTGTCTCGATACAGTGTGCGATATTTCACCTTACAGAAGTCAATTTAATGTCAAAATTTACGGGAAGATGCCATATGTGTTCGCAAATGAATAACAAACAAGATGTCATATTACATTTGAACGTGAGACGTCAAACATAGCTGTTGGTAATTGTTAAATAGTTTGTAAAATTCTGTAACTTTGCCATTTTTTGCGTAAAATATATAAAACTTCTATATAAAAATTCCTCCGGTTATTTTCGTTTTCCCTGCAAAATATTGATATTTAGTATACTTTAAAAGAAATAATATGACATCAAACTAGTAGTGAAAAAATGGTTGAGAAAATGCAATTTTAGAAAATACAACAATTTTATAAAAATACAAAAAAAATGTCACATATTATTTTGACGCGACAGTAAAATCCGAAAAAAGATTTCATACACAAATATTTCTTTTTGATCGTCACTTTTGTTTTTTCCCGTATCCACATGTTATAATTATGATCATCGTGCAAAGTGTACAATAATTAAAAAATAACTGAACTATGAGTTTTATGATTTTATAAGCATTCTTCGTTTGCCACCCGGTGTGTCACAAAATAGAAAATGGCGTATTTTTCGTACTTCGCGTCCCAGTTAGCTTATTTTATGTCATTAATATTGGATGATGCAACATAATTTCATAAAAAAGAAAGCTACTTTTTCATTAATTGTTATACATTCATCAAATTGTCAAAATTTCAAATAGCTAGGTTACTTAATTTTGTCCTTGATATGTTATATTCGGATGTAAGGCGTTTTGTAAACTTTTTCTAAAATGTTAAAATTCAAAGCATGACTCTAATTATTCCTTATTATTTGAACTACGGTGTTAGTAGATTTTAATGAATACTGAAACAAAACTATGATATTCTTATTCCGTTTTCATGTCAGATTTATCATGTAAAAATTCATAAGTTTCCCAGCGTAAATGCTAAAATAATACAATACTTTACATCGGCATTATGGCTTGTAAACTTTTATCAATTTACGCTCTAAACATGACGTCGGACATAACTAACGTCCGCATGTTCTGACACGCAGATACATAATTTTAATACACATCACAATGAAAACACACGTGTACGATATACATATATTTTATTCATAATTTATGTTAAACATTACCTTTACCTATGTTTTGTGAATGAAATCTTATCAGGGGGGGGGGGGCAAATACAAACACATTAATAAAAAATATAAGAAATATTGATTTATTAAAACATTCTAGTAATCAATTACATGTTGCATGACATTCGCTAGCAGATAGAATGAGAAGATTGTAACTACATTTGTATTACTTACGACCTATTTAAGACTGCTTCACAAGGCGATTCTTATGAGCCTATTTTCGTGAAAATACGAATTTGTCATGCTGAACAAACTGATGTTGTAACAGCTTGATTTACTATAAGTAAAGAGTTTTTTTCTTGATTTCTCTAAATATCGATTTTGTAGTTACGACCTTCTCATTCTATGCCAGCGCATTGTTTCCTATAAAGTGTAATAAAACCTATAGAGGTTATTTACGAGTAATAAATTAAAGATGAAGAGTACTACTAAGTTAAAGATCTTATTGTTGAAGAAAGAACCGTAAAACATTATTAAACCCGTTCTTTTCGTAAATACAAAATACTTTTTCCGACGTTCTTTACAAAAATTATTTAATAAAATTACAAGTTATATTCGTATTCTTTTCTGTATTATTATCGTTGATATATACTTGAACAATGTATTGGATTTAATACACATCACTTTAGTAGTTTTTTCAAGACAACGCGATGAAAATGACTGCTCGAATATTTTGACGTTAAATTTTACGTTTTCCGTGTGACGCTTCCACGACGCAACACCGTGCGCGACGTCAATGTCATACGAGTTTTATCATACGAGTTTTATTTAACTCGTGTGGAATGAGCGCTCGTGAAAGATCCTCTATATTAGTTTGAATTGACATATTATGATATTAAGTTTGAACGGTATGCACATGTATCATTGGTGAAATTGTTTTACATAAATTGATACACATGTATAGTACTGTTGACCGGTATTTCTATCAAAAATATACGTATAAGTTTTACAAAAATATTTTAATTTTTAATCCTTAATATTTTATGTGATTAAACAAGTCATTCGACAAGACTTGATTTTCAGAACAGCTCATGCGTATCACGTACAGCGTATCACGTACACGTACCAAACAACCAAGTTATATGCACAACAGAACTATAACTAACATTATAGTCTGCCTAATTTAAGAATAAATGATGTATGCACAATGTCAACAAACCCGGCGACTTTGACATAAAACTCCAGTCTGTCCATTAACTCTTTTCTAGGAACTCTTAGATATTGTGTTGTATATATATCATCCACTTGACTGAAGTCCCCAAGCTGAAATGAACAAAATATCCTTGGTATTGAAAATAAACAAAATGTCTAAAAATAGTAAAACGCCCTCCTTATGTTGTATTGTTTAACATTTGGGTGAAATAAAATTTAAGTTTTGTTCCGTTCTGCTCATTTCCCAACTATCACTCCGGTGTTGAATTGATGTCATTTCCCAACTATCACTCCGGTGTTTAATTGATGTCATTTCCCAACTATCACTCCGGTGTTTAATTGATGTCATTTCCCAACTATCACTCCGGTGTTTAATTGATGTCATTTCCAAACTATCACTCCGGTGTTTAATTGATGGCATTGCCTTATTATTGTAGAAATACATTGTAATATGTCCACGTATAACTTAACATATTTCTTTCAAATACAAATCATAGTTACCTTTTGGAATAAAACACTAGATCGCTTGAATTCATAGAATGACTGATTTATCCGATTGTAAGATTCAGCAGTTCCACATTTGAAACGAATGATGAAACCGACCTTGATTTGAGTATTGATTTCGTCGCAATAGGTGTTCGCCAATATTCCTACTAACTGTAACACAGCTCAAGATATGGAATAATTATACTTACACTCCTCCAAGCTCTGACTAATTCAATAAGCCCCTCTTGATCTTGTGACAGTTGGTAGAACATGTCAAGATCACTTATTGTGGCTCGGAGTCTTCCAGATTCATCAGCCTTCCTTAATAAGACAGGTAACTCCTCCACCTTTAAACACAAATATGTGCTCATCGGTCAATGCTTAGAAACATAATTCACTATTATTATAGTAAACCGATATAGTCGATTCAATAAGCTTTACTAATTGGGGAACTATCACATTCGAAAGAATAGCGGTGAATACCGTTAACCCTTGTATATAGCTTATAATTAGCATAAAATATCAACATTTTGCCGCACAGATTATATTGAACAGACTAATAGCAACATTTCTTCACAACGTTTATAGAAAGCATAAAAATATCAACATTTCGTCACACAGTTTATAGTAAACATATTAATATTAACATTTCGTCACACAGTTTATAGTAAGCATAAAAGTATCAACATTTCGTCACACAGTTTATAGTAAACAGATAAATATCAACATTTCGTCACATAATTTATAGTAAGCATATTAGTATCAACATTTCGTCACACAGTTTATAGTAAACATATTAATATCAACATTTCTTTACACAGTTTATAGTAAACATATTAATATCAACATTTCTTCACACAGTTTATAGTAAACAGATAAATATCAACATTTCGTCTCACAGTTTATAGTAAGCATAAAAGTATCAACATTTCTTCACACAGTTTATAGTAAACAGATAAATATCAACATTTCGTCACATAATTTATAGTAAACATAAACATATCAACATTTCGTCACACAGTTTATAGTAAACAGATAAATATAAACATTTCTTCACACAGTTTATAGTAAGCATAAACATATCAACATTTCTTCACACAGTTTATAGTAAACAGATAAATATCAACATTTCTTCACACAGTTTAAAGTAAACATAAACATATCAATATTTCTTCACACAGTTTATAGTAAACAGATAAACATCAACATTTCTTCACACAGTTTATAGTAAACACATTAATATAAACATTTCTTTACACAGTTTATAGTAAACATATTAATATCAACATTTCTTCACACAGTTTATAGTAAACATATTAATGTCAACATTTCTTCACACAGTTTATAGTAAACATATTAATATCAACATTTCTTCACACAGTTTATAGTAAATCAGATGTTTTAACATTTACAAACGCAAAAATGAAAAGAGAAGGATTTTTCACATCGTTTGTAGCAAGCAGTAAAATATTTGTTCACGATTTAAGAAATGAAATATGTTCTTAAAACTGATCATGAACAGTAGTAAACGGATGCATTAAATAATTTATTATAAATTCTTACCTTCCTGTTGTCCATTTCTCTCCCTTCAAAATAATCAGCAAGTTTCAAATACCCGGCCTTTTTGTCAGCATCAGTATTAAGATATTTCTTTTCCACAGCTTGTCGTAAATGATCATGGAAGAAGTTGAGTATACCATCGCGATTGATGAGGTTTTCAAACAGTGACAGGTAAAAGGGTGACCATATAGCGCTGGTGACCTATAATATAGCCATTTTTGATTCTGCATTTGTACCAATCTTATTCTTATTTCAAATATATAGTTCAGAATTTTTCGTATGCTCGTATAATCAGGTTGGTTTTGTAACATACAGTATAGGAATCTTTTATCTAGGCCCATGTAAAATGACGAATCATGATATATGGTGACTTTGAATTGGTTAGAGTAGTGCAATAAAGCAATCTACACTCATTTTAAAACTCATAATTATAGGGTAATAGTTACCAAATGTGAACTAATCATTTTTTCAGCAAAAGCTGCGGACTGTCAAAAGCAGAACAACAGACACTTACATTGAGGAAGTCCACCAATTCGGCTTCTGACATACCACGACTTGAACACCATATAGCGGATGTAGCATCACGAACTAAATTATGCCTAAAACACAAATACATAAGGTGAATAAAGCAAAATTACCATTATATTGTTTAAATGCATTCATATTTTTTACCAGTTCTTTGTCACTGATGTAGACTTAGGTTATGTTTGGACGGCTGATCACTCAAGTCCGATTATGGACAAATTCAGTCGTTTTGAAACGATATCCCTTTTCCAAAATAAAAACAACATTCACAACTGATAAGCAGCATGTTAAAGACGGGTGAAAGTTTAAAAACTTCAGTAACTTAGACGTATTGCGAGCGTCACACAGCTGACATCAAATAGTACAAAAAACTTTAAAAATATATATAGATGCCATTAGGTTAATCCGTACGGATAATGAGGGATATACATAGTTGTAACTAATAAGATACCTTGAATTTTCTCCCTTTTCAAAGTCGCCTTCAAGTCTCTCCAGTATTTTTGCAAACAGATCACCAGGACTAGGTGCTGTCAAATACTCTCGTATTTTGTCCGACAGAGTACGGAACGATCCATACATCCGTACCTTACAGAAATAGACAAATGTAATAATCGTTTCGTACTAGTTATGCAAGTCATCCCCCGCCCGACCTTGTGTCAATTTCGTAACAAAGAGGATATGTAGTTACCAAAACATCCTACAAATATGGTAAACAGCTTCCACGCTTTGTTAACAATGTATGAATTTTAAAGATTTAAGAAGTCTAAGTGCAAAAATTTTGATCAAATTATATTTTAAAGAACGACAATCAATGTGTACAATATGCAACAATCTATTTCATTTAGGATGTTCACGTTATTTTGTTTATGTTTTATGTTTATTTAATTTCAGTGATTACTATGAAAATGACAAAAGTATATACAGGGTGCTTATTGCTAAAGGGTAACATAGATAACTTTAATAACTTTGTCAGATTTAATGATAGAGAAGTGGGTTGACCACTATTTCAAAGCTAAGGAGCCCAAGTGTATACTACGAAACTGAAAATTACAGTACAAAGTATAAGTGAAAGCATCAATGTTTATAATGCAAGGAATTATTAGTAACTCACGACGTCATTTGCTGCTGATTTGGGCAGTTTTGCAGAAATCAGAAAAACGCTTCAAACTTCTGCTGAGAAAAAGAATGTAACATTTGAAATGAAATATGTCTAGAATAAAACTTCCATGAATATGTTTATCAATGACGCATAAATTCAAATATTATTTCAAAAACTGGCAAAGTTATTAAAGTTATTGATGGTCACCCTTTATATATATAAATGTATACAAACATGTACTTGTATATCTAGATTATGCATGTTTATCTACTTTTATCAATTTAGTTAGTACAGTACACCCCACGTTTAGCTACATGATGTCAATATAGTTAGTGCAGTACACCCCCGTTTAGCTACATGATGTCAATATAGTTAGGGCAGTACACTCCACGTTTAGCTACATGATGTCAATATAGTTAGTGCAGTACACCCCATGTTTAGCTACATGATGTCAATATAGTTAGTACAGTACACCCCACGTTTAGCTACATGATGTCAATACAGTTAGTGCAGTACACCCCCGTTTAGCTACATGATGTCAATATAGTTAGGGCAGTACACTCCACGTTTAGCTACATGATGTCAATATAGTTAGTGCAGTACACCCCATGTTTAGCTACATGATGTCAATATAGTTAGCACAGTAAACCCCACGTTTAGCTACATGATGTCAATATATTTAGCACAGTCCACCCCACGTTTAGCTACATGATGCCCATATAGTTAGTACAGTACACCCCACGTTTAGCTACATGATGTCAATATAGTTAGCACAGTACACCCCACGTTTAGCTACATGATGTCAATATAGTTAGCACAGTACACCCCACGTTTAGCTACATGATGTCAATAACGCTAGTACAGTACACCCCACGTTTAGCTACATGATGTCAATATAGCTAGTACAGTACACCCCACGTTTAGCTACATGATGTCAATATAGCTAGCACAGTACACCCCACGTTTAGCTACATGATGTCCATATAGTTAGCACAGTAAACCCCACGTTTAGCTACATGATGTCAATATTTACTTATACATTACCTCGTCTAGCAAAGACTTGAGGTAGAGAGCATTTGATGTCTGCTTCGCATTCACGATCATATCCTTCTGCTCCTGGGTCAAAGTTTTGCCATAAATGCCTTCTAAATAATCTGTGACAATCTGTGCTTTCTCTGTGTCATCTAGTCGTTCTATTTTCATGCTTGGCCATTCTCGTTCAACGCATACATCCATTGCCTGAATCATAGCAGTTAAAACAGAAATTGAGACCACCACCACTGGAATCCTGTACTATACTAGGAGATAAACTAATTTAGTATGGCTTAATACTTGCAAGAAATGACATTCTAATTGGAATATATTTGAAATCATGTTTGTGTTTTATATTGAGTAGGGTTGATCAATTCATAAACGTAATATTTTGTTTTTACCAAAAGTAACACCTTACAGTTGACTATTGTGGGATAAAGAAAGGCATTGTTATATCTGGTTATGTCAGTTCGACCTCACATAGTCCAGGGATGGTATTCAATAATACTTTTATGTAATTGGAGAATACTTGAAACCAATTATATCGCCTGTTTCTGACAAGAGTTTAATATGATGTTATCTCTCTTTGGTTGTCTTTATCAGTAAGTCAAGTAAGATCATTATTGATTACTAGTAGATATCCACCATCCCTAGGTCTGCTGTTTATACAAAAAAGTCAATATAAATATATTACCCGACCAGGTAGTGTTGACAGTAAAATGAAAACATTACGAGGTATATTCCGGGGAATCCAGGACAAATCATGTTCATTTCCTGGAATAAAAAACATACAATGAATCATTAGATGTACTTTAAGATGTACTGTTACAGTCAGTTCAACGAAAAATGAAAGCGGTTGTACATATACTATCGTCCGGTAGCTAAACTAAGTTTATCTAGGTTTAACTGGGTTAACCTAAGGTTACGGTATTCACCGCTATTCTTCCGTGTGAGATTACTCTCATTAGTATTACTTACTGAATCGACTATACTAAGACAAGTAGTTTAACATTTCAACTAAATACCAGCCGCACAACATACATGTTATGGTAGTGTCTGTTAGATAAAGTTCAAATTATTCATCAACTTTAATCGAATGAACCTCCTTAAGTCTCTGTTTCTGAATATTAACCTCTGTCAGTATACCTAAATAGCTTCGTATACTTTATATGAACAGTGTGCTGCTCTGTTAGATGTTTTCAGTTGAAAAACCCAACTTTAACAAAGACAGAGATTCGACTCGATTTATTGTCTCTGGATACTGCCCTGTCCGTGGGAACATTTTTACGAAACCTTCTTAATGAAGCTCAAGGAAAATAGGACATCGTCCTTGTATATATGTTGAAACTCCAAAAGTTTAATCAACTTTATGCTGATAAGACAAACTATTTAGAACATTTACGACATAAACACTCAGATTTCATTGTTCGTTGTTAATCTTGCCTTAACAACTACAATGTCGGCCGATATTTGTCTTATATGCATTGGGCTATGTGTAATGATTACACAAATACAAGCAGTACAAGGTGATGACAATTCAGCTAATGTCCAAACCTTGCTTAAAAGAATTGAAGATCTTGAAAGACGTGGAGAGAAGACTGAAGAAAGAAATGAAGAACAACAGACCCAGATTGACCGACTCACCCAGCGTCTTCAGGAGGAAAAGATGAAACATTGCCACGGTAAGTACAATAATCTTACTTGCAGAAAGTATTGATTTATTATAATGTTGAGTTATCACAGTATGTCTAAATATTTCGACCATAATGGTCTCTTTCAAGAGATGCATGTACACTATCTTACATTTACATAGTATTGAGACCCATACTGATTTAGCAACATAAATAATTGCCATCCTCTAATAGGGATATTCTATAACTAGAGATGATTGATATTGTTTCATATACAGTACAATTATTGATACTCGCGTAGTGTACGTATTATTCATCAGAGTAGCTGTCAATTAGAAAATTAAATTAGTTTATTCGGTTGTTTGTTTATTTATTTCCCACGATGCTATATGCTACATATGATATGACTGAAATTTATGTTTTGTTCACCTAACTAAATGAAATACTAGTATTCACTTGCGATTGGTGACTTTATATTTTAGACCACAGCATGAAACAGAGGCAACTAGACACCGAGATACAAGTAGCCTTCTATGGCAAAATGACAAGCACAGCTAACATCACTAGCCAAGTGATCAAGTTCAACACTATCCTGACCGACATAGGGAGTGCATACCAACACTTCACTGGAAGAATTGTGGCACCGGTGAGTGGAATATACGTTTTCTCCCTGACTGCTATGGCGCACCTTGATACCGATACACATCTTGGTATTTATGTAAATGATCAGCGCAAGACGTACTTGAAACTAAATGGACCTGAACACACCTACGATACTATGAGCCAGACAGCGGTCTACTACCTACATCAGTTTGACAATGTTTCGGTACAGCATCACGAAGGCAACAAGACAATACATGGCGAATACACGGCATTTACAGCATTTCTACTGCAACAAGACTATGGCAATATGGGCACAACTATAATTGGCTGATAAATTATTGCATTGATCTGCATCAATAAAGCATCAATACTAATAAACATTTGCTGTCAATAATAACGTATTTCAATATCAGCGCAAATAAGCGGAGTATGCAACCAACGAATAACAAGCATAGCGTTATATATCTATGAAAATTATATATACATACCGAACTGGCCTGCACCATCATCAAGTTGGTTTAAGGCATCAAATACGATAACAATTTTTGCCCTTGTTGCAGCAGATGATAACCATTTACTCAGATCATTAATCAGTTGTGTATCTGACGTTGGAACTTGCAGATTGAGGGTGAATGCTTCTTTAAGCTCTTCGTATACTCTAAAACAAATACATGTAACAATTAACATCTCTTCCGATCACGTACACGAAAACTAGACAATGAGCACATAGTAAAGAGACAATCTTATTGTTGATGTAAATGCAAGACGTCTTCATAACTGCAAAGTTACATGCATTTGTCATTATATTTTACAATTATATAGAGGATATTTGTATTTAACGGTATACGATCGGTTGGTAGTTCACAGAGTAAGCAGCTGAATTATAATTTCATGAGTGGCTGAGCCACAAGTTAAGATATAAGTCAGCTGATCACGAGGTTAAAGATTTAGAAAACGAGTGAAAATGCTTCGTTATTTTATTTTTGTCGGTGGGGAAATTTGCTAAAAAATTGTCCAATTAGTTAAGTGAAATTATCAACAGTGACATTATCGGAGAATAATACACAGTTATTTCACCGTAAATCACCGTTTAACATTGTATTCAGTGTAAACAGTTACATTTTAATTATGTATATGATATACATTTTTACCTTTGGTATATGGTATATTTTCAAGAGGCAGTGTGCCCATTTGTATTAATTACAAGAAAATGTCATGTTTTCGAGCATGTAACGTTACAAATATACTACAAGAAGTTATTTTGTTTTCGATATATCGTCACGAAATGGCTTACCTTCGTAACATTTTAATATAACTAGCACTTTCGGCAGAACTTCCAATAAAATGAACGAAGATGAATGTTTCTGGTTCAGAATCGACAACACGCTTAACCCAATTTGCAACCAATGCTGACTTTCCACTTCCTGTAGTAAAGATACAACTTAGAATATGGTTATATGTAAGTACTGGTAACTTTAGGTGTATCCTAAGTGTTTGATGTTTTTATATTGTGAATCCAATTAAAGATCGTGAGATTCACGGAGTGTCAATGGCTTTACTAAAACCTTTAAAGGCGATACACAAGGTACTCTGTTTTTATTTCCTTGATGCTAAACATTATTTTTAAATTTTCATACTTCTAATTTGAATTAAAATACAATCAAGGATTGGAGCGACACTTATCAACTAACGTATTATTTCATATTGCTAATATCAACTAAGTCAATACTGTATATACAGGTATGTTAACAAACGGAACAAAGTCGTACCACATCTAGTTGCCCATTGGAATACTGTAGTGGCATTTTAAGAAATGTTTATATGTAACTAAACATAGGTGCAATCACAAACCTGACTCGCCGATGACGACAAAAGGTTCGTTGATTGTCTTTCTCTTCTTTCTGTATTTATCAATAGTATCAAAGTATTCCTCACGTCCAATATACACTCTCCATCTAGCTGAGGCAAATGCTAAGTGAGCCTCTCGTTGTAACTCTAGCTTGGTCAATTCTGTACCGATTGGAAAGTCTTTGTCAATGCAAGCTTCTAAATCCTTCAAATATGAATAATGTTGAGTAAACAAAAGATTGAATTTAAGAAATAGACGTTTGTATCTTGTAAAACATGCACAAATGGAATTCTTGAGCTCGAGAAAAATAAACTGTATACAGTTACAACAAAACCCTATCCCGTGGATGTTTACTAGTGACAGGTGTAATTATAGTCATAACAGATGACCATTAAAATTCTAAATAATCGGTAAAGAAAGCCCTCAACATAACTTGATATATCAGAGCAAATTGCCTGAGAGATACATGGTATAGTACATACCTTTGTAATAAGATTAGCTACTTCTAATGGTGATTTGAATGTAGCAATTTTCAGACCTGTTCTGTTTTTGACACGTGATTTCAGTGATTCCTGTCGCTCATGATGCCATTCTGACTCTGATATCATACGCTTAAAACAATAATCATGTAAGTGAAACATTTGTAACAAGTTTTAACGAGTTTTTTCCATATCACAGTTAAAGTCTTTGTTTCATACGCTTAATAATTTGTAACAACAAAGTTTGCAGTGTTAATAAACAAACAGGGAAAACCATAAAGAAGGTGCGGCATCAAAGCTAAACAATCCTAAAGGGCGGAGGCGGGACTCAAATATTTTAACAGAAATAAATTGATTCTCGTAAACACCGGTTACAAAGTATTAAATGTTTTAAAGTAGTTTTATGTTCTGAAACAAACGGCTACGTTAAGAGGTATCTACGTGTTGTAGTAACTATATTCATGTACAAATTATTTAACAACAATCACATAAACCATCACGGATAAAACGCAATTTACTATGTTTTACCTTATATTCGTCTTCAGGTAGCTCGCCTTCCTTATAAGGCTCTCGCATGTAGAAGAAACATTTCTCTAATTCTTCATCAGATTTGGAATTTAGACAACCATGGAGAACCTCAAGCTAATAACAATTAGATGCCAGATATTCATAAAAACGATATGAGGAAATCGTACAGGTCAGATATTCATAAAGGCAGTACATATACAAAAGACATTTTTACCTATTTCGATAATTTAAGGATTCCTACAAAGATGGATGTCTATATAACATGACTTTAGTAAATAATTATGTACGAGTTTTTTTAAAATACAAATAAAGTGACATTCGTCTTTTATGTCTAAAGGGTTACAGTATACGCAGTATATTGCCTCAAGAATAGTTTGGAACTGTTTAAATTCTTAGCGTGAAATACTCAGCCTAAGGCCACAACAATAAATCTAAAACACATTGTTATGGTATCCATATAGTTTCCATAGTCGTAATAAAACAACGTTTTAATTACCTGAGTCACACTGGAGTCAAATCTATACTCATCGATCCACCTCAATTTGGGGTGATTGTCTATAGCATAATTATATGTCATGTTCAATGTTTCGTCCTTCGCATCTTCTCTTTGACACCAACCAAACCTATCTCCCATCAGACATATGAAATATGGTCGACAACGCTCTATCTGAAAGGAATGGCTGAGATATATAGTTTGCACCCACTCCAATACAGCCTTGAAGTCATAACGAGTCACTTATATTTGCATATATAAAACAATAGTCATATTTAGTACAAATCTGCTGTATGACATGCTTGTGGCTGTATCTGTTAAAAGTAAATAACGCATAATAATGTACGAATGTGAGGCAGAGAACAGGCGGTAACCATGCCAATAGAAAATACTATCTGCATACACATAACCAGAACAGAACAAAACTAGTTTGATGTTTCTCCAGCATTTTATTTGTACACAGAGAACATACCTCTTGTAGACAGATGGCAATTGTTTTACCATCATTTGTCTGTTCCGAAGTAATACCCCAACGTAAATCAACGTATGTAAAGAATACTCCTCTGCTTGAGCATAAACGATTTATCTGAAAACAAAGTAAATATCATATAGTTTTTACTTATTCATTTAAGGTCGATATTCAAACAAGTTTTTCCAACTTATAGTTATCACTCTCGACAACTCATTCCTGGTATTATCCATCGCCACAGGGTATGAGAGAAGAGAAGTCAGTTTCCGTTATATGCTGAGCGTCAAGCAAGGGAATTTCTGGTACAATTTTTATTTCGTCTTTCGTATGACGCGACCAGGGATCGAATCTGGGACATCCCGCACTGAGGCGAACGCTCAACCACTAGGCTATCGAGGGCGGTAAAATATCATATAGGAACCAGCTAGTTAATACATACGCAAATAACCATTTGTGTTATATGAAACTTATTTTGCAATCAAAGCTAGACAAATAAGCCGTTTGATATACATTAGACAAAACACCATATTGATAGCGGTGGCCTAGAGGTAGGACGCGCGCTTCGGGATCGAGAGGTCCCGGGTTCGATCCCCCTCTGGACCACTGGTTAATTTCTCTGAGCAAGACCCACAGCTCCACTCCACCATGGTGTAAATTGGTACCTGCGAGGGCAGTGTCTATTCCTGGGCGCCGCAGATCGATGTTGGCTGCCACACCACAGGAGAGAAATAGTCTCCACAGGGAGACATGTGTGTAGGTTTCCATATGTAGCCCAATGACCAGGGGAAGTTTAAATGTCGAAGGGTGCTTTAACGGCCTAACAGCTGAAAAGAGCCCTAGAAAATTGGTAACTTAACTTTTTTTATAATGAGTGGTAATTACTCAGTAATAAATGTACAGATCTAGACTATGCAGATTACATGAACGAACTCCCAGCGAACAAAAACTTCACAGGGCAAATGTTCCGAACACTCCGTCATGGAAACTTCTGACTCAATTACTCAAATACGATACACTAAATCATACACGTTGAAAAGACAAACATTATAGTATGTGATGCGTGGAACGTATTGTCAACGGGTTTACTCCAGTAGTATCTAATCCAATTGAATTGTGCAAATGAATACTACAAGGCAGAGTATGTCATTAGTTAGACGTGAGCCAAAGAAAATAAGTTGGCTATAAACAGTTGGAATACATGAACTAATTAATACTTTAATTAAAGTAGCAAGCAATCTTGCAAGAATATGAACGAAAGTTCGTTCATAACGGTCAAACCTCTCTGAATGCTTTCTTGATTATTTCTTCTCTTTCGTTTTGAAAATCTCTGAACGTACTAGACACAAACACCCGAATTTCTCTTTTCTTACGCCGTTTACGTGTCTGGAACACAGGTTTGGCTTTCAGTGTCGAAAATGTTGATTGTTGTTGGATTTGGTCGTGATCTTTGTTGACCGGAAGGACTGTTCAATTAGATATGAAAGAAACATTAAATGAACACTTATTTATTCATTTTCATAGCTTTCTTGTCCATTTAAAAAAATTGTTCTTGTGGATAGTTTTTGTATTATGTGTGTTTTTGTGCATTTAGTGATCCACTGTTTCTCTTGAATGTTGCATTCCCTGTCCGAGTGACCATTCTTTTATATATTAGCTTGAAGGGGAAATTCTGACTATACATACTTCTACATTTAAAGCAAACATATGAAATGTGTTAATTTGAATATAACCATAAACACATAATATCAATATTATAATTTAACATAACTCTTAGACTATAATGTTTATTTCAGATGAAATATCAACACATTTTGTAAAACATACCAGGAAGGTCTGCACACGGTCTGTACCCTAATAGTCCTACGCCATTGTTAGTTTAAACAACATTTGTTCAACAACTTTTTACAACATGGGGTAATCAATTACAAGCTATAAAGGATTGGGAAACAAGTTTGAAAAATCCCGCTCCGATTGTTTAAAATGGCGGTACATTTGTCCTGTACGAATAGTAAAGTACAAAACAAGTGATCCATTATGCTAATTAACACGCCAAACACTGATGGGTTATCATAGTCGTTTAGAATAAAATATCGTTTATTAACATACATTAAAATCCACAATACTTACAATGGTCTTCGTAAAAATCATTGAGTAGTTCTATATTGTCTGAAATGACCTTGCTCACTATCTTATCTAACTTCACTACTCCTTCAGCATTCATTTCCTGAAACATACATAGAGAGGCTTGTAAACAGTGAATCAAAACATAGTAAATATGACAATGAAATGGTTGTATTAATTAAGTGGAAATCAGTTTTGCAGTCTAAAAAATTATAAGCACATATAAAAGAGTGTCCGAGTGGTACTGATATGTCTGTTGCAATTGCTATATTTCTGGCTTGGAATGAGAAGGTTGTAACTACTTCATGCGACCTTATAAGACTGACACATATTTTAAAGATGCATCAAAAGGCGCTTCTTGTGAGTGTATTGACATGAAAATCGGAACATGTCATTTTGACCAAAATGAAGTTGTAATGCTTGTTTTTCCATACATTTCAGTAAGTTAGTTTTGTTTTTCCAAAATATCGTTTTTGTGCCTACGACCTTAGAACTCATTCTAAGCCAGCGATATTATCATAAAAGAAAGCATTGACATTGTTAATGAATGTTATTTTGATATATGACAGACAATGACATAATTATATTAAATCAAACATTTTCTCATAGCATTTGGTTGTTACACCGGTCACATATTTCGGTAATGGTCTTTCATTGGTACCTGTGTGTAGACACTGTCACTGTCAATTTAATCCTACCTGGACATCGGGATCACAATAGTCGAATGCAGCATCTACAATAGTACGGCGTTTGACTCGAACTACTGCTCCAGACATCTTTGTACCAAATTGTCCGGCCCAATCTTTATCATCTTTCCCTGTATTCAAAGTGCATTTATAATCAATCATTTATGAATAGTATGTGTTTCAGTATGAATTATTGTACCAACATATAGAAATGTTCCTCCTACATTGTAAATACAAATTGATTATACGTCAGTTTTGCAGACTATATATAGTATATTCATGTTATAAATGTGTGCTGATCGGTATTGGTATTGAGTTGCACTTATTTTTTATTAATTTTCAAGGATGGTCGCAATTATATAGAAAATGCACAGTACTTAATAAAAGTGGAAAACTTCTAGTATACCACGTAATTATAAAATGACAATATAGGTACCTTTTGACGTAAATCCAACCATTCTGACTCCAGGAGCATAATCAGTGAAGACATGAGCTGCTTCTTGCCATGTGTTGCCGGCATATATCGAACCTATTTCTCCAGTAGTATACTCTATAACAGTCTGGTGATATTGACAGGAGGTATAGTAATAAGCAATGTTATCTAAGAGGGTTAAGCTTTTTCCACACTTTTATAAAAAAATCATGGACAATATTACCAATTTGGTATCATTTATTTATTTCATCCCAATTCCAGAATTCCAATTCCATGTCTCACCTTATTTTTTCATGTGTAATTCCCATGACGTTACTATCACGTCGTGAAGTTACCATGGAAGAAAACGAGAATCATTTGTGTAATTATATGTAGATTGAATTTTATAAGATACCGGTACATTAGTTCTTACTAGCATTCCTGTATTTACTTTCTAGAATTTTATATAGGTCTACAATGTACATATTTATGGAACGAGCATTCTGAATGCTTTTCAGACGATCTATACAAGAGTCAACATAACTTTCATAATTTTGCAAGTAAACAAAACAATCATCTTACTCAAGTTCAAAATAGAATTTATGATAAAAATGAATATACATGTTGTATTATATTTTATGTGAACGAACCTCTCCATCATGTGTTAGCAGTGCTACAGTCATACAGTAGAAACCGCCACCCGCTGGTCCTTCTTTGTACCATTCTCCAACCTGCAAGGATATACGGGATACGTTTAAAAAGTACTAAGACTGGAGCCCTCACGGATACAGTTTTAAAAATAATACAGATATCAATACATAATATTAAATCGGAATTCAGTGGCGAAAAAAGGATATCCGATTTATCACGTAATTCTGTCATGTCCATACACAACCATCCATTTTGAAACCATAGTAACGCACACCCAGCGCAGCCCATCAATAACCACTGATGTGGACCACGTGATAAGCTACATCTTCAATACTGTTTTATCGTTAGATGTCAAACATCGCCCAAACATAACTCGTTACATGTTTGACTTTGTCTGCAAAAATGACGATATTTGAACTATAGATGCTGAAATAAAGAGAAGTTGAACTCTACGAGGGACAATTTCGGAACGCAAAAGTGACGTCATCGCAACGTAACGAAAAACTGACGCATAACAGATTCCGTCAACAGTAATATTATATGCGCTCAAAATAGTATGCAAAGTATCGTAACTTCAATAGGACATATTTCTGCAGTTCTTTCTACAGTTTTACAATGTCACATAGGTACTATGGATGGTTGTTCTGGTGTTAAAGACATGTTAGTAATAGAAAATCACAAAGAAATTGTAACGTCAGTTAACGCTACATTTTAAAAATATCAACTTTTTATGATGCGGATTCTCGCCCCGATTTTCGATATAAGATTCGGAAAAATGCATACGATTCTCATAAACGATATGCGTGCATATAACTATGTGAGTTACAAGCATGTATTCATCACCATTGTCATTATAAACAGCGTATTTCATAGCCCTATGAGTGACAGTTACGACGTATTAAATAGAGTGACGTCATTTTGTGCGACGGGTAGGCGTAAGTGACTAACTTTAAACACCTGCAACTATCAAACCGCGTATTTATTTACCTTCATAATTGCACTATTTGAAGAATAAGGTTTGGAATTGTATAAGATATAAAATTTGATCTTTTGTGTTAAACAGTGTGGGTTTTATGATACTAATCCTAGTAATTTTTGAACGTCCCACGTACTAGAATAAATAAAGTTTACAAACTTTACACAAAATTTAAGCTTAGGGAAGACTTGGGACATTATGTGACATCGCAAAACACATCAGGAAATGCATGCATTAAGTTTTACGCAATTGTCTCGCGATTTCGTGTGGGAAATATCTCGGGAGGCACCACCGAAGCCCCCATAGCATCGGGGAATGATCAGGTATATTTCCACGATAAAAACGTAATCGGCGACGAATCGGCAATGTTGCACATTATATAAGAGCTCGGACAAGTAACTTACCTTTATAGCAGGAGCCGTGTCCAAATATTCTGCGGGGAAATGGTCTGTCAAGTTTACTTCCTGATATTTTGTACACCAGTGAAAGGAAGTTGTAATACAATTCTCTGAACAATATCCTCCTGTCGATACATTAAAGTCACCACCAGTATTCCAATGAGTAAGATCTCCACTCTGTAAATAAAATGTGATTATTTTTCAGTTTAGACATATATGTCTACATATATTTATATTGCTCATAATGGGTTACATAAGGGATTTAGGTTGACAAGATTTACATCTAAAGGCGAGTAAAATTCGCTGTCATAATTGTCAGAGCAGAAGAGGTCGCATTTTGATGTGCATTGGGACGTGCAAAATATGTTATAATGGCAAAATGTCTGGCACTGTTCATCTTTGTAAGCTATTTGGCGCATTAATGTAACGTCACCAGCTTACATTAATGGTTCCTGATATTTTTTGACCCGGTAACGATGTCAATATGATGAATCGAATCCTTCACTCGTTGTCCATGCCATCAACATTTATTAAACTCTTCACAAATACAAAGCCAAAGTCTCGCTTGTGTTTTCTAGACTCGTTGATCTCCAAAGATAACTAGTGACGGATCCTATAGTAATTTAAAGCAATACAAAAATGTACGATGTAATTATGGGTCTTATAAGAATATGAAATGATATCTCAAATGGTATATCATACGTCAGCACTGCCATTTTGAAGTAGATTTGGAGACCAGCCAGCCACAGCGAACGATTTGGTTGTGACATTTGGTAGATAGGGTTTAACTCCGTCAGCAACGCTCTGCTTTTCCTCGTTCTCCTTTTGTTTTCTTTCTTCAGATGGAACTTTATCTTTATACGTTTTCTTATCGAGCAAAGCAAACGCACACACGTTCTCTAAATATGTCAAAACATTTATGATTGTCACAAGCGAAAAAATAATACTGACTTTGCCGTACTTTAGATATTCTTGTATTGACTTCCTAGATCAAGTTCATCTGAACGAAACTATTTAGAACTAAATCATTCCTTTTGGGTGTGAAAATTGGCTTAAACACGTAAACTAGATATTGTAATTAATCTACAGCCGTTAACATAATTCACAAAAACGGGTGCAGAGCACAGCAATCCACGAAAGAAACAGACAGACAATTAATGTACCATCATCAACCCATTTAATAGACACATTTAAAAAAGCCGATGCCTATGCTGTATCCAACAAGGATGGTACAATACATTGCTTTCGAAATTGGTAATTGACATAAAGATATACTGTTGCAAGTAATGACTAAACTAAAACAAAGCGTTATGGCGATACGAATGAATCAATCTCGTTGTGTTTTATGACCAATGATACAGAACATATATTTCTACAGAACACGAACATATCAATGTATATTATGATGATTAAAATAACTAGAACTCTTTATCAAACCTGCATTTTTGTATACTCGATCTGGATCGTATGCTTTCAGCTCAAACTTTCCATTAGTAACGGTAACATCTATGTCAGCAGTATAACTATAGTAGTTGCCAGCTGACGCATTCGTCTTGCGCTGCAAAGTGTGGATTAAAATAAAGTTATAATATTGAGTCCTTTTTATGCTCTACATAACATATAAACAAAAATCCAACTAATATCCCTGGTTTAACTACAATTTATACAGAACGGAATCGTTATACCTCGTATCACCTGAGTACAAAATGACTGTTAGACAGTTTCCGAAATGCTACATTGCTACTTAAAAAGTACGTTAAGGTCACACACAAATAAAAATACTGAACATACTGTTAGGTATATATAAATAAACTACAAGACTTTGTGCACTTGTTAATATATATATGAGCCGTTTTCCAGAAAAACCGGGCTTATTGACAATATTGTGAAAATGTTGATAATTTATGGTAAGAAAGAGGAGACTCTTGTTAAATGTTTGTTAACATTTTAACAAATTATTCCAAACACTTACAAAGTTAAATATTTTTTAAACCAACCACTACCGCCTTCTTTATGAGTGACGTTGCGAACGTCATTCACTAAGATTTTGACATAACGTCAACTGGCATTTCAAAAATCCAATATGTGATGATTTTTTTAGGTAAACTTTCAAAATTGCGTCACATTTTAGAATCATATTTTGATTTTGATAAAACGTGTCCAATTTGTGAGTGTTTGCTCACAGGAAAAAATAACAAGTGATATTAGCCACTTAACCCTTGTTTTCCTTAATATGATTACCTTTTAGAAAATGATCACCATAGCAACGACAGAAGTTATTTTAACACAATTTGAAAGAAAACTTAAAGCTAATACATAGTACTATACTATCCAATGATGTAGATATGAATTCAAAAGACACGCTTTTTTTCTCATTTTTGACATTTTTCTTAATCTTGCTGCATAATTACAATGCAATGTTATTAAGCCCGGTTTTCCTGGAGAACGGCTCATATATATATCACATAAGCAAAAAAGACATCAAACTTAACTTACAAACTTTAACTTGTCCACAATATTGACTCCGTTACATTCCATATGGCGTACACTTTTGTTTGTATGCAGTCTAAATATGTATTCTCCATCAGGCACGTCTTCAACCTAACATTATAGAACCAATTATAGACTAAACATTGTCTAGTAGAACGTCTTCAACCTAACATTATAGAATCAATTATAGACTAAACATTGTCTAGTAGAACGTCTTCAACCTAACATTATAGAATCAATTATAGACTTAACATTGTCTAGTAGAACGTCTTCAACCTAACATTATAGAATCAATTACAGACTAAACAGTGTCTAGTAGAACGTCTTCAACCTAACATTATAGAATTAGTTAAACTTATCAGTTGTCTTGGAACTGATTATTTTAAAACCAATACTAAATTTGTGTTTATTCCGCAAGTAACTTAAGCAATTTTCCCCATGTAACGAGTATTACATATGTTGTATTCCGTTCACATTTTCTTGGTTTGTCAGAAATTGTTGCTTCAGATAATGCAATTCCAAATAACAGGTTGGCATGGGACACTTGTGATATGGGTCACACAAGTTACAAAAAGTTAAAAGTTTAGTTACCAATTTTCTAGTACTCATTTCAGCTGTTAGACCGCTGAAGCACCATTTGACATTATAACTTCCTCTGGTCATTGGGCTATCTATGGAAAATTACACTCGTGTCTCCAATGTGGAGACTATTTCTCTCCTGTGGGTCCGGCAGCCAACATGGATCTGCGGCGCCCATGAATAGACACTGCCCTCACAGGTACCATTTTACACCATGGTTGAGTGGGGCATGTGGGTCTTGCTCAGAAAAATTAACCAGTGGTCCAGAGGGGGGTTTAACCCGGAACCTCTCTGTATAAAACTGATAGATAAAAGCCAGAAGCACGTACGATGTACCGCTATCACTAATATAGATGTTCATACCGTGTAATGTATAAGCTGACTTTCCTCTATCGCCCCATGTGACATTCTAGCCTTGGCATATAAGAAACCATCATCGGTCCTGATCATCGATGCTGATAAATCGGTGTTGACTTTAAGGTCACCTAAACATTTCCACGAGTATCCTGAAACAGAAAAATAATGCTATTGAGAATGAATGGCACACAATATAGAATAATCATATTCACACACCAAGCGTCATACATACGTAACATTAGTCAATGATATCATAAAACAGTAAAACTGTCTAAAAATCGAGAAAAATAGCATTAAAGACATTACAATCATTATGTTAACGTAACCAAAACAAAACCATTAAGAAAGAATAGCGATCAGAATAGTAAATATTAGATTAAGCTAAGGATCATGAAGACTGAAATTTTTCATACTACAATCAAAAGTTGACATATGAGAGTATCGTTAAATACATAGACTCAACTGCTACTGGGAGAGAAAGAGCCAATCGGTGTGATAAATAAACGGACGAACAACCCAAGCTTATACGAGTATTATATGAGTTTAATGAGAAGATTAAGCCAACATATATGAGGAAATCGGTCAGGGAAGGTAGGACTCAACTTAACCAGCCGAACACAGAAAACCATTTCCCGTTAACATAATATTATCATAGTTACAATGGCTTACCTTTCATGGAGGAATAATCAAAGTTAGCGTACTGGCTAAATTCACTCGAATATACAACACCGCTCACAGCTTGGTATGCCTGACTCCCAGCGTTGACAGCATAAACAACACCAGGTTTCTGGTAGGTCAGAAATCTCGGGGAACCCTCTAGCTCTATATCAACATCCGTATTCACTGTGAAATTGAAATAAACGAATTATATAAAGATGTGCTAAACACCAATTTGTACGCAGATTCTTGATATAATTTAAAGTAATTGGAACGTTCTTGAATATATTCAGCACGTAGAGCTCGCCATGTACCAAATAGAAGCACACGTGAATATACTTGGCTTGTGAATTTCAGTTAATTTGTGACATTTATTGCGCTTGTTGTATGCAAGATGATGCAACTTGACAAAACGTTCATGATTCTATTATCATGAACTGGTAGAAAATACTAAATATTAAGACAGTGACAGACATTAATAATTCACCCACGGGAACCTTAAGCCAACATGTTGATCAACCAAAGAGTATTCAGATCACTTACATTTAACATGTTTTCGGACAGCATGTACTCGCACCAAATGAAGTCCTGTACACTTTTCCTCCTTTGACCAAGTATGTATAAAAGTATATTTGTCTTTTCCCTTTTCCAACTGACTGCCGGGAATAGTATGCACAATTTTCTCATTCCATCGTATGAAAATGTCAGCCATCTTGTTAATATCACCAGTAATTTCATGATTATTTATATAAACCTTTCCAATTGTCTTAGTTGCCTCTCCTGTTGCGATGCAACTACTTTGTTTAATAGATGCCTCAATATCGGTTTTAGTAGCTAATATATTTGTCATAATACCATATTTACAAGGCCCAGTGGGGCCATTAACTACAAGGTGTCCTTCTTTGATCTCAAATGTCCAGAGGTCAGACTTGGTGTAGCTAAGGCCATGTATACCAGATATTTCCACAGTCGTAGTGACGTTACAATCACTTACAGCAACATAATAAATGGCGGACGCTGTCGAATCCTCAGTTCCATTGCTATTTGAGCACAGAACAATAACACACACATGTGAGAGAAGTTTTTCTAGCAATACCATAGAGTTCGTTCCATCTATTGTTTGTAGCTGTGCAACAAAAGCATGCTGTGTCGGAGACGTCAAATTATTTCTATTGTGATACATAGCATATCTACTACCAACAGGTCCACTAACTGCTAAACATTCTTCTTGTAGGTCAAATTTAAACATGTCTTCCCCAGCAACAAGCTTTGCATTGTACCGATTCTCCTTGAAACCTGACCTTATCATGTAGACAGAATTCAAAGCCTGATCACCATCAATGCCACTACATAGCACCATAGAAACACCCCCACCTTTCTCGCCATTCCAATTTCCGTTAACATTTAAAGGTAACACAGTCTCCTTTGAGTTTTCTTCTGATTCAACACATATACCATTTCTCAAATTTCCATATCGGCTATCATTTGTTAGGAGCCGCATATGGTTTATTCCAAATAAATTTCTCATAACATAATTTCCATATTCATCTTCAAGGCTTTCAATATAAAGAACTTCCAAACCTCGATGAGTTTGGATGTCAGTACAGAGTGTCTTTTTACTATGATGGTTACAATCAAAGCCAGAACCAAGTAAAAGAGATGCAGCCAATGCATCTTCTGCTGTAGGTCCATACGAGCAAGATAACAACACCAAACTACAACAACCTCCATGATGTGCATTTATATTGAATGGAAACTTAGCCAAATTGTACCTCATCCAATCGCTTTTACTATATGCATCTACAGTCTGAATGAACCCTGAAATGTTCCAGTATAATTGTACAATATGAACCCAAACAGTGCAAGGGTGTGTATCTAATGCTCGGTATTAAAAAAATAGCTGGCTTAGAAGATATAAGTTGTAAGACCGATGCCTATTAAAAATCAGCCACACAAGGCATTCTTATAAGCATATTTTCATGAAAATTGGAACATGTCAAAATAACAAAAGTTGAAACAGCCATTTTTCTTGTTTTCTCAAAATATCGATGTACCTACGACCTGTGCATTCTAATTCAAAGAATACGCGCATTGAAGAAGTGTTTTCTAAATACAGTTGAGTTCTACAATTGTGCATTCTTACTGTTAACACTGGTATCTCGAACACGCTGTAGTTATTGTAGTTAGTAAATGTATCAGATACCATTTATTTAACGTAAAAAATAATGGCAACTGAGACTGTTTATAAAAGTGATTAAACAAATTATCAGAAAATAAAGACAATACAAGTTAGATAATAAGCTCATATGGGAAAACGTAGCTACCCTAGCACATATCGCTGACTTAGAGTGCAAATGTCGTAAGTACACTACTTACGACCTTTTAAGACTGATATATATTTAAAATCAGCATCACATCGAAACTTGTTATGTTTACCAAACTGAAGCTGAAACAGCTTGCTTTATTATAAGTAAAGAGAAATTTTCGGACATATTTGTCTTGTTTACTCAAACTATCGATTATGTACTATGTGGGGAACGGTGGCCTAGAGGTAGGGTGAGAGGGTTCGATACCCCTCTAGACCACTAATTAATTTCTCTGTGCAAGACCCACATGCTCCATTCCACCATGGTGTAAAATGGTACCTGTGAGGGCAGTGTCTATTCCTGGACGCCGTAGATCGATGTTGGCTGCCACATCACAGGAGAGAAATTGTCTCCCCAGGGAGACACGAGTGTAGGTTTCCATAGGTAGCCCAATAAGCAGGGGAAGTTGAAATGCCAAAGGGTGATTGAGCGGCCTAACAGCTGAAAAGAGCCCTAGAAAATTGGTAACTTAACTTTTTTATGTACTTACGACCTTCTCATTCTAAGCCAGCGATATATCGTGATTGAACAAACGTGATTTCAAAATAAATACAGATATACATACCATCTTCTTTATGAGGTTTAATTTCATTCTTTGATTCCCGTTCATGCTCTGTTTCTTTGTTAGTGACACCTTGTTCACCTTGTTCACTTTGCTTGGTTTCCTCGACACTAGATTCATTGGAACTCAATTTATGTTCATTTATAGTTTCTTTGCTTTCGTCAGCTTGCACAAGTTGCTGCTTGTTATTTTCCTGCGTGTTATCCTCTGAGTGTTTTGGTGCAGGAGTAACGTTAGTGGATGACCTAAAGTACTCTATGTTAAATGGAGATAATCGTGTCTCTGAACGAAAGCCCAACAAAATGGTGGGAGTTTTCTACAAATAGATTCAGAAGATTTACAGCAAAGATACGAGTGACGTTCTGAGACAGCATCTGTCACGTGTTTAATATGATTTGCATGTAAATACAGTCTATGTAAAGGTTCACATTTTATTCCCTCTAGCGAATATGGTACTTGAATTATTTTTTAAATTCACTTATGTGACTATAAACTTGGTAATGAATGATGTACAATGTAACATTTAAATTGCCGATGATACTTTTAATATAATGTATTAATACTTGTGTATCTAATGGTGATGTTTAGACCAAATGTATGTTTGGATAATAACTGATTATATATTTCTATTATCAGATAAATAGTATACATGTATACCCGGCAAAACAGAAACACCTACAGTATACATGGGAATATATAGTGTTGATTTACGGCAATTAGAATTCAATAAATATTAAGTATTATTTACCAAATTGAATGTTCTTTTGCCTACGAGAGGTGCCCCACTTATATTTGAACAGTGTTGAACATCCCATATTTTCAACATGACATTGTATAGTCGAGAAGTCTTTATTCAATCGTATACACCAATGTGTCAATTAACATATACACCCATTGTTTTGTATTTGTAATGAAATTAGAACCAAAAAATCACATTTTTGTACGGGCATCTTTTAGAGTAATTTTATGACTGAAAAAATTCAACTAATGTTGTAAACATGTATCGAGTGTAATCAATGTTGCTTTATTCTTAAGATTCCAATTCCTTTGATGCAGCGTTGTTTGATTTAAGCCTTTACTATTCTCGTGCAATAAACATGAAGTACGTGTTATTAAGGTACCGAATGGTGTGATTGTGTTGGTGTATGGTGCTGGGACTTGACCAAAACTCCATGATTCGGAAAGTGTCGTCAGGAAAGCCATGTGGGATACATTTTGTCCAAACCCTTTTTTTAAACATAAACGACATACTATCGTGCGCCGATTTGTCTGTTTGTAGAATAAATATGAGTCATATTTGATTAGTTATAACAAACAACATCACATGTTATTAAAAAGGCTGCAAACCCATGTAGCTAAACGAATATCAACTTCTTGGTAGGGTCGTAGATATTTCTCATATAGCAGTCTGACCGTGTACCGTAAATATCTCAATGGTAATATATTGTCTTATCAGAGGTGACAAAGTTATCGATATAACCGTTCCGTTGTAGTATATATGGTGGTTATAGACGTTTGTCTCCCTTAAATTTTTGTTTTGTTTTTGCACTTGTGAACACCAATATTTTCTAAATTTCTGTTTTCGTAGTTACAATGAGTACTCCTTACTTTGTTGAAAACCACATTTTAGTTATTTGCTTCGTCCTAGTCAGCATACACCGAATGAGTACGATTATCAAACAAATAGTCAATTTTTAACATTTTTTAATATTTTGCGTTTTTCATTTAAGGGCGCAACATGACAAAAACCACCCTTCTACTGACGAGTACTACTGATTATCTTTACAAGAACGGTACACCAATGTTTCTTTAACTTCTTCTTGTCGATTCGTTGGGAGTGTTCGGCCTTCAAAACGCCAAAAGCAACATCCTCTACAGAATTAGCAATTTCGGTTGGAACGATATTGCAAATATCCAAACAAGTACTGTATATGATGCCTGGCATAATACATCTCACTGTTCAAAAGATATATTTCATTTATATTGGGCTAGATGGAAGATATCGGACATTCATCTCTGTTCAAATATAAGTGGGGCACCTCTTGTAATAATAGAAACACCCTTTATTACGAGAAATGATAATGATATGGTACATAAACTAAGCTTGCAACTTATGCCAACCATTATTCTCTTCTGTTTTCGTGCTGATAGAGGGTAAAATACACAATGTAAGCATGCATACGCTTGAATGCAACGGTAAGCTTCATGTATGCAGGTCATTTTGGCATAAACATGTACTTGTAAAACTAGGTCATCCTGCAGCGGGGACCTAGGTCGGGTCTTAGCTGCGTTTTACTCGGTCACGTGGGATCACCGTATTTTGTTATTTCTTTGTGAAATTGGGTCCTCCTGCAATTTTTGTAATAAATGTATTCTTTAAGCAAATACTTACACACCAGTGATTTCACTAGTAATTGTACGTATACCAGACAAGTACACCAGACAAGTACACCAGGCACATATCCACTTACTTATTCAGCTTTACCTTTTTAACATAAGAAACAGGAAACCAGTTCATCAAACAACGCCTTTGTTGATTGACACAAATACTACTAAATACAGACACCGTTTACCAGACGCTAGGATTGGGCACGGTCCGCCTGTTTATTTGTGGAATGTTGTTGATGGGGGATTTCAAGCGAATCAAACATGCGCAATAAATAGAAATCCTTTCATCAACTGTTCTATCGATCACTGAATGAGTGTGTTGTAAACGATGCTTAAGAGGTAAGAATAAACGACTAAATAAACATACCCTCTTGGACGATCCCGAACCCATCTTTTCTCATGCGGCGAAGATACAACTCCGGAATTGTTAAGTAGGCTCCTTATTTCAGAGTTATCCGCTTCAGATAATAATACATGTAGTTATAGGCACGTCGCTAAGCATTCCAAATAATTCACTCTATAAATTGTACGTTTCCAACATCGTTAATATAATGCATTCAGTTCTTATACACACTAATATTGTTTACGTTCTATTGTATAAGGTATACAATTAACAAGCCGAACAGACGAATATTCAGTCCACTTATTATGAGTGATGAAAGTATAAGTAGATATTCCTCCGTATTATGTTTTACTATTGTGTACGTACATTGTTCGTTAATGATCTGAGTTTAAATACAATAGATTAGTGAACATTTAATACCCACCGATCCATATTCATTTTTTAATCTTTACATTCATATGAATGCATTTAAAGAAATCAATTCGTAACCGTATATTGTAGCTTAAAATAGAAAGGTATAGGTATAATTATACATGTAATAAGCACATGTATTTAAAACCCTTTATATTATTTGGTAGCATGTGTATTTTATCTGTACTTTGATTTGTCTGAATGTTTTCACGGGTCAATGTCACGATCGTTATAAGTCTTAATGCAGTGTTAATTCTTACGGAACGAACATGTCAAGGTGATCATTTTATGAATACCAAATGTATAACATTGTTGCAGCTAATGGCTATATTAGTACGATATTCCACTCCAAACAGCATGTCGTCTAGTCCCGAGCAAATGAATACAAGAACAAAACAAATGGGCGACCACAGATTACAGGAACAACAACAACAGACAATATCTAAATTATATGACAAAGATCAAATTCAAAGGTCAAATTAAAGTATATTTAAATTATATGACAAAGATCAAATGCAAAGGTCAAATTAAAGTATATTCATTCATGTAGGGATTTCGGTATAAGTTGGTTTGAATGTTAAACACTCTGAAACGGCGAGTCATGCTTAATGTATTTAATGTCATTTTATTGAAGTGATAGTTCAAGTGCAAATGTAAACACTGACTTAAATAATATGCATGTGTGGACTATAACATTGTCATAAAATGATTTTAGAAATTCGTTTTGTACAACTTGTTAAACTCTATAATATAGCGAGGTGATCACAATAAATGTGTCAATCTTCATACCAGGTCACTGTTTGAGTTAAAAGATCATCAAACACAGGACTATATTAACTCTATCGTCGTGTTTTAACATAACGTTGCCCGTTTTTCACCGTTCACGAAGGTGTTTTAACTATGTAATTATCTCATCTTCGTTATTGTAATCTTTGTGATTTATGTGATTATCCCAATTCTTGACATAATCTGCGCGAGTGCATGTATTTCTATTATGTGATATATGTTACTTTATTTACCTGACTATGCATTCGAATTATTTCGCAGTGCCTTGCTGCAGTGTGCTGCTGTGTGCTGTGCGCTGATTATGTTTGCGTTTTCCTTGGAGTTTGTTCATCTCTCTGGATGAATGTACCCGTCTTTGGTATGAAAAAAGCCACGGTCGACAACGCTGATATCTCCATATCTCCACAAAGCTTAGCGCATTATGTGGATCACCTGGAACTGAGGAATTTCATGTTCAATAATTATAAAATCAGACATGGGTAGTGGCACCATGTGAATGACAAAACAAACATAAAAACCAAGACAATATGCTGTTAAATTTGACTCGCATATGTATGCATTAACTTCAATGGTGACTAATGGGAAATGTGTTGGATACAAAAACGAACCTCATTTGCCGACATGCCCATTCTCTGCCACCACTGTGTCGAGAAACTGTTGCAGCCTCGAAAGGTGTACATTGTTAACTGTAGGATTGGGTAATCCTTGAGACAAGTTATGTAAGGTCATTCAGCTTTTGACAGCTAGGACTTTGTTTCATTTGTGGTATGTGTCCTTTTAGGTTTTCTTTGCTTACCATGTTAAGTTGAGTGCTGCCTCCCGTCCTATTTCTCATATCGTTTTGACGGTGGGCCGTGGTAATGTGTAAAGTGTATATGTATACGGGTAATAACTGTGCATAAATAACCTGTCTCAAAAAACATGTTCAAAGTACTTATACTACATTTCTGTTGGCATTTATGTCGGCCATTTAAAAAACACACAATAAAAGTGCAATTGAACAACACGTACACATTGTTTTTCATCCAGTGTTTTATTAACTAAGAGAATAGGCAGTACAACGTAATAGGCGAAGTAATAAAGTAAAATAGGAATTATAATTGTGTTTACCAAATGCGTACATGTATACAGACTGCCAAAACAAGAATATGAAATTATATACATAACAACAACTAAACAAAAGTCCACAGAGGTGTATTGGTTACGTTCATGCAACTTTGTAGGACTTCTTACATTATTTAGAAACTGCATTCTTTTTGTAAAGCACAACATGTAGTAGATATAAGTATGTTGATGTCAAGAAAGCTTTTTAGCATTAATGAACTTTATTATTGATGTATATGATAAAAGTCATAACGAATAAATATACAACAAAGGAATACCCGACACCTGAAGAAATATGAAATGTGGTAATATCAACGAAGAGATGTCAATGAAGAAATATCAATGTATCAAATTGGTTAACATAAAATAGTGAAATATCAATGAAGAAACATCAACCAAGAATAAAAAAATTAAGAAATGACAAACGGGGAAATATCAAATGAAGGCACAATGTTCATATTTCCAAACGAGAAAATGTAAATATAAATGTTGTCTAAACACGTAAAATAACAACAACTTATCACATAGCAGCTGCTTTAGAACTCTTCCATCGAATTCCATATACAAATGTATAAGCTATATAGAAGATAATCCACATAGAAAGTCAGGTGGTAATATTTGAAGTCATACTAATACAACTCACTCTTTGCAGGTTACGTATCCAATGCGTCCCCGTAAGTACATTGTACACTACATTTGTAGAAAGATTAATAAAAGTGTACAATTGACGGGGGTATAGGAAACTAAGTACACAGACTTTGATGTAACATCTTTGAAATTTCGACAACTGTGTGTAAAGGTGAGGATATGCCATCTAAAAAGCATCTTGTCACAGATTTTACATCACAATTGTCACAAGATACAAAATTTGAAATAGCAAACCGAAGAAAAATACATTTATTTTGAAGTATGTTGCACAATACTTTTGTAGATCAATTCATGCAATATTGGTTAGCGGTTGTGCATTAATGAATAACAATAATGCAAGTGTTTAATAATGAAAAAAAAGAACTGAACGGATGTGACAATGATGGTAGTACAATGGTTTTCAATACTTGTTATTCGGAAAAGTTTAAATAACTGGAGGTCACAGAAACAAGACGTTTTAATTATACACCAAAAATAACACCATATACCAATTGTATCACAATTAACATTGTAAATACTACATTAATTTAAATAATGCCAGTTTAAGACATTCATTTCGTCCATTTAACTTACAGATTCCAAAGCAGTTTTAGCCACGATAGTATCAGGATGTTGCTCTCCCAAAAAGGTGCCCCAAACTCTATAAGCTTCTTCAAATTGGTATTTGGCTTTGGCGAAATAGTTGGATCCAAAGTAGAATGCTCCTAGATTGTACCTACAAACAACAAAGAATATATTATGTTAATTTCGCCTACTAGCATACACTGTGATGTTTTATATTATATCAATGCAAATCTGCCTAATTGCAGGAAAACCATAAGACATCACCTCACAACATACTCACAAGAGAATCAACAACTAACAACGCATTGGAATATGATACTGAGCAATGGTAAACCTCGATTAAGTGTGTCGCTGGTGAACACAATAACATTAGCTCGGTAAGCATTTCAATCAAACAATAGTTTTGTCACTTAATGGAATATATTTAATTAAGCCACACTATAAAGCGAAATATCAAATACACATTCCATGTCTCCGGACATGAATATATTGTAAAAGAAACTAGAACCATCACTGTCGTGATCAGGGCCTTGTCGTTATCATTGTCAATAAGTATTGCAAGTTTCATTTGAATATCTTGAAAAGTTTTTGAACTATGGCCAATGTAAAAGTTTTGAAGTCAAAAAAGGGGCACAAGCCAAAATTTATTAAAGCTAGAGTTGTTGCCCTTTGCTACACATGTGCGTATTGTCACTGTCAATATGTATAGCAAGTTTCATTTGAATATCTGTAACGGTTTTGAAGTAATGTAGAAAAAAAGATGAAAAATGAGGAAAATTGTAATTCTACAAAGGGCCATAATTCTTACAATATTGTAGCTGGAGTAACATTACTTGGCATACAATAGTGCATTGTTGCTGTGACCTTATGTTTAAAGTTTGAAGTCGATACCTTTAACGGTTTGCAAGTTATTAAGAAAAAACATTTTGAACTATGGCCAATGTTAAAGTATTGAAGTCGAAAAAGGGGCACAAGCCAAAATTTATTAAAGCTAGAGTTGTTGCCCTTTGCTACACATGTGCGTATTGTCATGGTCAATATGTATAGCAAGTTTCATTTGAATATCTGTAACGGTTTTGAAGTAATGTAGAAAATAAGATGAAAAATGAGGAAAATTGTAATTTTACAAAGGGCCATAATTCTTACAATATTGTAGCTGGAGTAACATAACTTGACATACAATAGTGTATTGTTGCTGTGCCCTTATGTTTAAAGTTTGAAGTCGATACCTTAAACGGTTTGCAAGTTATTAAGAAAAAACATAAAAAATGTGGACGGACAGACGGACGTTCTCACTGACTTGACATTGTGGGTTTTTCTTTTGTTCATCCTTTTGTTTGTAAAACCCCATAAGCAACATTTTGCACCCCGTAAGCAACGGAATGAATAATATCTAAATATAGCCTATTGTTCCACACCTCACAACTACAAGTGGGTGAGTACGGACAGACGGATGGACAGACGGACAGGGTGATTACTATAGGGCACCTGCAAAAAAATTGCAGGGCCCTTATAATCAGTATAGGTAAAGAATGCATGTATATTTAGCCCATGTTTCCACTGCAGACACGCATCCATTTTGAACAAGTACAAATATACCATATTATGGACACAAGTGAAATATTACCAATACGAGTATATTTCAACTGTATGTATTTGACCATACCTGATCACGGCTGTTCCAATGTAGTTAGCACCATATGTGTTGAGGATGATAGCCAGCGCAGCCTCGTACAGTTCACGCGCCCTATCATCATTCCAATCATCATATACCAGAGCTATCTCATTTAGAACATTTGCTATTCGAGGATGGTTGGTGCCAACTTCACCACGAGTCGCCTTTAAATCTTGCATGTAATATCTTAAAGCTTGCTCCGTTTGACCCTGTTTGTAAGACAGTTGTCCAATCTGCAATAAATTAACAATTTGAAATATGAAACGCCATATTTTCAAAAACTGAGTAAACAGCAGAAACAACAATAGTCATAAAATAGAACAGTTACAACATGCATTGACTACTATATACACTATTTCCAGAACATATCTCATAACATACTTCCATGGCAACGGATAAGGAATGATAAGGAATGATGTGCTAAGTGTCACATCCCTTCATTGAAACGTATTGTGAAAATATGAAATGATAACTTGAAACGTCGTCAGGGCAAACATGTATATTACATAGTATTATATATTTACTAGCACTTATGGATATACATGTATCATGTTTAGAATGAAATCCTAGTGGCTTGCATGGTACTACAGTCAGGTGCCAAATTAAAGTTCACAAAGTAAAAAATGAATGAAAAATTGGACAGATTTTTTCACTTAGAAATTGCATGACACGATAAATAGAAATATATTATACTATAATTTGGTATCATATGATATATGTTCAAGCATAATTTGATTCTGTTCAGAAAATAATTTACATTTATCAAATTTTTTGTTACCAGGCAATTAAAGAACATCAATAGAAATTCTTCATTTGCGAAATGAGCCTGGTTGCCATGGCTACATACTTTTAGTATTTTGTTTGTCAATCATACAGAAATAAATACAGGACTAATTGACATTCTTAAAAATCAACTTCATTTGATCTTAAAAAGTAAGTTTGTAAAATGTAAAGTAATTAAATCTCGAAGTTGAATAACAAAAAGAGTAATCCCCATTGACTCCCATGTAAATTGTCATTTTCACGTTAAAAAAAGATCAAAACAAAATTCAAATGTTTGTTATTTTCATACTGGAACTCCGATTTTCTTCGTATAAAAACTGCTTTAAGGTAAAATCTACTGTGGTAAAAGTCAACATTAATTAAAATATTTCATGGTATATGTGTTACCATGACAACATTGACAAATGGACTAACCATCAATTTTAGTGGTGTTTTAGAATTTCTTAGCAACCGAGAATGGACTGTGTAAATGAGTCAAGTGCATGACAGTTTTATCAGAAATTGATTATCCTACTAAATGATAGTAAACATAGCCTAATTGTTCCTATTTTACAATTGTTATGTTCTTCTAACTGAAGAAATTCATCAAATTAGTTTGTGTTTTTTTCGCTTTGTGAACATTAATTTGGCACGGGACTGTAGTCCTTGGTCCTGTACGACATATCCGATACAAGCACTGTATCACATAATCCCTCTTTATCTAAACCAATGATTATCTTGTAAATCACATACACTTTTGGTGAACTTACCTTTGTAAAGATTGCAGCAGTATATGGATGGCTCATTCCAACACTATCTGTAGCAAGCTGTAAAGCTCTACTCATTAATGGTTTAGCAGCGGCCATGTTCTTTTGCTCGATATAAACTGAAGCCAGTCCGACCAGTCCCTCGCAAAGCTAATGTGTAAACAAATGTACCAAATGATATTATACACATATGAATCAGTCCTTAGTTGCATTACATTATTAAAGTGTATATAGCTATATTCTAACAATCATTTAATGTCAAAATAATTACTTTCATCGCTTTTAGTATGATACTAGACTACCTTAACTTTGGATGGGTTCCATGTATTTTGATTCAATCGTCGACAAATACTAGTAGACGATTCTTATAAATAAATTCATTGGGTGTTCTAGAACACGTTCGTATGAAAATGGGCAGTTTGCATGTCAAATAAATCACAGAGAGAGAGAGAGTTTCTGTTAAACCTGAAGCGAAAAATGATCTAATGGAAATGAAAGCGTAATTGTTTTACAGTTTTTTTTCAACTTTTAATATAAATTGTAAAGTAAATGGGGTATAAAGACTTATAATTCCACATTTTATCTAATACGTACTGAACCGTAAATTAAAAACTTGAAATCGTCAAAAATGAGCGATATGTTCATTTTTTATCCAATCAAATATGAGCCGTTCTCGAGGAATACCGGGCTTATTGACATAACAATAGTAATTATTTTATAATGTTTAGAAATAGGTCTAAAATGAGAAAAAAGTCATGTTCACCGATTTAATCGTAAATAGTAGGATATCATAGTACTATCTTAAAGATTTAAGTTTTCTAGGAAATTATAAAAAAAATACTTCCGTCGTTGCTATGGTTATCAATTTCCGAAAACTATCCGAATTGAGAAAAACAAGGGATAAGTGGTTAAAAATAGCAGCTACATTTCACCTTAAGCAAACACTCACAAATGTGTCGTGTTTTATAAAATCCGATTATTATTCTAAAATGTGACAAAAAATTAAAAAGTTTACGTCAATAATTCATCAAATACTGGGTTTATGAAATGATGGGTAACGTTACTTCAAATAACGCTCGAATGACGTTTGTGACGTCACTCAAAAACTTGTAAAAATGGGTAATAATTCGTTCAAATTTTCAGAAAGTGTTCATAAGATTCTCGCCTTTCTAACGATTTATTATCATGCTTTTCGTAATTTTGTCAATAAGACCGATTTTCCTTAATTCATTAATGTGAAGTTTATATCTAATCTAACACGTAAGTGCTTGATTTGCTACAGTAGAAAACGTTTTCAAACATGAAAGTTGGACAACCAGCTTTATTCGATTTTTCGTGGTTTTAAAGCAATGTGCAATGATCTACAATAATCCCTTAATCTTCTTGTTTTGGAAAAATTCTCTACATAATGTTTAACGAGAAACAAAATATTTAAGCTTTTCACAAAGATACTTTGTCAATACCAGACAAGATCAAAATGGGAAATTACTTAACATAATTAAGGCCCATATGGAAGATTGCATTATTGTAAATATGTTAGCCCAGTAAAATAATGACTTTATTTATTTACTTACTGAATATAACAAATGAACATATTTCAAGAATTTAACAAACCTGTACTTTCTGAGCATACATATCAACCTCATCCTGCTTTGTGACTCTGTTAATGGCATCTTTATAGTATTTCACGGCCTTGTCATATTTACCTAGTTGATAGTACACCGATCCCAGTTCTTTTAGTGTCTAGATGGAGATATGTGCAATACAAATTCAATAATACGACATATATGTACTTTTCATTAAGTTTTCAAACGGATAATATACATAAAACATCACTTTTGTATATAAAACATTTTATTTTATACGTCAGACCAAATAACATAGGGGTAATCGTATCAAACAAGTTCATATAATTATAATTTAACACATTACAAGAGCGAAGAATTACAGTAAACATGAACCAAATATATCCAAAACAATTAATTTGATATACGAGTATACTGAAAACGCTCATTTCTGCAACCACCTAAATTAAATCACAAAGGTCGGAATAAAAATTACACCATACCGTTGCTAAATCGATGGAACAGCATAAAGCTGACTAAAATACAACATGCATGATAAATGCCAACAGGCAAATTGCAGATAGTAATTGAAATTAATCGAGGGAAAGGACAGAACAAATTAATTGTTAAGTAAAACAAAGACTAATAATAATCATTATTTACCTTGATAACCTCTGGATGCTTACACTGGTATCTACAACTATGATTCATTGCACTATAGACTATAGTACCATGGGATACGTTGTAAAATCTCTCCAGATTTTGCAGTAATACTAAGTATTTCTCCTCAGCCGCTTCCATTAATCCTAACGACTTGAAAAATGTTCCCAGTAGACTGCAAAAATGTACCATAAGATTATGATCCTAAAACATTTACTTAATCATAACTTCGTTGGTAGCCATATAAATACGATATTGCAATACGAAGGGACATTTTATGCGCAGGACTACACCTGACACACACTTTGGTATATCCGAAACTGTAAGTTAGTTGTCAATATAATTCGACACAGTGTCAGTATAATCAAGGAAGGATGATATATCCATACTTCCTTGATAATAGTTAATACTGGATATTGGTGGGGTTTTTTTTGCTGTTCGATCGATTGTTATTTCATCGAGTGAGCAACTGAAGCAAATAGAGCAAACATACCCGTATAGTTCAATATAATACTCATGTCGATCCATTATATCCTGTGGTGAAACATTGGCCAATTTGTTATTGTATGCTTCCACAACTTGGCTGAAGTCTCCAATCTGAAGATAGAAACAGCTATTTAACGAGCCATGGAGGTAAACAAACTAATTGATTTTTTAAGTTGTTTAATATTTTTAAAACATAGTTTGGTTACTGATAACTCGCAAGTATTTCAGACAGTCATTATGCGTTTCAGACAGTCGGTACGTGTTTATGGCAGTCAGTTTCCGTACGTGTCAACGATTTAAAACGAAAATAGTATTGTACTAGGATGAGAATACGATTTTTAGGTGTGGTGGTTAACACGAATAAAGAATGCGTTAGTTTGAACCAAACTTTTTAAACCTTTCATAAATGACGTTAATTTCTGAAGGTCCACTGTTCCTATCTAGTTGCACTTCGATGGATACCATCTGGAATAGGATAACCTCGTCGACCGAAAACAACACTGTGTATTATTATGGTAGCAACACTGTGCATGATTATGGTAGCAGAACTCACAGAGATGGGATTATCTTAAGTGAAGCACACATAAGGACCAAAGACATAGAGAAGTGAAGAGATAACATTCAAGTCGTTTACCCACTGGGGAGGACGAAACATAGGATACGGAAACATATTTAAGTATCATCCATGTAAATATCAGATATCTACTTACACTTCTCCATGATTTCACTAATTCAAAGTGTCCATCTTCATCTTTCTCCATTCGAATAAAGAAATCCAGATCACTTATTGTAGCTTTTAATCTATCTGATTCACCGGCTTTCATCAACAGTGTAGGTAACTCCTCTACCTGGCGATAGTAAAACATGATAATTTGATAAAAAAGGCCAATATAACGGGATGCAATTTGATTTACCTTGTTCGTTGTGGTATGGTGCGAAGTATCTTTTGAACCGGTCAACACGAAGATAGGAAAAACAACCAGGATTATAAATTACCTTTGCAAAATGAATGCACATATGGTCCACTGATGACAATATTTACAAAACACATACGTCGGAAATACATCACTTTCCACATTTTAAAAATATATTTGAATACAATGCATCTGTATTAGTTTTTGGTTTTGTGGATAAAAGAAACTGAATGGAAACTACAATGATATGTCTGGTCATCTGACGACAATGTTTTAAAAAGCACAAATTGACTGACAATCATAAAAAGTAACATTAACAAATTGTATATTTTTTGTTTTTAATACATTTCGAATGAGAAACAAAAGTTTTTTTAAATGAAGTTGCTTTATCGATAAAAAATGAAATTATGCTTCATGTTTTTACAATGTATTTGTGTTGCGCGTTGTAATATGTATTTGTTGTCTGTGATATTTCGTTTTTTGTTTTTCCTGTTTTGCTTTGTTGTTTGTATTAACGTCCTTGTTAGGCTGGTAAGTGATCATCTTTTTTAACAAATATCCTTACTTTTCTGTTGCTCATTTCTCTTCCTTCAAAGAAATCAGCGAGCTTCAAGTAACAGGCTTTTTTATCAGCATCAGTACTAAGGTATTTCTTTTCTACAGCTTGACGTAAATGATCATGGAAGAAATTGAGTATACCATCGCGATTGATGAGATTTTCAAATAGTGACAGGTAAAACGGTGACCATGTAGCGCTCATGACCTGAAAATAGCGTTCACATAATAGTATGCAATTTATTTATAGTACATGTTTAAGATTTCGAAAAGAACATCATTGTGAATTTGTATCAATATCTATTCAATTCATCATAATTATAAGTTTGATAACATTGATTGATTTTGAATAAACCAACCTCCAATGTTATAACCACAGAAAGCAGAAATTTTTAAAGTAGTGAAATAACCCATGTGCTTATTACTCATAAATTGAACAAGACACAACATTGTCGCGAAATCAGGTTGTCTATGCAGTATCCACCTAATGAAGCAAGTTGCTGTGTTGGGTAATTCTCCATGCAAGCTTGATATACACATAGTTTGGTAAATATGAATCACTCTAAACTTAACATATTGATCAAAACATTTTTTCAATTTTTAATAACAATGATCTTGACATTGACCCCACTGACCACATATACAGTCCTAAGCTAGACATCCATGCAAGCTTGCTATATATTAAGTTTCATGAAGATGGGTCAATCAAAACGAATTGACCAGAACCCCCTGTTTGACACCGTCGATGCCATCCAGCTCACTTCCCATACCCCATTCTAATAACCAGGATTTTTTTTAAAACCCCGGTGAAAAACGATATTTACGTAGTGTGATTACAAAGAAATGAGACAAACGCTCAGAAATATATGTTCGTGGTATAAATGAAATAAGTTTTTATTTCACATACAAATGAAACCCCCTTCCGTCTGCAGAATTTCCCTACTTTTCATCCAATACTGGAAGAAATATCCACTGTTTGCATCTTGGGTGCAGCGACTCGCGCATTAACGACGTCAATAACGTCATGTACGTATATTGTTAACCTTTCGAACGTCCCCTTGCTCCGAAAAATCGCTTATGTCTCTAAAGCGGCCCCTCGTTTACGACGTCCGTCAAACGGGTGATAATCAAATTTGACCTCTCATCTTATGCTTTTTTATCTCGGCTTGATATAATAACCTTCCGGTCACAAACCTTTTTCCACTAACGATGCATAAGTATACGTCCTGCAGACTTCTCTTCTGTTGCTCGTTTCCTCATTTTAAATGTTTGTTTAGACCTAAATACTAGTTCGTGCACGAAATGTATAATTTCGAGATGTCCTATTTTGCCGAAATAGTGCGTAGTTTTATGTCGTTAATGTTAGTTTTAATGTCATATATTAAAAACGAACAAAACTATATTAAAAACCTTTTAATCGACAGTTCTTCAATGTTTTAGCGTCATGCCCACTTAATTTGATAAATATTACAGTAGAGGAAGATTTTATAAAATATAAGTCGAACATACGGTGAAAAGGGGGGGGGGTGATGTGCGGCGACACCTATTTGATGTTGCATTAGCAAAGAACTTCTTATTGTAGATCATTGTATTTTATACGTAAACATCTACATTAAATGCCTTAATATGATACTTGCATGGTTCAGATACGTTATCTTTAAGAATGAGAGCACCTGTCACATTACTTCATGATGACCCCATGTGTATCGAAATACAAAAGCTATAAGGTACTTACATCAAGATATTCCACAAGCTCCATTTCAGACATTCCACGGTTGGAACACCATAATGCAGTTGTTGCATCACGCACCAAACTTTGTCTAAAATACATTATATAATGGTATAAATTTGTGTATTTAATTTGTAGATTTACACCATTATATGAGCATGGCACGACTAACAAGCACAAACACCCACTGGGTTGTACATGTTTCGTGCTTCATGTCAAAATGGTGACAAAATTTGAGCGTTTATGGTTAACCGTGAAGAGTAAGTTGGGATAACAGTTTCATGACAAATCCGATAACGTCTCCCTAAAGATATTTACATGATATTCTATGGCAATGATGGTTGAACAATGAGTAAACTAAACGGTTAAATCTCATTTAACAAATAGCAATGCGAGTATTTAAAATACAATTTATCCATCAATGAATGTTAAGTATAAATGACTTTGTACGTATTGATGTTTAAACAGCATGTCTATCATCGGGTTCTTATGTTTATGCATGAAACTCGCACTAAATATAATTGTGCCAATATTCTCATTACAGCTCTTCATTTCACATGAAGACAGAGTTTATAAAAGTTACACAAAGCAGACTACGTACGATATATACATTTATTCATGATAAGCATTTGTTAACATGTTTGTTTCATACAGCAATTCTATAGAAGCCACCTACAATGAAATCACTGGGTACAAAATGGGAGTACACGCAATTTAATTGGATGGGGTTTAAACGCACTTTGACAGGAATGGTCATTTAGACGGAATTAAAACAAATAGCAATGCGGGTTACATTGGAAAATATAAGAAGGGGGTATGAAGAAATAGGAAATATAAACACAGAAACGACTCGTTCGGTTATGTGTGAGCATTGTCACAGGTAACTGTATCATTGATAAAGACAATATGAAAACGAAAAAAAAAGATTGTGTGTACAATTTATACTTTTTCTATAAAGGTATATTTGTTCTAAAGTAACCAGAATTTAACCAATCAAAAACAAAAAAATGACTATAAATATCCCCAAAAACTAATTTTAAAACTTATTCAGCAATACATAAACTATGTAAATGCTAGATCTTATTAAAATTGGTCCAATAGTTAAAAAGTTATACTATAAAATATAGATACTGTGTCACAGCCGGTTCTAATGGTGCATTCAACACAAATCTATATGGCCGTCCACCACAGAGTGTTATACCAGCGACAATTAAAGTAAACGTTTAAGCAAGGGTTTTCTTAATATGAAGTTAATTTTAGGCTTACATTCATCCCATAACATTGTGTGTGTAAACACACAGCCCTTTATAGATAACTGGTATGCATAAAGCAGTTTTATTATTAAAAACAAAGTGCACCTCTTGAACCGGCTCGTGAATTTGAAAGAATAATATAAATTTTCCAAAAAACATTTTTTCAGGTTTTTTTCGTTTTCAACGATACAGTTACCTGTGAGCATTGTGCCGTGTATCTTTATCATGTAATGTGCTATGTTTTTATGTTTTCTGTGCTCGACTAGATAAGTCCGATTTTCTGACATCTTTTTGTCCATGTCACCATGTACGAAATCAATGTAGCATGCAACACTGTCATCCTAACTAGATGTAATAATTATATATATGTAGATATATATGTAGCACAGTTTTATGAAACGGGAGAAGTAAATGGCTACAATTGGGGTTCATTGATAACTTGTTTGTGTCCACCGGACAAAAGCAACTAGCCACTGCAACTCTTACCGTTCCACCACAACCTTAACCACGTTATAAAAGTTGTTAGTGTCCATACTAAAACAGAATATAAGGTGTTATGTTCACTACAACGTAAATCATGTTAATACAATGTTAATAGTCATAAAATACAACATTAGTATAAACTAAAACTAAACAGGACAAACCAACGACATAAGGAAATACGAAGTAGCATGAGAAGAGTTAGGCCAAGAGAATGTGAAAGTATTGCTTACGTACACACATGTGCAAGAAGTTCATAAGGTAATCTAGTATAATTCGCAACATAATAGTACGGTGCAAAATGCAGTCTAAATTGCATACTGAAGATTTGTCAATGATAAGAACTAGTGATCTAATTACACGCTCCAGATAACCGTTAAACTCAACTAAAATTTCATTCAGACAGGCATCGTAACAAGCTTTCACAAAGATCCCGTGAAACTGCAGTCTCTATTACACACACAAGGTTTTCGATGATTCGACAAAGAGTTATATCACAAGGACCAAATATCGCAGTTAACTTAGAGGTTATCACTGCCAGGTTTAGAAAGATAATGACTAGATTGTTAACACAGAAGGTATTTCTTTTCTCTGATATAGTGCTCTTGGATTTACCCAAGATCAAATTTAACCAAGTAAGATTATGCTAAATTGACGCATTCAAGCATATAATATTATCATACGAAAATTAGTACGATGTGGACGCTCTGATTCTCAGCAACATTGTGTGCCAGGAAATACAGAAAACTTGTTTACAGACAAATGCAGACACCAATACTACACAGGTTATAATGATTAGATCATAAATCTTAGTGCGCTGCAAGAACCAACTGCAGTAAATATATCCTATTTCACCATGTATTTAAACAGTCTACTATTGTTTGGAGAAAGAAAGGACCGGACCAGTGATAAGAAAGAGTAATTAGGACATAAAGAAACTTGCCTAATCGATTATTTCATTAAAAACAATTTAAAGAAACAAGTAAGTCATAAATAAACTTTTATTGTCACACACACATACATGAACAATAATTAATATATAAATAAGTATTAATAGATTTTACGAATACGAAAGTGATCAAACATGCAAACGAAAACTCTCAGAACAACAACAAACACAGTATAAATGCGACATAGATTATTGCAGTGATTTACTGGTGAAAGAGTTAAATAGTTCATTTACTTTTAAACACATTAGAGGACAATGTTCACCAATATTGGTTAATATTCAATTCTATCACCCCTCTATCACTTCAAATAAACAACATGCTATTCTGATAATGTTCAAAATTGTTAAAACTTATAAAACCAAGAATATGTGTTAGTGAAGTTAGAATAAGAGCACAATGTAAATCTATTACAACATATCGATGGCTCAGCGCAATACTGGTCCAACTCTACTTTTCAAAACTTTTCAGGAGAGACAAAAAACTGTTTTTTACTTTTATTTGTTGATAAAAAATACAACAAATAAGAATACTCACATAACTTTGCATCAGAAATAAAGAGATCATGTCATTTTTTTTCAAAAAGGATCATAAAAGGGTTTTTTGAGACTTGGTCTTATATTGCGCTGAAACTTTCAGCGCAATACAAGTCCAACTAGAGTTGGTCTCATATTTGCACTGAAACTTTCAGCGCAAAACAAGTCCAACTAGAGTTAGACCTTTAATTTACTAAAATTTACTTTAAATGTTTGGGCATATAAGTCTAACTGCCTTTTTTGTTAAACAATTTTTGTCCAGCTTCAATTAGACATGTATTTCACATCCATGTTAACATTATTTTGTGTACTAGATTTGGTTTTATACCCTAACTAAAAGTATAATAGGGCATTCAGATTCTTCCTTCCGATCATCCCAATATAGTGTAATCGAGTTAGCTAGTACTGTTGAGCTACAGTCAAATTCCATAAGAATCAACTAAGCATGAGCAATCATACAACAGGATGTGTTAAGGTTTTAGCCGAGTTGTGGTTCTTAAAATAATCAAATTAGGCTTGTGTCACACACAAAAACATAAATTTGAACTTGTCAGCAAAGTTTATAGAAAAATTAGTCAGCACGTGGTCTGACTGAAGTTGTGCACTTAGAGATCTTAATTCTGAGATTCATCCCATAGAATTTCAGCAGAGTCATGGCCTTTGGCATGGTCAAATGGCAAGTGGTGATATTATCTATAAAAAGGTAGAGGTTCGACTGTTTGTGATAATTTAATAGCTAGAGGTTTGGTTGTTGGTGATAGTGTCATAGCTAGAGGTTTGGTTGTTGGTGATAGTGTCATAGGTAGAGGTTAGGTTGTTGGTGATAATGTCATAGATAGAGGTTTGGTAGTTGGTGATAGTGTCATAGGTAGAGGTTTGGTAGTTGGTGATAATGTCATAGGTAGAGATTGGTAGTTGGTGATAGTGTCATAGGTAGAGATATGGCTGTTGGTGATCGTGTCATAGGTAGAGATTGGTAGTTGGTGATAGTGTTATAGGTAGAGATATGGCTGTTGGTGATCGTGTCATAGGTAGAGATTGGTAGTTGGTGATAGTGTCATAGGTAGAGATATGGCTGTTGGTGATCGTGTCATAGGTAGAGATTGGTAGTTGGTGATAGTGTCATAGGTAGAGATTGGTAGTTGGTGATCTTGTCATAGGTAGAGGTTTGGTAGTTGGTGATAGTGTCATAGGTAGAGATATGGCTGTTGGTGATCGTGTCATAGGTAGAGATTGGTAGTTGGTGATAGTGTCATAGGTAGAGATTGGTAGTTGGTGATAGTGTCATAGGTAGAGATTGGTAGTTGGTGATGGTGTCATAGGTAGAGATTGGTAGTTGGTGATAGTGTCATAGGTAGAGGTTTGGTAGTTGGTGATAGTGTCATAGGTAGAGATTGGTAGTTGGTGATAGTGTCATAGGTAGAGGTTTGGTAGTTGGTGATAATGTCATAGGTAGAGATATGGCTGTTGGTGATCGTGTCATAGGTAGAGGTTTGGTAGTTGGTGATAATGTCATAGGTAGAGATTGGTAGTTGGTGATAGTGTCATAGGTAGAGATATGGCTGTTGGTGATCATGTCATAGGTAGAGGTTTGGTTGTTGGTGATAGTGTCATAGGTAGAGATTGGTAGTTGGTGATAGTGTCATAGGTAGAGATATGGCTGTTGGTGATCGTGTCATAGGTAGAGGTTTGGTAGTTGGTGATAATGTCATAGGTAGAGATTGGTAGTTGGTGATAGTGTCATAGGTAGAGATATGGCTGTTGGTGATCGTGTCATAGGTAGAGATATGGCTGTTGGTGATAGTGTCATAGGTAGAGGTTTGGTTGTTGGTGATAGTGTCATAGGTAGAGATATGGCTGTTGGTGATAGTGTCATAGGTAGAGGTTTGGTTGTTGGTGATAGTGTCATAGGTAGAGGTTTGGTTGTTGGTGATAGTGTCATAGGTAGAGGTTTGGTTGTTGGTGATAGTGTCATAGGTAGATGTTTGGTTGTTGGTGATAGTGTCATAAGTAGAGATGTGTTATTGGTGATAGTCACAGTGTCAAAGGCTGAAATTTAATTTGTTGTTAGTGATAGTGTTATAGGTATTCATTTGTCTGTTGGTCCATTTAAACTTGAATATTTTCAAAGTGCATCAAGGCATTGCTTTCTAACTTGGTATACTTGTTAAACCATTAAAAGACCAAAATATCTTACATTGTCAACGCTATTTATCTCTTTCCATAATTTCCACAGAATTATATATGGTCCCTGATTGACTTAGATAGTTTTAATTTACATTTTATGCTTACATGAGGGACTTGGTAATAATAAAAGTGGTCTTGTTGTTATACAGTTACATCAAAATTAGGAAAAAATGTTATCAAAAGAACTAGTTGTCATAAGCTCAATTAAATCTGTTTTAGGTATGTGACTTTCTGATTTTCGTAATTCCCAGGAGATTGCCAAATATACTTTAGATGTTGTGTATGGCAATGCTTGTTTTCCTTTTTGACTGTTTTTGCGATGGATTTTTTAAAGCCTGAGCTTATGCTTCATTGTTTTGGATGTCGGAAAAGAAGGCATTTAATTGCAACGATTTACTCAATTGTTTGAGTTTTACCAACTTGGAATGTAGTGATATTCTTAATAAAACCTTTCTTATACAATTTTAATATGAATATACAAATAAGAAAGTTTATTTTGCATAAACTTTAAAGCATAATACAATGCTTATAACAAATACAGATTTGTTTGCATATTTAATTAATTATTAAACAATTTGAGAATTAGAAAGTAAAACCTTCATCTTGCCAAATTTTGCTACAGAGCAAAAAACTGTTACCTTTCTTAATGAAATATAGTAAATATTATGCAGTATCTAAATCCTTCCCTTTGCAGCTACAGCATGTCGTTATGATTGATATAAGTGTAAAGAGTTATGTATATGATTATTTATTAAGTAAACTTAAAAAATGTTGTGGCATGATTTAAATGATCTTGGTTCTTTACCCAGTAATGACATGTCATAATGAACCTGTGCATGAAAATTTGACAACAATGTCACGTAATGCACTCCACATGTGGAGAAGTTCCCAGTGTTTTTTGGAAGAGTCGGTTTAGTACTGATTAAGATACAGGCCAGGAACACTGGCTTAGTGAATCTGCTGCCTAATTTACGGTATACAACAGTTACTGTGAAATTGATGAGAAAAGGCATTTTAACAAAAATCAATAAACGTCAAGTAGTTGTGTTGCCGTAGCCATACAACATTATTTAACATGACTATTAGACTTCTGAATCGAAAAAAAAGAGAATTAGTTTGCTCTAGTATGATTTTAAATTAATGAATATACTATTAGTATTAGATTACTTTGACTGCATAAGTATTAGACCATTAAGACAATTTAAATTGTATGCACACAAGGATGTGCAGTGAAGTCTAGCTGATATATTCTGCATATCAATTTTCATATTGCAGTGCTCTATAATTATGCTGCTATGACAATATAATAACATTAAACCAGTAATTGGAATTATTTTACTACCAAAAATGAGTAAAGTTCAATAAAATAATTGTGCATATAAGACTAACTGACAAAAAGTTGAATATTACATAAATATTTTAAGCGCAATACAAGACCAACTCAAGTTGGACCTATATTGCACTGAAGTAATATATAGTTCTGAGATAGACCAATATGTTTTTAATAAATAAAAGGGGTCAAAAATAGGATCTGACCACCAATTTATTCTTAAACTGTGTATTTGATGTTACTGAATAAGAATATGCAAAAAAGTGATTTTCTGAAAAAATGCTAGTTGGACCACTATTGCGCTCAGCCCTCGATATAACACGCAAATTCAGAACAACAGTTCAACGGTTTTCGTCGTAAAAGATACAATACTTTACCTCGAATTTTCTCCCTTCTCAAAGTCCTCTTCAAGCCTCTCAAGTATTTTAGCAAAGAGATCACCAGGACTAGCTGCTGTTAAGTAATCTCGTATTTTGTCAGACAGAGTACGGAATAAACCGTACATTCGAACCTGTAATATAACAACACAAGTCCGTTTAATTCCAGGGTAGTTCAATTAGAATATACGAGGCATATATGTATGTGAAATGAGTCCTTCCGCAAAAACATTTCAATGTACACAGTCATACATAATTTAAAATGATTAGTTGTAAGTTAAGTGTTCTGTATTCAGAGTATTGGAAATACATAAATGTATATACAAAAGAGTGACTGTACAATTATCGCTTATCACACAGCTATTTATTTACAAAACTCTATCAGAATGTTTTGGAATCTTACGCTAAATAGCTACAGTATTTACTATACCTCATCTAGCAAAGACTTGAGGTAGAGAGCATTTGATGTCTGCTTCGCATTCACGATCATATCCTTCTGCTCCTGGGTCAAAGTTTTTCCATAAATGCCTTCTAAATAATCGGTGATAATCTGCGCTTTCTGCGACTCGTCTAATGGTTCTACCTTCATACTTGGCCATGCTTGCTCTATGCATACATCCATTGCCTGGTAGTAAATATGTAGTTATGGTATACATTAAAAAATGAAATGGCGAGTATAGCCTTTATTTGCCAGTCACCTTTCTGCTCAAACATGGCAGGCATATACTAGTAAATATACTCCAGTGTATATACACTCATTAAATGTTATAAGTACACCAACACAGTACAAAGCGTAACTGTACAAATAGTCGGTCGGTCGACATACCAAACGGTTTTCCAACAATAACTCCAAAACGGGTGGACCTAGGATTCTACAATTTTAAGTTGAGATTATTCGTCCTCCACAGACAGCCCGACTCAATTTCAAGGTCATTTTGGATCAAAGGTCAAACTCTCCGTGACCTTTGAACACACAACAATCACTGGTCAACACCATAAGAAATATGGGATCTTAGATCGTAAAACTTTACAGAGAGGTTGATAATCATCAGATGTAGGCTCCTACTAATTTTAAGGTAGATAGGTCAAAGGTCAAGGTCGTGGTGACCTTAGGTACTCTATGCTATTTACTACCATGAGATGTGTATGATTCACAAACCTCTCTTGTACGGTCTATTATCGTAATTCTTCCGACTTTGTGTTTTCCTGGTGTGGGTATTGATGGACAATGTGTATGTAACATTTTGAAACTTCGTGCGAAAATCATTTGTTTTGCACGTGCATTTTGCATAATTTGAAAAGTCACTGTTCACTGCTCAAAGCGGGCAAATTACAATCAGCGCATTTTTGGATATTGCTGCTATACTACTCGAATGAAGACATACAAAAAATGAACATGATATGATGTATAATAATAAAGATATACGCATTACATGTTGGTGTTCTTATAACATTTAACAAGCGTATGTGTCATTTTAAATGAGAGTATACCCACAAGTTGGTCGTGAAGACTGTTTGTCTTTGTAGCTAGATACAATATTGCTACATCGGTAAGGTTTTAATAATTTTGCATGTGAAGACTTTGGGGTCTTACAATTATTTTTTTTAATGTTTTTGTCCATATTTGTTTTTCTGCTGAAAATTCATGTTTTTTATCTATTTCATTTGTATATAGTTTATAAGCATTGTATTTGTAAGTAGTGTATCATACTTTTGTATTTGTTCGTAGTCGAATAAAAGTCTTCCGATACAGTAACTATTAAATTCAAAAGTTAACATGAGAAATGACATATTTTCAATCTGACAAAACGGCAATCATTGAAGTTAATGAGAGACAAATGCTATTCTAAAAGTAAAATGTTTCACCCTTCCAGGAAGAGTCGACAGCAACATGAACACATTTGACGGGAGATTCTTGGGGATCCACAGTAAGTCATGTTCATTTCCTGTAAAAATAAATAACATACAATCGCAAATAAAAAAATCTAGAAAAAATATGTTCACAAATTAAAAACACTATTGGCACAAGCATATGAAAGTTTCACTAGTCCGAATATCATTCAATATACAATGCGAACTTTTAAATACATTATTGAATTCAATTATAAATATTTATCGTTCAAACATTGTAATAATCATCCTTGTTGTCAATTCTATGAGGTTCTTTAAATACACCGTGCTTGGTACAGTTATAATTCTGTAGTTTTTTATCTCTCTTTAACATATTACGTCCGTACAATTTGTATACACTCGTATCAAAGTAGTCTCGGTGAAAATGAGGAATAATTATTTTTGTCGAAGTAACCACACAATAACAACACAAATGAACTAATGAAGAAAGCCCTGCAAAGGAAAATATCTAAAATAGAACTAATTATAACACAAACACCATAGCCGCTACACTGTATTACATGTATCACCAGCCTTACTCCAGTCACAATACATACAAATAAAGAGAATTTATACAAAAAAGTTTTAAATTTGTGGCTGTAGAAAACTTTTCTGAAGCTGCAGAACAGTATGCTGTCAAAAGTGATTGGGCTAAATGTATAAGCAACAAAACACTGACTATGATACTGTTATTCACAGTACACCAGACAATCATTGTCAAAGACATGTAAAGTTCCTTGGGGGCAATGTCATGGGTTTATTTTAAACGCAAAATAATTGTATTATACGTCAATATTGTTTATCTACCCGTCTAACAGTACAATATGTCTAACCACATCGGTTACAATAATCATACCGTTTTGTCCTGCACCATCATCGAGCTGATTCAAGGCATCAAATACAATCACAATCTTTGTTGGAGACTTTGCCAATGATGAAGCAATCCTAAGCCATTTACCAACATCATTTGTCAAGTGTGCATCTGACGTTGGAACCTGCAGTTCTATGCCAAAGAATTCTTTCAGCTCTTCAAATAATCTATAATCAATCAATGCATATTCAACAGGTTAGTACAAATAACTACACAGAATTACAAGGAATGCAAAATCACACTAAAAACACCATGGAAGCATAAGCATACAACATGTACTGGTAGTAATTTTCATGCGAAGAAAGTGTAAAAGAAATTCAACAAATTGGCATAACTGTAATCATAAATTTATGCATTAAAATACACATAGTACACAATTCCAAACATCGATTTATGAAAATGTCAAAAGTGAAAAGAAAATGCTATTGAAGTTGTGATTAAGGTATTTATGAACAGTATTTAAATCATTTTCAACTGAACACTTTAAATAATATTTAATATAACTGACCTGCGTAACAGTTTAATGTAGCTGGCACTTTCGGCAGAACTGCCAATGAAATGTACAAACATGAAACTTTTAGGTTCCGCATCTTCTACACGTTTGGCCCAGTTTGCGACAAGTGCTGACTTGCCACTACCTAAAATTTAGACATGTGTAAATTGACTCTAAATGCAAACTTGATGAAGCCACATGGGAGTTTATTGCTTGGAATGATTTTCATCATGAAATGAATGTAAACATTGTACTGAAACAAAGATTGGTATTGGATGTATAATTCACTCGTAAATCACAATTTTGATAAATTAACTAACTGTGTAAAGATTCCAAATCATAATCATTAAGATAATATTAACTAACTGTGTAATGATTCCGATTCATTATCATTAAGATAATATTAACTAACTGTGTAAAGATTACCCTTGATTCTCTTTATGAACCTGAAAACAAACCTGACTCTCCCATAAGAACAAATGGTGCATTGATTCCGTTACTTCTACTCTCATTAATAGTATCAAAGTATTCCTGTCGTCCAATATAGACTCTGCATCTAGCGGAAGCAAATGCCTGGTGTGCCTCCCTCTGCAACTCTAGCTTAGTCAATTCTGTACCGATTGGAAAATCTTTGTCAATACAGGCTTCTAAATCCTTGATATAAAGGAAGAAAGGTAATTGTATTATTCTACATGGATGTTTTTCAAATATAACCATAAATTGGACAACTGATAGCTATACACTCGTATCAAAGTAGTCTCGGTGAAAATGACGAATAATTATTTTTGTCGAAGTAACCATACAATAACAACACAAATGAACTAATGAAGAAAGCCCTGCAAAGGGAAATACCTAAAATAGAACTAATTATAACACAAACACAATAGCCGCTACACTGTATTACATGTATTACCAGCCTCACTCCAGTCACAATACATACAAATAAAGAGAATTTATACAAAAAAGTTTTAAATTTGAGGCTGTAGAAAACTTTTCTGAAGCTGCAGAACAGTTTGCTGTCAAAAGTGATTGGGCTAAATGTATAAGCAACAAAACACTGACTATGATACTGTTATTCACAGTACATCAGACAACTCATTGTCTGAAAATAATGTAATATCTAGATTATTTCATTTTCTCGTTCGGTGATGCTTGGGCATTATGCCGTGTATTTGTGGTATGTGATATGTGTTCTGTGTTCAGCTGGCTTTATTGACTGCTGCCTTCCTTGTCCGATGTTCTTATATATTTTGCAGTAAACTGTGACCATTAATCGTATTTTTGCAGCGATAACACACAACCACAAATAAGATTATTCATATTTATTACCTCTGTTATGAGCTGGGCAACCTCTGTTGCAGACTTGAATTTTCTGATATTTAAACATGCTCTATTATTGACTTTCAATTTCAGTGCTTCCTGGCGTTCGTGATGCCACGGCGACTCAGATACCATACGCTACAAAATAGATTACAATGTACATGAATCGGATAATTAACTTCGAGCTATAGTTGAAGTAGCAAATTAAAAGCTGACTTCAAGGTATTTGTTTTCTTAAATAAATTTGGCACAGCCGAAACACAGTTAAACTGTTTAACCTAATTTCCATCGACATAAAGTTACACTCTAAAGTATTTATGTTTTAATAATATAATAAAGACGGATCTATGCCCATCATAACAATTATTGTATTTACAATGTTATACTTTGGTACTAAGAATGAATCTAAGATCAAAAGAGGACATATTGTGACGCTGAAATAACAAGATTTACCTTGTACTCAGCTTCGGGCAAATCTCCCTCTTTTATAGTGTCACGCATATAGATAAAGCACTTTTCCAAATCTTCATCAGATTGTGCATTTAGAACACCGTGCAAAACTTCTAACTGAAATAAATGCATAACGTTTTGGTTAGTTCTCTAGTTAGTGAGCCAGAACAAAAGAATACTTTCGTGAACTACGTCTACTGCTTCATAGCTTATTGAGAGTTTGCATGGTCAAGATAATTTATTGTCTAATTTAGCTGGCCATAATTTGAACAATCTTAGTAGGGGACCACTAGATGATGCTACATACCAAATATCAAAGCTCTAGGCATTGTAGTTTTAGAGAAGAAGATTTTTATATGTTTTCCCTATATAAGTCTATGTAAAACGGTTACCCCCGGGGCGGGGCCAATTTTGACCCCAGGGACATAATTTGAACAATCTTGGTAGGGGACCACTAGATGATGCTACATGCCAAATATCAAAGCTCTAGGCATTGTAGTTTTAGAGAAGAAGATTTTTATATGTTTTCCGTATATAAGTATGTGTAAAACGGTGACCCCCGGGGCGGGGCCAATTTTGACCCCAGGGGCATAATTTGAAAAATCTTGGTAGGGGATCACTAGATGATGCTACGTACCAAATATCAAAGCTCTAGGCATTGTAGTTTTAGAGAAGAAGATTTTTATATGTTTTCCCTATACAAGTCTATGTAAAACGGTGACCCCGGGGCGGGGCCAATTTTGACCCCAGGGCCATAATTTGAACAATTACTTAATCCCCCAATGCCGGGTACATCCTGGCAAAATTTCATCAAAATTGGCCAAATGGTTTCAGAGGAGATGTCGTTTGAAAGTGTGGACGGACGGACGGACGGACGGACGTACAGACGGACGGACGGACGGACGGACGACGGACGGTGAGTGATCACAATAACTCACCTTGAGCACTTTGTGCTCAGGTGAGCTAAAAAGTAGGGGGTCATGTATCATATATATAAGAAAAAATTTGGTTCGTCAAATGATTTTCTCATAGGTACGGATTGTATGTGTACATGACAAATAGGTACCCAACCACTTGCAAAAAATATCGAAAAAAGTGATTTTTAATTGAATGTTAAAGTAATTTCAACGATAAAAAACGTACAAGTTGAAAACAATCAGATCATCAGTTTAGTAAAACACAATTCGCCAAAAGTAATATTTTTGCAGAAATTTGCATAAATTAACGTAATTTGCATAATAGGATGAAACAAAATTTGAAGAAAAATATTTCAAAAAGTAGCACCTTCATATACTTAAAACATGCACAACAATGTGTTTGCAAGCACATGTATTTGGACATTGTATTGCATTATTGTAAACCCATATATTTTATAAACATGCCATTCCCCACACTCTTTCTTGCATGCAAAAAAAAAGTTAAAAATATCGATTCATGAGTTAACATCCATGTGCGATGCTATGATCTAAATGGTATGTTTTGTTCTTACCTAAATCGAGTTTTATTTCGCGCATGCGCTCAGGGTAACGCGCCATGTCATTGACCTTCATAATAGATTCAGAAATATAAGCCCCAAGTAGTAAACAGAAAATTACCGGAGATGTCACGTGACGGTCTGTTACACGTGCTCCGGTTGTAGGTCGAGCAAAGGAATAAATAATCAAAGTACTGAAAGTACTGACAGGCTGGCGAACTGCTAAGGAACAATAGATTTTCAAGTAATATAACATCAAGTGGTTTTCTAAGTCGAAAGAGAGGTAAGTGCTGGACTCAACAAAAAAAAAATGTTTGGAGCCGCCGTGATTCGATCGCTGGACCTTAGCATCAGAAAATTACTACCACTCGACCACGATCTCGTTGGAGAATACTGACCTAAATAATTTAACATAATAAAAGCATTTATGCGCGCGCTATATCGCGTTCGTAACGCGTAGTTTACGAACGCGTAGTAATAATTATCAACGCCTTTAAACACCTTTTCTTTTAATTACATATAATTTCCTTCCATTTCTATATTACAATCGAACAGAATAAATGAAACAAGGAAAGTTGAATGTTCTTATCTAGCAAACTGATTATCGAGGAGGAACTTTTTGCATTGGGTGTATAGATTCTGTGTTTTCAGTTTCGGGAGTAAATTCATCTTAGTGGATTTCATTTTTTAGGATTGTAATAGTCTGGCGCAAATCGCCAGCCTAAAAACCTGCGCGAGATGTAACTTAAAAAAGGACAAGCGACTAATAGTGTGTAAGGTCTCTTATACTCGTAAACTAAAATCAGTTGTTGAAATTATCGATTGACCTTCGTATATTACAAATAAATATGCTGTACAGCTAAACTGTCAGTATTATTAAACCTTACCTCCGTTACACTGGAGTCAAATCTATAATCCTCAATCCATTTTAAGTTTTGATAATTATTGATAGCATAGTCATATGTCATATTCAATACTTCGTCCTTTTTTTCTTCCCTCTGGCACCAACCAAATCTATCTCCCATCATGCATATAAAATAAGGACGGCACCGTTCAATCTGGAAATAATATCATCATATGAAAATCCTAAAACAGTTTTCATACTAGGTGTTTACATTTGAAATTGATACCTAAAATAAGGACTTTGAAAGAAGCTTTTTAGTTGTATTTTTCTTGTTCAGCTTTGAGTTGGATGATACTGTGGCATGTGCATGTGGTACTATGATATGGTATTTCTTTAAAATGTACTTTTATGTACTTTTCATTCCTGGATGGTTTCTTGTGTGTTTGCATTCATTGTCACAGCCTTCAATATCTTTTAGTAACCTTTCTGATATAAAGTCATGTTGTATTAGGAAATGAATAAAAAAAATTCTAAACCACTTTCAGACACTTAATTCTAAACTTGCCTTTTTGCAATACACGCTGTATTTTATAAGGTTTGTGCATAAAGGGTATATCATATTAACATACATAAGAAGATAAGTGTATTTGAACATGGTTTATGATTCAGCTGAAAACAAATGTTTCCTTGCTGACAATTTAATCATTGTTGCATCGTATGTACTAATGAAATGAAATGAAAAGGTAGAATTACCTCTTGTAGACAGATGGCAATAGTTTTACCATCATTTGTCTGTTCCGAAGTAATACCCCAACGTAAATCAACGTATGTAAAGAATACCCCTCTGCTTGAACATAAACGATTAATCTGAAAATAAGATTAGATAACGCTGATGCTGGTTCACAATACGGTATGCCATTTGTACATGGTCAATCTTTTCTTTTTGTACAAAAGTATACATACGTAAATATTTAATTATTTTGAAAAAGCAGTACCTCTCTGAATGCCTTCTTGATTATTTCTTCTCTCTCCTTCTGAAAATCTCGGAATGTGCTAGATACAAACACTCGAATTTCTCTTTTCTTGCGCTGTACCCTTCTTTTCTGTATGACTTGTTTCGCCTTGTGTGCCTTTACTGTTGATTCCTGTACCGTGGCTATCAAATTACAAAGTTTCGTGAATTTGAAACTAAATTAACATGATGTTTTGACAGAAGTGTTTCGGGTTAATTTTCGAAACATATGTCAGAAACTCAAAAGCGTTCATGAAATGACGTAGGAAAGAAACATGATTCGAAGATTTCAACCGAATCAACATTATTTATTATTGAACACTGTGACGTGTGTCGCAATGGAATACATTATTGACTGATTAAAGCTCTAAAAAGCTGTTTGAAGACGTGTTAACTTAAGTAAATTGAAAATTGAGTCATCAAATAAAAGTATTTAATTTTGGTTGCAGGTATATTGCACATGTAAGCGTAATCCAATTAATGGTTTTGCTTGACAACATTCCGACAAATAAAGTGGTGAAGCATTCTATCCTCTAGTGTCTCGTGAAGTTAAACATAAGTAGAAATGCTTCATCCATTGTAGTTCAATGATAGTTACAAATATCGAAAACTATTTTTATAACATATTTCTGAAAACCCCTTCTTCAGTATGATTCATATACTGACAGACAGTGATATATTCTAACAAATGATTGAATGTAACATAATATTACACAATACTTACTATCATCTTCGACAAAGTCTTTTAGAAGGTCGATATTGTCTGCTAGAACGCTGCTCACTATTTTCTCTGTCATTGATTTGCCTTCTTCCATCATTCCCTTGAAACAGTCATGTGTATACATGAAACATGTATGTTTGGTTTGGTTAAACGATGCAAAAATGCGTTTGAAAATATGCTGTTCTTATATTCCTATGTTTTTGGACAAAATACAAGAAATTGATATTTACTTTCAACTACCCATATTTTACATAATATGCACATTCTATTTTGGTGTCTACATTTAAATATCTTCCGGTTTCAACAAGTACATTTTGTATAACAAATAAATCACCACCGATTACCTTAATTCTCTTACTGCTATTGCCTATTAGCACTGATTTAATTTATACACGTTTATTACTGTCATTACCGCTGCTTTATGACAACAGAAGCAATGTTACTGCTCTGTCGTAAAAGCAATACTTATGTCAGTAATATCAGTTTTAACTGCTTAGTCAGCCATTACTGCTGTTCGGAAAATCTTTGCCCCATTCAGCAATCGGTGCTCGTACGATGGTCAAAGATGCCCTCACGAATAGGTCAGTCTTTACACGATTAGAACCGATTATTAACATGTCTTTACATGTACCATCTGGTATACGACTAGGGACAGTTTGTCACAGGTAGAACTCTTGAAAGAACTTACTTGAAGATCAAGGTCACAATATTTGTCGTCCTTGTTTGCCTCAGTTTGACGTTTAACTCGTAACTCAGCCCCAGACATTCTTGTTCCAAAGAACCCTTGCCAGAATTTGTCATCTTTTCCTGTGAGAAAAAAAACATAATTGATTTCCAATTTTCGAATTTTGCAATACATGTATATAAAGTTTCAAAAATATAATAACAATTTCAATAAAATCATATACACCCAGATACCGCTTTTCTGAACTAACAACTCAACAATGTTTACCCTGCGAATGTTTGCTTTTTTCAGTTATAAATCAATTCAATGTCAGCAAAAACGTTATAAGCAGTACATTGTTATATTACTGCTATATTAGGTATTTATATTAATATTATCATCGTGTTTCTAACTCCATACCTGATGTAGTAAATCCTACCATTCTGACACCTGGACCATAATCTTTAAAGATATGAGATGCTTCTTGCCATTTTGTTTCAGCATATATAGTACCTATTTCTCCTGTATCATGTTTGATGATTGTCTGAAATATTGAGATTCAACAATCAAAATAATGATTTCTCTGTACACAGTTCCATGGTTAGCGCACTTTCCGTCTTATCTTGGTTGAGATACTCATATGTCATATTTCAACAGGAAGCTGATTGGCAAGTAAAGGCTACGCTTAGCATTTTTTAATGAAAGTGTTAAAGTATTGAGAGACATCAGCGACTTCCGTTGTCATATAAGGCCACCCAATGTAGCGCAGAGAGCACACTGGTCCTAGTTATTTGAGAGCATCAGACGTTTCTTTGTTCTTTGTGAAATTTCTCACTTCCGTATTAAAGTAAGTTTTAGGGTTGCTATAGTATTTATCCTTTAAAAATTTACCAACAAGTTACAAAAATGCATGAAGTGCAACTCCTGGCGTCGATCTCCCGAAGCATCTCAATATGAGCAAGTGTTCATCTCTAATATTGAGTTTTATGTTAACTTCATACGAGGCTGGATTGGAAATTGGCATCGGAAAACCACTTTATAACAGTCATATTGCAAGAACTTAACATTTCCTCAAATGCAATCTTTGTGGAATCATCTAAATCCCAACCGGGCATAGAAAACGTACCTCACCCTCCTCGTTGAGAAGTGTTACAATCATTCTGTAAAATCCTCCCCCACATGCACCTTCTCTGTACCATTCTAACGCCTACAAATACACATCACACATTATTACATGCAGTAAATCGGTCCACTGCACTCACAAAATAACATTAGTTTTACATGTTTGTAATTGACATTACACCAGTTTTCAATCCGTACCCTTTAACCAATTTAACGGTCAATTATGTAATCAAATGGTCCAATGGTTCAGCCAGGTGCAACGATCTATGCTTTTGCGTAATGTTAATTGTTAATATCAATATAGTTATAACGCATCCTCTAGATTAAAATGCTTATGTTAAGCCATACCTGTATATCCGGGGCTGTGTCTAAGTATTCTGTAGAAAAATGATTTGTGAGGTTTACTTCCTGATATTTTTTACACCAATTGTAAGATGTAACAATACAATTTTCTGTGCCATGACCTCCAGCTGCCACATGGAAAGGTCCTCCTGTATTCCATTGTGTTAAATCACCACTCTACAATAAAAAACAAGAAACATACAACATGTACTCAGTTGTAACTTTAGTAATATGTCATTTATAACCTCATTGAAGATGCACTTTCATCACCAAAGCATTGCCTTGTTGTTTCGATCAGTTTAGCTGAACAAACATTGTAATATACAACTTGTTAAGGGCAAGACAAACGCGTGTAAAATGTAATTTAAGAAAGGCTTCAAGTATGGTAACCATTGAATAGTTTAAACGGTACTCTGTTGGTCCTGTCCATTTTTCCTTCAGACACTCCACATTGAGGTTTTGTTCATTTTAAAAGTTTTGATGACATGTTGGTCCCCTTGTGTTCAGCTTTCTGCTAAAATATGACAGGCATATACATGAGTACCTCTATCCGGATTTTAACCCGGGGGCAAGATTAGACGACAAGCGCACTAACCACTGGGTTACGGAGGTGGAGCCTTGAGCACTAAAGAGTGTGAGATGGCTTAGTCAAGCAATAAAAAATTTGCACCTCAGCACTGGCATTCTGTAGAAGATTTGGAGACCAGCCAACAATGGTTAGAGCTTTCCTCGTGATAGTTGTTTGAAGGGGAACTATTGTATCAGCTAATCTTCTTTTCTCTGCTAACTCTTCTAGTCTCCGATCTTCAGAAGGAACTTTCTCCTCATAGCTTTTCTTATCAAGCAAAGCAAAGGCACAAATCTTTTCTGAAAATGAATACATGTGACGTGTAAAAGGTGCAAATTAAATAAACTACTAGTAACCATTACTCGTATCTATTCAGCAAGATCGCAATGCTTTCGAGCGTACCCTTTGTGAATTCACATCATCGATGTATGTATACATATACACCATACCATAAAAAAGGCATATGAGCTCTGCTGTGCGATTTCCAACCATTTGTGACAATTATCATACTCTTACGTATTTAAAAGATAATAACTCTCAAAACACCGCATGCTTACAAAAATCGTGGTACATGAAAGGCTGAAACAACGTGTTGTGTACTACATTCTTGTCTTATATGTAGGAAATACCCCTTTAAGCTCATACTTGCTAAAATGCTTTCTTATTTCAGAGTGTTGTAATTCATGGGTACAATTTTAAACATGTTTAATGATATGAGTAAGTGTGCATTTGATGAGCATAAAAAACAATTGAAAAGTAAACAATCACACCTGTATGCCTGAATGATTTATCCAGTGCACGAGCCTTTAGATCAAACTGTCCATTGGTCACAGTTATATCCACATCAGCAGTGTAACAATAATAACTGCTATCTGATTCCTCTTTCTTCGTCTATAAACAATAGGGAAATAATAATGTAGAAGTATAATGTGTAAATTAATCACCTTTTATATATGACGCTGCGATATACCGTGTAGAAATAAGTTGTTTCAATAATGAACGTATATCTGTTAGTTAGTTCATACTAAGCTACTGTTATAAACAAATTTGAAATAGTGTTTGATTATTGTTTATCACATGACAACTATGTGCAAGCAGAGTTGTAAGGTGAGACTAAGGATGGTTCCTAAGCCTCCCCCACCTATGGCGGGGAAATAATTGAGCTAAAAGGGGCTCAATATTGACTGATAAAGACAGCCATAATACATGTTAATAAAGTGAACGGATGCATCATTTAAATATCATTGTATATATGCTTTAAATACACAAAAAAGCTGATCACAATAGTGTGACCGACATGCAATACGACAGTTATCAAAACGTAATACGCCGGAAATCAGAACATGTAAAATCCGATTCTATATAACGGACAAAAAATCATCCATCGCCTATGACTACAATTATAAAAAGTAAGGCGTAGTAAAACACTAAGTACGATAAATAAATGATGGAATACTACTGAAGTGGTGGCATTCAGACCCTAGCTGATACCAAACATATCATCCGTATCCCACACTTCAAGCAAGTTCGCGTACATTAACACAACAATGAATGACGCACTGCAAGGTTTTGAAATTTATTATTTTCAAAATTAAGAACATTGCACTTGCAAATACAATGTTATTGTTATCAACATAGCATATATTATAATACAAGCACCGAAGCGTATCCAACTTACAATTTTTATCTGCTTAGCAGCATTGACTCCGTTGACAGTCATATCTTGTACTACGTTGCTGGTGTGAAGTCTGAAGATGTAGTTTCCATTAGGCAAATCGTTCACCTAAAATCGTAGAACCATGTATATTTACAGAGAAACCAAAATAATAAGAAATACGATAATAAAATATCCCGAAAGCGGTTATTTTGAAAGGTTGATAACTACACATATTTAAAATATTACAATAAACTCGAGTGATAGTCCTTTAACTTAACTTAAGCTTTAAATATTTAAAAGCACACACATACTCGTGTCTCTCCCACAATATGTACCTCATCATGACGACAGACATGTTTGACGTGAGTAATTTTGTAATCCGTCCACTAATGGCCGAGTTATGTGCCGGAAAACCAATCAGAAGGTGTGATGTTGTTTCTGAATTGTTATGTTTTGGGTTTGCTTTTGTTCTTTCTTTAGTTGCACCTCGCAAGCAAGGAACTGCAATCCACAAACACCAAAAGGTAGTACTCTGTGCCCTGAAGCTATTTCTAGATTTCTCTGTATGTACAGACAGACTAAATGGACGGACAGCAGTTGAACAAGAGAATGATCATTTATGACACAAGAATAACAACCACTATACGTATGTATACAATGTGTTGTTTTATGTTTTTACCTGATAATGAGTTAGTTGTCCAAAATCACCCTCGCCATGTGACACTCTGACATTCGCATACAGGAATTCATCGTCACTGCCAACCATAGAAGCTGGCAGTGAAGCGTTTGTTTTTATAGTACCCAGACATTTCCATGCATAACCTAAAGTACAATGTTTCAATTACGTTCAATCAGACAAAAACACGTCGTTTCGTAAAAAGAAAACATTTTGTGTGGACGTTATGTCAAAGGTTTCAGGTTTTATGCAAACAAATGGCAAGGTCAAAATTCACGAAAATTATCAAAATTATTTTTAAAATCGACAAAAGTACTAATTACATTACACTTATTACATGTTGATACATGTAAGTAAACTCCTTCTCAAAAACCTTATACCTAACTGAACCTCACAGCCAATGTAAACCTGACATCGACAATATAAAGCATATCAAGCAAAACCTCTTTAGACCAAGCATTGTAATTACCCTTTTTGAAGGAAGAGTCATAACTGGCATACTGGCTAAATTCACTCGAATAGACAACATCATTCATAGCTTGGTAGGCCTGGCTCCCAGCGTTCACTGCATAAACAACACCAGGTTTCTGGTAGGTAAGGAATTGTGGGGAGTTCTCCAGCTCTAAATACACATCGTTACCCACTGAAAATGATAAAATGTATGATTTATTGAATTCATAATTTAAAATGATTTTCATTTTATACATAACACACTTCTATTAGGTAAAATATTGTTCTTGAAAGTACGTGTACATACTATCTTAGAAGGTAGAGTGCTCTTCTCACTCTTACAAGTAGCATTAAGGATTAAATACAATTGCAAACAAACCATGGAATATACCATATATAATGAAGAAGAGTCGTGCTATTAATTAACGTTCTAACGTGGGTTGCAGCATACACCGACATGTTATTAATATCGTTGTTTCAACTTGTTAATTTCGCTGCATTATATGGATCGAGTCGATAAAAATGAGCGTAGAAACAATTTATCTTTGGTTTAGTAATTTGATAATCTAAATTTAAGACCATTCAAGAGCATTCAAACGTATGACATAATTATTTATACGAAGACAATAGCGTACTTACAGTTAACATGTTTTCTGACAGCATGAACTCGTACCAAGTGAAGTCCTACTGATTTCTCCTCAGTGGACCATGTATGTATAAACTTGTATACTCCATCTTGTTTCTTCAGTTCAGTGCCAGGTATTGTACGAACAATTTTCTGGTTAAGTTTTATTGAAATATCTGCCATTTTATTAACTTCACCAGTAACCTCGTCATTAGTGATAGTTGCCTTTCCAATCGTCTTAGTAGCTTCTCCTGTTGCGATACAACTGCTTTGTTTGATAGATTTTTTAAGGTCACTTTTGGTAGCTAGTATATTTGTCATAATACCATATTTGCAAGGTCCAGTGGCCCCAACAACTTCTAGGCATCCTTGTTTTATCTCAAATGTCCATAGGTCAGACTTAGTGTAATTGAGGCCATGCACACTAGCTACGTTTGCAGTATTGGTGACTTTGCCATTACCAACAGCAATATGATAAATAGCCGATGCTGTTGAATCCTCTGTACCATTGCTGTTTGAGCATAGAACAATAACAGACACATGTTGGGGAACCTTCTCTAACAGTGTCATAGGCTTGCTTCCATCTGCGGTTTGCAGCTGTGCAACAAATGCATGCTGTTTAGGAAAAATTTCCAAATTGCTTCTATTGTGAAATAAAGCGTATCTGCTTCCAGCTGGTCCAGTTACTGCCAGGATTTCTCCTTCAAGGTCAAATGTGAACTTGTCCTCACCAGAAACAACCTTCGCTTTGTATTTATCATCCTTAAACCCTGACCTTATCATGTATACTGCATTCAAATGTTGATCACCATCAGTGCCACTACATAGAACCATAGAAACACCACCACCCATTTCACCATTCCAATTTCCGTTAACATTTAAAGGCAATGTAGTTTTAGGTGAGTTTCCCTTTGATTCAACGTATACTCCGTTTCTCAAGTTCCCATATTTGCTGTCATTTGTTAGAATCCTCATATGATTATGTCCAAATAAATTCTTCATCACAAAAGTTCCATATTCATCTTCCAGGTAGTGTATTTCCACACCGAAGTGACCTTGGTTGTCTTTGTAGAACATATTCTGTAATCTGTGATTGCAATCAAAACCTGAGCCAACGAGCACACCAGCAGCCGTTGTTTCCTCTCCTTTTCCGCCGTAAGAACAGCTGTACAGCAATAAACCACAGCATCCTCCAGCATGTGCATTTATATTATATGGAAACTTTGCCAAACCGTAAATCGGCCATGTGCTGTTATTACACGCATCTATCGTCCTCACAAAATCTGAAAGAGTGGTAAGGTAAAATGCTAATGCGTTTTGCTATGTCTTGGTGAAAGTACAAACGTATACAATGGAAAGGAGTGTACTTATGCAGTTTTTGTCCCGACGGCATTCTAAGTTCATTTAGTTAAGTACTCCTTTTGAGGTTACCGTTTATGTACTTTGGTCACGTGTGCTTCTGGTGACGTACGTTTAATCTGAACGTGGAAGTATGTTTACCTGTTTCATCTTCTTCATCAGACTCACCAGGAACCGCATGCGTCTCCGGTATGTGTTTATTCTCTTCTGGTACTTCAGTTTCTGTTTGCTGCTTCGCGTCGTCTGCACTTGGTTTCATTTCAGTTCTCTCCCGACGAAATCCCATCATGACAGTAGGGACCTTCTGCAATGTGAAAGACAAATCTGAGTTAGGGTCTGTCCTTCTATAAAGTATGACAATATTGCTCCGAGAAAGTAAGTAATAATAATAATAATAACGACTTTATTTTAAGAGGCAACACAGTTGGGCAAGCCCAGTCTTCCCTGTGAGCCTCTATGGCAAAAGTTAATAAGGTTAACATTTTGCAGAGTTTCCGAAGAGACAGTCATGTACCGAACATGAAAAACATGAACCCTAGCATGCCAAACATCTACAAAAGCATAACATAGTCACTAATTATAGAATTACCAATGTGATAACTTATATACTAACGAAGACGTTTTAGAGGGCGGAGATATCCGATTAGTTTGTGTGCTTGTGTTTGCGTTTGAATGATAATTTGGAAAGCAAATTTGGTACGACGCCCATTATGATACACACCTTTACTTACCGATATAACTACAAATGTACTATTTTTACAATCATACAAAGTGGCAACATGGTAAAGACATATTGTCGGTTCAAAGATGTCTGTCAAAACCGCCAGAATGTTCCATTTCATAATAGCTAATGCAGTAAGTATAACCACTACGCTATAGGACCATTAGAATCTTAATCATATCAGTGTATTTATGATGGTAGAATTTAACCCTGAGATACCTGTAATAATCGACCGGGTTGAATGTTTGTTTACGCGGTTGTGACAGAGATCTTTGAATCAACTATAGTAGAGTTACGAGGGTTGATCAATATATTCGAGGACTTTCCTTCTATTATTTGAAATATTAGAACTAGAGTTATGAAATTACAAGCTGATGTAGATCAATCAATTATCAGGCGTTTCTTCTATATTTAGACTTTTTGTAACCAAGGTGAAGCACACACCGTCGAGCATCTCGGATTAACGTTATTTCAGAGCTACGGCAGGCTATGAAAATTAACGCGAAACTTCGCGATCGACGTCCAACGCCAGTGCCCCTCATGTAAATAAAACAATTTTATTAGTGAATTCGGTCGGAGATATCTTACTCCGAATGATTTTAATTGGCAATAGGCATTGCTGTCAATTTCAAGATGAACATTACTTGAGTATAATGATCACCCTTCGTATATAGCATACTTACTCGTTTGGAAGAACCTGACCCCATCTTGAACCACCGCTGATTGTATTAGGCTTGGTGATGGTTACTTTCTTTCATCTGAACAAAATTCTGAAAGATGGTTATATGACTTTCAATCACTTGTTTATGTATTCTTACAATTGTACATTCTAGCAGCATACCATAACAGTATTCACGCATTGGTATTTCCATTAATCCAGTGCTACTGCACGTACAGTCCAGTTAGGATAAAAAAATACAGTGACGCAGTGGAGCAATCCACTATACGGTGTAAAAACAAGTATAAAAGCTTATTACAAACAGTTCTTTACCAAACTAAGCTCTACCTGTTTTAGCAGTGGTTTTAATCTTTTGGATATACATTAACGATAACGTCACTGTCAAAATATCCTAACTGGACTATATAGTTAAAATTGTAATCTTATTTCTTTAAAAATCAGCATTATTATGACGGAACATAAATTGACTTATTTGAAATTATCTCTAGGTTGTTTTTAATCAACATAATGTTATACGTACATCCGCATGTTCAAATAAACGTGACACAACTGTACAAAATCCTGGCAAATATTTATTCCAATTTAAAAGTTAATACCTTAAGTACGAGGGTCAGTCAAGAAAAACTGAGAGTTGGCGAATAATGATCAGGAGAATAAGTGTTCATATATTGCCAATACATAATCGTAAAATATGGTATCTCATGGATGTTATGGCGAATACCAATTTTGGGTATGAAAATTTGATTCTTGTTACCAGGCAACCGAAAAAGACAACCCGAAGGCTAGCGTTCGCGCTGTCTGTAGAACACAATTGTGCGTTGCTATGGAAACATAAAGTTATATCGTAAATTTTCAAACTTATTTTTTATTTTGTAATACATTAATCTATTAGATATATTTAATTATGGAGGGTTTGTTCCTCTTATATAGAAAATATACTTGACGGAACTATTAATTGTCACTTTATTTGTTGGTATTGCGACCACAATTTTACCCCACCCAAAAGAACGCATGAGGTTTTTCAAAAGCGAAGTTATATTTTTTATTTCTTTTAGGGTCACTGGACTTCATTAGATACATTCATAATCCTCCGAGGCAGAAATTGTGAATTCAGTGATACGTTTTAGAATACCATGGCAACGCAAAAAAACACGCCTAGAAAATCGATAAAATACGGGTAAAATTGTTGCTAGGCAACTTACCAATACAACATAAGTGTCCATTCTGTAACAAACGCCCATTTTTATTTGATATATTCGATTCTACATGATACACGTGTTAGTTGTACTTAATTACGCTATATAAAGTTGAAATAAACGTTCGAATTGACAACACAATAAGTCTCCCAGTCGCTGGCGCGAACGCATACCCCTTAGTGATGTTCTTTGGTTGCTTGGTAACTTTATTTATAAGTCTATATCCGATCACGGAATTCATCATAATATCCGCAGTTGATAAAAGTTGACGATAATTGGTAGAAAATATAATTGATAAACATTTTGAAGGCTTTATTTAACAACTCTCAGTTTTTCTTAACTGACCCTCGTATAATAACACACAATGTAAGGTAATCCTGGCGGTTTTAAATAATACATGGTAGTTTTACTTTAACAAAAGTCGTATAGATCATTTATAATTAACTATATCCGTAACACTATGAAATATAAGCAACAAATCAATACGATACAGTACAGTACAGTATAATCTATCATTATGTCATTATGTTTAGTATGCTATTTATACTTTGATCGAAGGTCTCGACGTAGGCTAACAATGGAACCATTCAATAGATTCTATTACTGTTCGATTTTTATGTCAGAATGTGATTTATATGGGTTGGTTGTGAAGCTCCTTTACTAATACATGAAGTACATTTGGGTTCACATTTACAACTATTAAAACAAACATTAATTCATGTATATTGCACGTCTCCGCATATCTGTCTACCACATGAACGGTGCAATTGATCACGGTGGGGAATCACGTGGTTTCGATGGTAGGAGCCACCACAAAAACCACACGGCCAAATAGCGTCGACTTAACCCATATTTTGAGGTAAATATATAACATCGAGACTTGTTTATTTATGGACACCCCGGCCAGCACGCAATGGCTTCTCCACTGAATCTTTTGGTACCCTACTTTCCACGATTGATCCCGTAGTTTCCTCAAACACTTCGATATTGTTCCGTAAATAACAAAACACTAGCGGGGTAGACCTCACGATAATGACGATTTTGACCATAATATGACCATAATTTTTATTATCTCCTTTATATCATCCGTATTTCATGCGATTACAAAGTGCGAACATTTCGCCAACATTTTCCAACAAAATTACAACCAGAATGTCATATACTTCGGTTTTCTGAAAAATAAAACAGTCTATTTGCATGAAAGATAGGATCCACGCTAAGGATAGGACGCACGATTGAACCTGGGCAGTGCACATTCATCAGTGCGGTCGGCAGTTTTCTACGGTTCTATCGATCGACATATGCGGAACGGGCACATAGTGTTCATTTATACAGGAAGCTATAAACGTATCAGTATATCAGTATATACGGTCCATGTACAAATGCATGTACGTATTTAGTATGCTTTCTGGCATATTTTGTTTATAATTTAATTTTATAAGCTCACACAACACAGTTGTAGTGTGTATATTGTCTGTCCTTCAGTCAGTCTGTTCGAAAGACGAATTCTAGTGAACACAACTCGACCTACAGTAACTGTTGTTGCCGGAGTTTCCCAAAACTTTCTCTTGACATTTAGAAATAATAAGTGATGGATTGATTTTGCAAATTTAATGTAATGTAGTCCTTTGTCAACGGGGTATGCAGTCTGACAGCTATTTTTTTAAACAAATGATGTTGATGCATAAACAATACACGTTAGGTTAAGTTACCAATTTTCTAGGGATCTTTTCAGCTGTAAGGCCGCCCAAGCACCCTTTGACAATTCAACTTCCCCTGGTCATTGGGCTACATATGGAAACCTACACTCGTGTCTCCCTGGGGAGACTATTTCTCTCCTGTGGTGTGACAGCCAACATCGATCTGCGGCGCCCAGGAATAGACACTGCCCTTATAGGTACCATTTTACACCATGGTGGAGTGGAGCATGTGGGTCGTGCTCATAGAAATTAACCAGTGGTCCAGAGGGGGGTCGAACCCGGGACCTCTCGATCCCGAAGCGCGCGCCCTACCACTAGGCCACCGCTCCCCACATATTTCGCGTATGTGTGTCGATCAATGTGTTGCAGAAATATGCTTCTAATGGTAGTACTGTTTGGTGTTGTTAATAAGCCCGTGTGAAATAGCTTGACTCTTCAGTTAATCGTATATGAATCGGTTATATTTTAACACATATTGTCTAATATTCTATGTAATATGTCATCACGTTGATTTTGTTCTTTCACTTCTTTCAGAGCAATGCGTTGATAAAGTCCCACAAAGTTTCAGAAACAGCAATATTTTACTACCTAATAAGACCATGAACATTGACAAGTTATAGAGCTCCCTAAATGGCATAGAGTTAGCATCCATATTTGATCTATTTTTACTTTCATCCTTTGAATAATCATCTCCGCAAGTCGCCAATTTAGTAGTTTATGTGGAGAACAAAATACCCCGTTGTTTACGAATCTGAAATCGACGGTTCGTTGCGAGGTCAGTTCGTAAATTTCCATTATAAATCGAGGATGCATATATTGATGACCAATTTATGCGAGTATACACGTGTAACTAAAAGCTAAATACCGTTATCCTCCGGTACCAATAATCGCCGGTATCCTATTGCACTATATTGTATAGTGGTATTCTGTATACTATTTCACGGGTGAATTGAAGGCTAAGTTGTTTCCATTAGGTTATAATATATGTACAGTATGAATATATTGAGACAGAATTGAAGTGTAGATGTAATAATGTTTTAGACCTGCCGTCCACTTAGACCCTGATGCTATGCGGAAGGGATGCCGATTACAGACTGCTCGTTTCGGAAAACTTTCGGGATCATTTATTAATAAAAATGGGCGGAGCTTTGTCATCGTGGTTGTTCGGCAAGTATTCGCGGATCGGTATACAAATTGTATTGTTGTGGTTTACACACAGTATGCATGCCATAGCCTATCCGAAATAGCCGAATGGTAGATCCGATCGTGCGGAAAGCCGGGTTGCGGTTAGACCTCCCGTCAACTAGACCCCGATGCTACGCTAAAGGGATGCCGGTTTCAATGTGCTCGTTTCGGGAACCCTTCGGGATCATGTATCAATAACAATATGCGGAGCCGTGTCATCGTGCTTGTTCGGGAAATACGATATTCGCGATTCGGGGTAAGAATGGTTGCTGCATTCATGTACACGCAGTATAAATGCCGAAGCCTATCCAAAGTAGCCGAACGTATCGCGACTAAATGCCGTCAGTTCAGGAGTAAGTCCCGAATGTTTCCCCCGACCGCGTGATATGCGGAAGGGTTTACGAATCGATGCCGATAGGTTGCCGACAGGTTGTCTAGCTCGACCTAGAGGCACACTGACGGCATCGCTTCAGCTGTCATTCGGGATATACAACTGGGATAATGTCGCGTAAATTTACGCTGGTACATTAACGCAAATTCGTAAGTTAGTTTTACTATAGATAAACCACAATCACTCGGGCGTAAATATACTTTTAACATTGGAGTAATCCAGGTTATAGGGGTGTATTTACCCATAAAACATACATTTAGAAATGGTTTTATCATGTAGTGCGCATAGCGCAGTTGGCTAAGCTACTATGAATACGTGTTCTTCAGAACTGAATGAATGGGTTCGATTCCCATTCTGATATTTTGAACTTACACAGGAAATAAAAAATAGTCGGTTGAAAGCGATAACTACTGTACCACTGCACTTCACAGTCAAGTTCATAACATGATCGGCATAGTTTCCGTGTGTTAATCTCATCACTTCGCCGTTTTCGGGAAGCGTTCGGCATCGATTCGACTTTCCATCTAGAACCATTCGGGATGGCTAATGAATTCGAAACCTCACAGAAGGCGTCACGAAGATGCGGAGTGAATGCCGATGGTTTACTGAGACTCTCCCGAAGCACTTCCAAGCAAGACATTCGGCGTCCATTTTTTGAACAGGGTGATTAACCCTGTTCTGTGTTAGCGTTAAAAATACACTAGACATGATAACGAGCTAAAAATAGCTCCAATTGCGCATTCCGCAGGATTACTTCGGACTTTATCGCCTAATCTTTAGCCGAGACAGTGCATGTTTATGACTTAGCACTTTATTGCAGGTAGCTTGGTAAATATATCAAGACAGCGACTGTATTATGTTACGTAAGCCAGGTTACCATCCGGTCAACGTTTAAATACTGCGAGTAGTATAGGCAGTAGAGGTAATAATGTACTAACTAGATGCTGGAACATACATATGGCGTTGGGGTGGCATATGTCCTCATATGCTTTGTGACTGGACAAATATTTTTCTGACGACAGGAACAATCCATGTTCTTCCAGTGCCATCGGCGCTTTGATTTAAACTTTAAATCGAAGATTTTCGGTCCCGAAGTGTACCAGAGGCATCACTCTCATATGTTATAGGTATCTTATTGGTATGATGGCATGCCGAACCATCTTGATCCGGTGAATTTCTGCTTCGAGAACCCTTCGGGGTCCTGTGTCGCCCTTTGTAACTATTCATGAGTTCTAATTGGTTGAAAAGTAACAGACTCTTTAAATCCGGGATTCCGAGTGGTAAAAGTTGCTAAAAGAGAAAAGACTGAATTCTAGGCGTCAGTTATAGCAAACTACATCGCACAGCTAGCAGCAGCTTTCCACAACATTCCACCATTACAAAATTATAACTTCTCATATTCCAACTTTTAGCCGTCAAGCGGCAATGCAAAGACTATTTGGTTAAAATAATGGTACCATAAATATATAATAAATTATTACCAAATATCTCACAGCGAACATTGATATATCTCAAACTGGACTAGCTGTTCAATTCCACATATATGAATGTTCATGCTATTTGTCTAGTCCGCATCGTTATGAAATTCTTCGTGTAATACCTAATTAGATATATCAATTATAATCTGACATGTTTGTAGATGAATTAGTACACATCGAGTAGGCCGTCATGTCACGGTTACAGTCAACTAAGTGAACTGATCGGTAAGCGTTCCATGCGATCGATAGAAGCATAGAAAGCTGTCGACTAATAGCATACTTGTGTAAATGAACATTATGTGTCCGTTCCGCATTTTCCGGTCGATAGAACCGTAGAAAACTACCGACCGCAATGATGGATGCACTCTACCTAGGTTCCATCGTGTGTCCTACCCATAGCGTGGATCCTATCTTTCATGCAAATTGACTGTTTTATTTTTCAGTAAACCAAAATTCATGAAATTCTGGTGGTAATTGTGTTGGAAAATGTTGGCGAAATGTTCGCACATTGGAATCGCTTGAAATAAGGATGATATAAAGGAGATATGGTCATAATATGTTCAAAATCGTCATTATCGTGAGGTCTACCCCGCTAGTGTTTTGTTATTTACGGAACAATATCGAAGTGTTTGAAGAAACTACGGGATCAATCGTGGAAAGTAAGGTACCAAAAGATTCAGTGGAGAAGCCATTGCGTGCTGGCCGGGGTGTCCATAAATAAACGAGTCTCGATGTTATATATTTACCTTAAAATATGGGTTGAGTCGACGCTATTTGGCCGCCATTTTTGTGGTGGCTCCTACCATCGAAACCACGTGATTCCCCACCGTGATTGATAGCGAAACCAATAAATAATGAAGTAATTAATCTGATAGTTGATTGCAGAGACTTCCAAGGCCAATAAAACAATGTTCATTGACATGGTCGTTTGGGTGGTCAGCAGGTGGAAACCGGTAGACACTCGTACAATTACTATCCGTTTTGATCATTCAAAATTCAAAACCAAGATCGATAACTTGTAAAATTGTGTAGAATAAAGTGCACTGATGTTATTAATATATCTTGGTCAGTTTGACACGAGCCTGACCTCTTGATTAGCATAATTTATCAGTCGATATATTGCCTACGTTTACAACACCGATTGTATGTTTCATAATCAGGGAGTATCACGAAGACGCTCGAGATGCAATTCAAACACAGGTATCGCACGATTTGCTTGCGGAAATTGATATGCATGTATTTAAAGCAAGCACCTTGTAATATATTTTTGCAAAAAGGTCAGGCTCAAGTCAAAAGAGCCAAACTATGTAAACATCGTTCTTTAAGTCTATACTATGATTGAGAAAGTATATGTAACGTAATCATAGTATGAATTTATATAATACTTGAATTCCCAATCATTACAAACGTGTTGAAAGAATCTCTTAAACAAATTGAATCCTGTCTCTCGGAGTAGAATGTGTTTTAGTATGCCAGGTATGCCGCAGAGTTCACAAATATGACAAGGCTATCGAATCCAACATTCTTTAAATACATGTGTATAAACCTGTACTTTACACGTTTACTCCAATAACCTTAAACGTATGCGTTATCGATTAATTAATCCTTAAAAGGAAGCAATGTAAAAGCTTATTCCCTGTTTTCAGTATATATAAATGTAACGTCAATGTTTTAAATCATTTATCAAATAAAGCATGTAGTATCCATTTAGCCGGCCTATAGGGTCTACTTTTTGGACTCGGTACCTCTCCGTAAGAGTAAACAATCGTTCAATCATGATAGAGTCAGTAATAAAATAACGTTACTAGTATTTAATACGTACATACGCGAGCATGTCATAACTGGGTGTTTTTCGTTCACCTAATGGTATAAATAGAAGACCTTCATGACATGAGACATGTAAAACACTCGAGATGGCTAGTAAAACTATATTTTAAGGCAACAAAAAAGCATTATCACGTCATAACAAATTACATATTTGTTGCATGCGATGTATGTCACGGTGTAACTAGTGAACACTTGGAACTGCTACATGTATACTAGTATTATTAAATAGTACATAAGCTTAACCGCAACAAAAACAACATCTAACCTATAAAACAGCAATGAACGAACCAATAATCAATAACTAAATCAATGAGAGCAATAAACACAAAATTTAAGAGTCCGGGTGGAAAATATAAATTAAAGTTTACCTATTTTTAAATGCAATGCATTTGTTAGCCAATGTAATATCTAGCACGAAATAATCCCCATATACCGAGTCCCATGTGTTTGCACTCTGTAGAAATACAAAATACAACATGAGAAAGTATAATATAATTCAATAGTTTATACTAATCACCAATGGTAACGCCATATAGCGTTAAGTTCAATATGTACATGTAGCTTATAGGAAGAACTGAGCCGTGAATGGACAGTCAATATTGGATTTTGTATGATCAAGGGCAAGGGTAAATACAGCTTTAATTTGATAATTATTGTTAGTTTGAAATGATATCGGTTGAAATGTAATGTTAGATCTAATAATGTCACACGTAGCTCGGATATATGTCATTGCACATGGTATTTGAGAAGCTTACTGCATATACTACAGTGCAGCCTCTACAGAGCGGTCCGTCAAAGAGCATCAATCTCTCTTGAGCAACGCAATATTGTTTCAGAAATGACCATTAATAATATATCTTCATTACAAGTCCTGTACAAACATTGTACACTTACGGACACTCCTAACTCGACACCTATATTTTTCAAAATTGCTCAGTTGTTTATGGAGAGATTTTATTCAAATTTGGTATTTAATTGCCTACATACATATCTTATTGATGTTATTGTGATTTTGTATTAGAATCAAACCATGGCAAATTAACAAGAATTTCTAACAATCAACATCACTGGAAATTAAAAAGTCACAGAAATAAGACACGTAAAATGTTGCCAAATCCGGGTGAAATTTTTACTAATAGGTTCATTACAGTAAATTGATCGAATAATGATATTACAGTTACATGTAATGTTTCTCTAGCATCTTGAATGTCTATCCATGCCGTTTGTGATGTATTTATACATCTGCAACATCGATAAATCATATTTCCTGATCAATGTTTGGGTTGCGGTCAAAATTCATAAAAGATGGTCTGTTTTGCAGGTTTTGTAGGGTTGGTTATCGTCTCATTCGTAGCATACACATCTCATTTTAACTAATTAAAATAATATTGAAATTTGAAGACTTTGATGGTAGTTGCATCTTGTGCATTCTGCAGTATTGCTTGTGTTTTACTTGTACCTCCGTGGCTCATGTGGTAAGTGCGCTTGCCGTCTATTCTGGCGATCCGGGTTCAAATCCGGGCGGATATACATATAAATTATATAATAATTTTATGCCTGTCATGTTTCAGTAGAAATAAAGCAAATAAAGGCTATGCTCGGCATACTGGCTTGTTTTGTCAAATAATCAAGTTGGTAACTAAGTCTCGTGAAACAAAATTTTAATACAATCGTATATTCTAATCGAGCGCTATGGCAAAGACCTAAATCACCTGTAATTTAGGTCTTTGGCTATGGCGATCGTCCGGGCAATCTTTGGTCCGAGTATTAAATGAACAACCTACGTAGATTTCTATGTATGTTATGTTAGTGGTTTTAGGCTTTCAATACGTTCACTTTAGACAATTTAGCATTACTTTTCTTCGAGTTCCAGAGCGCCATGTACAGTTGCGTGGATAGACCATCGTAAATGCTCGGGTCTTTCCGTTAGTAACGTGGTCCCAATTGGTGAATATATAGCGATCGCAACTACTCGGGATTTTCCGTGATGAATCCGGAAGCTCGATGATTCGTCTAAGAATATTGTCCGTTGTGTGCCGATTGTGAATAGACGTCCATGAAACTTTATTAGAATGGTACCACATGTCCTACTCCAAAAGATTAGCTAATGTTGCAGATCTTGAATCGAAAATGAGGCTGTGGGACCAGTTCAACCTTTATGCAGACGAAAATTACTTTTAAAAGGGTTTACTTTACAATTTTGTTGAAGTGTATTTTGAATTAAAAAGTGACCTTTTATCAATCAAGTAATCAATGACCTAAGAAAAAAGTCAAATTCTTGAAATGGGGATATTTTCTCATCAATGAAAATTACCTTAACACCGATTTGTCATTTTTTGTTTACTTCCGGGATAAGTTGTGAGTGATTGTCATAATATAAATTATTGTTTACAGTTTAGTTTTGTTATTTAGTAGACTTTTTTTATCACAAACCATTAAGAAATAGGCCAGCTTAGGAGGATGCATATGAGTTTGTTTCACTATAATGCTTCATTGCAAGTGTCAGTTCATTTGTAATGTGTTTTCGCGATGTCTCTATATTTGTGGATTTGTTTATTCTTGTTTATTCTGAACTGGTTCAGACCGTTTCTCAACAAGTTTTCAATAATAAGTTGCGACTTATCCACCTAACATATGTTCTTGAAATTGTATATTGACCAATACTATATTTCTACCTGAAACTACTGGTTTTAATAGATTGTTCTTACTATAATCTTTAAACCTGTAGCATGTTGTCTCCTATTTCCGAGCATCTAAGGATAAAACGGATTTTAAAAATGTTTTAAAAAACTTTTTGAATAATTTAAATTGGAGGAAAGTATGACTTAACCATTTATGCAAAACATGCAATCAACAAAAACACAAAAATCAAACGTCCATGGTCTATTTTTAGCATCATATCACGTGACCTCCGTGATCTGAATTTTCAAGCACTTTCTCGTATTTCCGGTCATTTTCGTATTTTTCATTGACTGATATTCTTACAAACTTCAGATGGGGCCCAATTTGTAGTTTTATCCTTCCGTTACATGTTGAATAGTCAAACAATCTCGACTTAGAGTATCCACTTCTAAGTCAAGACCCATTATGCGCTTTACTGATCAGTTTTTGAGTTTCATGAATTCTGTCTTTTACGCCAAATTAGAGCCATTGTCAGCATTGAACATGTAAAATATAATAAAAATAAACTAATGGTACAGAATACCTGTTAATATTGGTCCTTATAATCAATAAATCGATAAATAAATCAGCACGTGTAATTTCCGAAAATCCAAATGTAAACATAACTGTGAGTATCCGGTACGCGTATACCGCCCGTACAGCCCGTACAGATGAGCGCAACACGTGTGTAATTCATATGCTAACGTTGTGCGAATCGCTAAGCGAGCAGTAAAATTCATTTAACTTATCGTATTCTGTTCATAAGTCATTAACTATCAGTTTACAAGAAAAATCAGCTCGATTTGTCAACAAATCTTCGTTAATTTTTCGTTTTTAGTTTCACCGAGCGAGCTCAAGAGTAATTGGTTTCACGCGTACCAGTGTACATCACTGTGAAAACCAAATAGTGCCGAAGATCTCCCAGCATCCTCCATTGTTCTAGAAACTCATTCCATCGAGTATTCTGATTGGTCGATAGGGGAATGCGATTTGCATATCAACAACAAATAGCTGTGTAGTGGAATTTAAAAGTGCGACATCGTCGTGTTAAAATTGTCGGACAAACGAACCGCTGAGTGTTTTATGGATGTTTTTGGTGCAGATAACGAGAAAAAGGGTTGATCTTCGTGGACATGCTATATATTTCATGGTATTTACAACTTTTCATTCATCTTTTCAAGTTGCGCCAAAAATTTGATCGCAAAGCCCCCCATAAATATGACACTTTCATGCACATCTGCACTGGAGATAAAGGTCACAAATTAAAAAATCTCCTAGCAGATTGCCCCACATCTACATGTTGAAATGCTGATTAATGTTTGCAAACCAGTCCAAGTAAGAGTTTGAGGAAGGAGAGGAGGAGTTGTTTCCCTTTTCTAAAAATACGCTGATTTTTTTTGTTTTTCGAAATTTTTCGTTTTTTGCCCAAATGTGGTGCATTTATTGGTGGAAATCAACTGATATCGGTTAATTCTATCAAATTACTCCAAAACAATAATGCATTAATGCAGCTTCATGTGTGCCGGGAATATGAGAAAGCCCGGAACAAAGACTTAAATTACCGTAATTTAGGTCTTTGCCCGGAAATATGAGAAACAAGGATATGTTGTGTTGAATTTCGTCGTATATATCTTAGAGAGACCTAATATCGTCTCTGACCTTTGATTGCCCGCCATTGTGTTTTGGCTCTAGTCTCGCGAGATTTGGACGATGCGCGCGCTTATCTTGAGAAAATGTTTACAAAATAGTATTTTTTTATCGGGAATATTTTTTTCTGAAAATACGAGGTCATAACATGTAATTTTCGATTACTTTCACAAAAAATCATAAAACTATACCATTTTCACTATTCCCAAAAAGTCGTGTAGTTGAAATACCCCAGTAAACGCTATCTGCAACGTAATCGAATATTTTTTCACACGTCGGCATTGTTTACAGTTTCATGAATGAAAGTCACATGGTCGGATAAATTATTATTAAGGTCAAACCAAAAATATCTTCGGTCAAAGTTGCTTCCGCCCTTACGGTCAGAATAGCAAATAAAAAAATTGAAGACTGTATTTCTGTAGACCATACATCGGCAGATCAGACCTCACTATCGGCGATTATCTTAAAATTCATTAAGTGATCCACGCCCGTAATGGCGATGTAAAAAAGTTTGTTTATAATGCAGCCAAAGTCTCTTTATTAGCCATTAGAGACGGGCTTATGACACGATCAACCAGAATTAATACATGGAGAGTAAATATCACTTAACATTGACAAATATGCTGTTTTTGCCATAGATTTTTCTCTTAATTCGATTTAACAATGCTCAGGCTTAATTTCATAATTGGGATGTTTAGCTTAAGTGAATAGTTTTGGCCCAATTGATTGCCCGCGCCATGCGACGTAATTAGGTCACAGTCAAAACGGCCGACTTTTATTTACTATGACGTTTGCTTTATTCAATTCTTGGAGTATTTTATCATTTTATTGATGTACATTTGAGTTAAATTAAATGGAAGGAATTATAATACAAGTATAGTTGATTCAAAGATCTCTGTCACAACCGCATAAACAAACATTCGCCCTGGTCGATTATTAAAGGTGTGTAAGGATCAAATTCTACCATCAATAATACACCTAATTGATTAAAAAGCTAATGGTCCTATAACATAGTGGTTATACTTGCTGCAATTAGCTTTTCAGAAATGGAACATTATGGCGGTTTTGACAGACATCTTTGAATCGACAATAAGTGACCTTATTTTATATAAACATGAAGTTTGCCATTGTTTAGTGCGTGTTTAACGCTTAAGTAGGCGATATATGGTCACTCCAGGATATGTATTCTACTTTGAGGTGTTTTACCTGTGTAAAGGATTAGTGCCGCTCAAATGATTTTAATAATTTGATTTAGTCTGGTTTATCTAAAAGCTTGGAATATTTACGGAGGTTTCAGACACTTCCGTTTGTCAATATTGTTTAGATGGTAGATCATATCTGAGGACCTATCATAATTAGATCGTACATACGTCAACTAAAAAAAATCAAATGCAACACTAAGATCAGGTATGTTTAGAATGATTTATAAAACTAGACTTAGGCACATAGTTTTATTTAGAATATAGTCGTATTTTAGCTATATTCAAACAGTAGTGACCCAGAAGTGTCTTGAAACGAATTCCAGCAATAATACTAGAAAGTTGGCGTATACCTGATCTAAAAATGGTGTCCTTATAGACACTTTACCACAATAATTCTTATTACAAAACGCTTAACCGTCTCATGTATGTACATACAGTTAGTGTAACAGCTTAGTATACATGAGGTTTGCTAATTGCTACCCAGTCTTAACATGTAGGTTGTAGCATGGGGTGCTTCATTATTGTGGTTTCATCCCGCGTCGATATAAAATGTTGTCATGTACATGTATAAATAGAGGTATAGTTATACCGTATAGGCACAATCAAAAATAGGAACTTTACTGATCGGAATATTTGGTAAATTTTATAACCCTTGACTGACCATCGAAAGGGAAGGGGGACATAACTTTTTTGTTAAAACTTTCTAGTTTTTATATTTATGTACAAAGTCAAATAAAGAAATCTAAACGGTACACAATGTACATATACATAAAGATAGAGGCCTATCATATAAATATAGCTATGAAAAGAATAGTTTTTAAGTTCTAGTACTTTTTATACAAGAGATTTAATGTATTAGATTAATTATTTTGTTGTTTTGTCTTTAGATGTTGAACAAGTTTTAACTGTCGATATCTAGTAACATAGCAATTACAAGCATTATGAAACATTTTGAAGGATAATGAATGAATTTTAGGTTGTAATGAAACCTCCCACAAGGGAGACTAATCTTCCTATTGCCAGAATCAAAGCACTGAAAGCATGTGTTTGTGCCTAAAGTACTATGAAAAAATACAAAACGCAAAATTTCTCGAAATACAGCCGTGCAATGTTATTATTTTGATTGTGAAATTTAGGGCAAACTAACATATCAGAGTTCAACAACTTTTTTCACAAATGAACTTTTTGTTAAAATGTTATAAAATGTATATATGTCCATGAACATCAATGTTGTTGATTCTTACTACTGTCTATAATGACTAGCTATAAACTAATACCATTTATACCCATTTCAAATCACCAAACTTGAAAAAATATTCAAAAATACTTTTTTGATCATTTTCCCCAAAAGAATGCAAATATTTTCATAACTAGCCGTGGAAACATTTTGTAATTGTAGCAAAATGATCCTTGAAGCTCGCTTTTTCCATTAATACCACTTTTGATACCTCACACGGTATAACCGGACGCGTGGTCGGCCGAGTGATGCGCTACGGCCGTGGTAAAAACCGATGACAGGTAAGTAGTGGGGTTATATTACTTACCAGAACTTATCCATTTCGGCCTTTCTTTTGGATCTAGAGATTTGTGAATGACCACGAAGGTTTAAATGTACTATTCACTCAGCCTCGCATGCTATCTTTGCGGAATAAACTGATAGAGCCTGTTTATACACGACAAGCAGAAAATAATGCTCAATTCTCACATACATTGTCCGAAATTAAACAGTTTGCGCTAGTATCGAACTATTTAACCTCACAGATCTAACGAAAATTCATCTATGAACAATTTTGTAAAGTTACAACTCTGTCCTTGCCCTGAAACCAACGAATGACCCTTTCAAAGAGACCCTAGTATGCGCAAAAATGATGACGTTAACGGCCGAGGAGATTTTGTGATGATGATGTTTACGGCCGAGGATGAAAAATATGGATTACGTTTACGGCCGAGGAAATGCTTCTAAAAACTGTCATTTTTCGCAGTTTCAATGGTTTTCTCACCAGTAAAGTATGGTCTATAGATTCGACAGTGTACATTCCAATGAACATTTCTTTACCAGAAAATGTTGGATATGATTGCCTTACACTTATTTTATTCTTTATAATATATCTTCAATATAAAACCTCAATTTGGAGATCTACGAGTATGTTATTTACAAGTCAGATTTTTGTTTATTTGAAAGTAAATACTAAAATTGTGAAATATGGTCATATGGAACTCAGACTAGCTCTATGGAACGCCACAGCTGTCTTAAGATAAGCAGAACTGTTGTATTATGTTATTATACCGTGATATAAAAAAAATCTTCATGTCCATTTGTCATAATATGACAATGTTTTGTCATTTTATGATGTCTGTTTGCCATAATATGATAATCATTTGATGTGCATTTGTCATTATATGATGAACATGTGTCATTATTATGATGCCCCTTTGTCATATGATGTAATTTTTCCTTATGTGATGAACATTTTTCATAAATTAATTAATTACAAAGGTATTCGAATTTCCTATAGATCCTGGGTTCAAACCCCACTGGAGCCAATATTTTTTTAATTAGATTTTTAGTTTTAAGACATATGTTTTGGCTTCAAATCATGACATCCTAGCGTAATTTTGAGAAAAATAATTTTTTTGAAAAACTATCTTTTTGATTATTGGAATTTACACGTGATAAATCGAGAATAACTTTAGCCCTGTTCTCACTGTCCCGGTGCACGTCCCGGTAACGCCGGCGAGAGTACCGGGAGAATTAGACCGACACATCTTCACAATGTGTGGCAATAAATCGACTCCTAGTTCCGATGAATATACTTTGGTTCGGTTCCGAGACCCGGGATATACTTAGTGATTACGTGTACCGTCCCAGGAGATTCAGACTGTCAGCTCTGGCTGTAGGGCAGGGGTTTAGACATCAAACAATCGTGCGTTAACAGCAAAAGCGGTCCTAGACCTACGACATTTCCACTGTTAACAGCAGAAGAAGTCTACGGCACGGTCACTGTTAACAGCAGAAGCGGTCATAGCCCGTAATAGGAAGAGTCGATGACGGTTTTTAAAACATTTCCTTCTGTATACCCATTAAGATATATACGGGGTTAAAAAACGTTTACCATCAGTTCAGAACAAACATTTTTCTTTCCCTACTCCAAGCATAAAAACATACCGCCAAAACAAATAAAGGAAAATACGAACATTAAAATAATGCATCAGTCAGTTGCATCCACGGTCTCGACCCTTGGGTATGGGTGGGGAATTTTACTTTCGGGTTTTCAAAACCACCGCAATTCCCCCACCCTGCAGGGGATAGCTGATGGTAAAATCCCCAGTATTTCCCGACCTCTGACAGCTAAACATTGTCCCCGGGATATTGTGTCGGACATTTAATCCACATTTCTCTGGCGAGGAAAGGTGGAAGGTAAAACATGGCTTTTATCGCCTATTCACTGCTCATCCCCGGGGATATGAGCCGTGGTTGCAACTGACTGGTGCACAACTCTGTAAAATATGATAAACACAAGAATGTGTGCAAGACACGTCCCGGTGAAGACAGGGAGCACAACGGTATTGACCGGTTCAGTAGAATGTCATTTTCTGTATGCTGACTAACGTTCTTCGTTGAGCTCATGTAGACTGTCAAATGCTTTTTCAAACAAACAAATACCTGTCATGTAAAGTCATGGATCTCTAAAATGACGTTTTATATCAAATATATACGAATAAAATAAGTGTAAGGCAATCATATCCAACATTTTTTGGTAAAGAAATGTTCATTGGAATGTACACTGGCGAATATTCGATACTTTTCCAGTGAGAAAACCATTGAAACTGCGAAAAAAATTTAGTAAATATTTCCTCGGCCGTAAACGTCATCCATATTTTTCGTCCTTGGCCGTAAACGTCATCATCACAAAATCTCCTCGGCCGTTAACGTCATCATTTTTGCACATACTAGGGTCTCTTTGAAAGGGTCAATCGTTGGTTTCAGGGCATGGACAGAGTTGTAACTTTACAGAATTGTTCATAGATGAATTTTCGTTAGATCTGTGAGGTTAAATAATTCGATACTAGCGCAAACTGTTTAATTTCGGACAATGTATGTGAGAATTGAGCATTATTTTCTGCGTGTCGTGTATAAACAGGCTCTATCAGATTTATTCCGCAAAGATAGCTTACGAGGCTGTGTGAATAATACATTTAAACCTTCTTGGTCATTCACAAATCTCTAGATCCAAAAGAAAGGCCGAAATAGATAAGTTCTGGTAAGAAATATAACCCCACTACTTACCCGTCATCGGTTTTTACCTCGGCCGTAAAGCATCACTCGGCCGACCACGCGTCCTGTTATACCGTGTGTACCTGTTGTATAAGAAATTCTTACAGACTAAAAGAGTCAAATCTCCTTAATACAACAAAAGGCAGTGACAATAAGAAGGTCTTACATAAGTCCGGAGTGCTCTCGACGGTTCTGAGGTTACAACTTTCATCTTACGATACTGGAATACAACTATGCTCTATTTCTGTCCCTGATGATCTTCTTCCGGGAGATGTGCTTGCTTTGTCTTCCGGTTGAAACTGGAAGTGAGGAACAGTTCCTTATCTAATCAATGATCACAACAGTTTCGCGATATCACTATGCTTCACTACCAATGAAAGTTGAAACATACCATGAATATATATATATATATATATCTATATGAAGAGTTTAATATTAGTACAATTTGAGACACTTTGATGAACACAAGTATATATAGGGTGTCTCAAAATACATGTCCGCTTGTTGAAGGGTCATAACTTTGCCAATTGAGTTAGTAAATTGATAATTATAGTATCATATGAAAGCTAATTTTAAAATTTGTGGGGTGAATTATATCATGTGTCAATACTCGAACAGTTGATGACGTCATACACGTTATACTAACGTCATTAGCAACGGACGTTCTAAAATATCCGAAGAGGCAGATAACATAGTTTGTACGGTAACATGGGTAAATTTCATATCATATGTGGGCATAGTTATAGTCAGTCGTACCCTACTATGCACACACTGGCTGAGAAACTGATCAGGGGTCATTAGAAATGAAATCGGACATATTTAAGGGAGGAACACAAATTAAACACAATTAGGACTGAACATTTGATATTCACACATTTCTAGGCATATCATATTCATAAAAGATGCACACATCGTGTCGAATGAACATACTGGATTGAATGTATAGCAGTATGTCCAGTTTATCTCCAACAGTCCAAACATAGTCATGTAATGTAACTTGAAAGTATAAAATAGTACTTAATAAAGTATCAATCAACAAAAACTGCCTTGGTAGTAGAATGAATGTGGCTATGCTACTTTTATTGAAATCAGGAAAAAGTAACCGAGACATCCTAAATATTTATTTCTTCTAATATTATTTCTAAGTTAGGTATACAGTTCAAGATATGTAACTACTTCGAAACAAAAAATATCGATTTGTGGAGAATATGGAAACATCACATCTGACTCAAAGGTGTGTGAACGTCATTAAAATGGTCAAACGACGTCAAAAACAGGTTTTTACCGAATTGGGGTTAGCTACTCAAAATGCATTCTATAAATTTTGTATGCATTGTTTTGGATAATTGTTTCGTAATTTCTACATTGATTTGAATGCCCTTTGATCATACATATTAATCAGATATGTAAAGCAATACGTTACGGCCTGATATGTCCTCAACAAGCGGACATGTATTTTGAGACAACCTGTATAACTGAATGCTATTTAAGCAGAAAAATGAGACTTGTTGACAAGTACATGTCATGTTATCTCAGCGGTTCGTGCGATGACATTATACGACATCACGTGAAGTTTCTATGTGTCATGGTGTATGAAAGTTGATGTAAACGCTATTTTGCAGAGAAACAGGCAAATTTGTCCGCTGTATTAGATATTTTAACTCTTTGTAGAGTATGAAATGATAGAAAAATAATTGCTTTATCACTTTATGCAAGAAACAATGTCAACTTTCAGCCAGTACATTGTTATACTATTGCAATAACTCCTTCATTCCAAGAACCACATCACCATGGATCAAATTGCCTGCAAGAATGACAAAGGTCCCTGACTTAGTATCTTCCAAGCAGCTGCAGGGGTTGACGACCATCCAAATCTAAAGTCCGAGTTCAGCGATAAGCAAATCATCAATGATTTCCTGGGCTGTGTTAGTAGTGGCTACCATAACCAGAGAGGTCTTGGATGAGGATGACAAAAATGCAGCTGTCCATCGCTATCTTAAACTTGATCTATCCCACTTTTCTTTTTACTTTTCTGTTGTTTCGCAACTTTTTCTTTATTATACCTGTCGCGTAATGGTCAAGTGTGAATACATCTATATAAATTGTAGTTTGACTATATATTTGATTCATTATTTACAGATTCATCATTAAGTACCGAGTACAACAATCACCATGACAAGTTTTCCAGTAACAGACCCAGAAGATCCAGTGCTAAAGTCCTTGAAACATTCTCTTGGACTTGACCAGCCAATACCTCCACATCATGTTTCCCCCAACACTATACACATACCATTGATTGGACGTATACAGTTTGTCAGAGATCAGACCGGTATCTTGATGGTATCTGCAATATTGGCATACTGGATTTATGGAATATGGTCATCATACTATGTTATCATTGAACCACATTATCAAGAAGGACACGTAGCACCCTGGTTTTTGTACTGTAAGTAAAATAGTGATACATTAAGTGACTTTATATAAAGTAATACTTTCTCATCGTATCATACCAATGCTAAAATAAGAATAGTATCATTTATCTGTTACCCTGAAGCTGAGCATAAAAGGAGTTTTTCACACCTATATTTATTCTACGTTTTTTAAATTTGTTTAAAGATAAATTGTTTCATTGAGTTTGGTGCAAATTGTATTTCAGATCATTTCTTTATTGCTGCGTTATGTGTGGTTGCATTAATCCGTGCTTCAACATGTAACCCAGGTGAAGTACCGAGTGTGACGGAGGAATTCGCAAGTATGTATAATGTTGTAAAAAAAATTCCTGAAAATGGTATCAGTTTGGGTTTTATGAGTTATTTAAACAGAGAAAAGAGAAAATACAGTGCAGTGCAACCTCTCCAGAGAAGACCTCCATAATGCAACAATCTCTCTTAAGCAATATAATCATTTTATTCCAGAAGTATCCATGTTAATACATGAACTGTAAATTTGAACTCTTCGGAGAAACACCGCTGCACTACCACCAAATTATGTGTTTCCCATAAGGTGTTGGTCTAGAGAGGTTATGCTATATTTGAAAAATAACAATGACTGTATTCTTTGGAATAGAAATGGGTTTGTTTTCTAGACCTTACTTCAAAATGACTAGGCAACAAACAATTATGTTTGGTTTGTACTAGCTGCAGTGCTGCACATATACATTGTACCACCACTAACATACATATGGTAGACTTTTTCTGGAGCTGCTTGATCATTGCTCTAGTTAGTTGCTACCACAAAAAATTATTTATTGTGTTACTGATGAGACTTAAATTTAGGTTCCATGTATGGGTGCTATACATCTGACATGTAAAAAACCAGTGGTGTCTCTGGAACGAATACACTTCCTGTATCTGTATCTAAAATGACTAAACTCTTCTGGGATATAGTGTTCATGATGATACAATTTCATGCCCTGATGTAGCTCCCTAATGTTGTAGTTAAAAATAAATGAGACAACCACATCTATTGTTAGTCATGAGTTCCACTCACATCTTTATTGTTTTACAATTTCAGAAAGAAATCAATGGGATCCATGTCCTCATTGTGGTAAATGGCGACCAAAGAAATCTCATCATTGTCGTCGTTGTAAACAATGTGTGTTACGTATGGATCATCATTGTCCATGGTAAGTTGTAAACAATGTGTGTTACGCATGGATCATCATTGTCCATGGTAAGTTGTAAACAATGTGTGTTACGCATGGATCATCATTGTCCATGGTAAGTTGTAAACAATGTGTGTTACGCATGGATCATCATTGTCCATGGTAAGTTGTAAACAATGTGTGTTACGCATGGATCATCATTGTCCATGGTAAGTTGTAAACAATGTGTGTTACGCATGGATCATCATTGTCCATGGTAAGTTGTAAACAATGTGTGTTACGCATGGACCATCATTGTCCATGGTAAGTTGTAAACAATGTGTGTTACGCATGGACCATCATTGTCCATGGTAAGTTGTAAACAATGTGTGTTACGCATGGACCATCATTGTCCATGGTAAGTTGTAAACAATGTGTGTTACGCATGGATCATCATTGTCCATGGTAAGTTGTAAACAATGTGTGTTACGCATGGATCATCATTGTCCATGGTAAGTTGTAAACAATGTGTGTTACGTATGGATCATCATTGTCCATGGTAAGTTGTAAACAATGTGTGTTACGTATGGATCATCATTGTCCATGGTAAGTTGTAAACAATGTGTGTTACGTATGGATCATCATTGTCCATGGTAAGTTGTAAACAATGTGTGTTACGCATGGATCATCATTGTCCATGGTAAGTTGAACATAAGATATACAGTGACCACCAAAAATAAGTATACTACACATTTTGACTGATGCAGAATTATAATTTGTTAAATTTTTTGTTCGTCAGACGGTCAAAATAATAGTAATTTCTGAACCTACAGTTACTAAACAAGTCAAAATTGTGATAGAAATAAAGATGAAAATGTTCAAAATTGAAATAACCATAGGGTCCAAGGAGCTGGATTTTCCGTTTTTTTATGACCAAGTTATTTTCCAAACCAGACAAAGAAACTTTATGTTTTACATCTAGGGTACCAATCAATGTACCGCCTCCTCAATAGCCTAGCGGTTGAGCGTTCGCTTCAAGTGTGGAAGATTCCGGGTTCGATCTCAGGCCACGTCAAAGATGAAATAAAAATGGTACCAGAAATTCCCTTGCTAGACGCTCAGCATATAAGGGAAACTGGCTTCTCTTCTCTCAAACCCTTGTAGCAATTGATAACATCAGTAATGAGATGTCGAGAGTGGTAAATATAAGTTGGAGTAACTTGTTTTACAATCGACCTTAAATAAATTAGTATAAACTAATCATATGCATGGTATTTACATTAAATAACCAAACAAAGAGACCTGGTCTCAAACACAGTGGTGCTTCTCTGTTCTGCAAGTAGTATTACGCAGGCAAGTTGACGGGGAAATTACCTCTGTGTACTTATTTGTAATGGGTAGTGTATAGCTTGTTGATAACCACACTTGGTAAAAGCAAATCATTGAATGTTCCACGACTGGTACATTGTATGGTGAAAGTATTCAAGTGAATACTTGAACTTTAGGTTTGTGAGAGTAACAACCCACATGTTTTTCTTTATTTCTTTTATACAAAGACGCAATATATGCATCCAAAACGTCATTATTATTACAAACAATATAATGAATATTTTGTAAATATTACTTTTGTTATAATTTCAACTTGACAATCATAGGTCTTTGTCTTATATAAATTGTCATTTTTATGCCCCCGTATCGATAGATCGGGAGGCATATAGTAATGCACCTGTCCGTCCGTCCTTCCGTCCGTCCGTTCGTCCGTCCGCCCTGGTTAACCCAAATTGACCGTTTCTTCTAGCAGTAATATGGCTCGCTACAAAGCTTTCATACTTGCATGGATGTTGTATATGACCACTTTCCACACACCTGTATCACCTGACTCCATTTTGACCTTCACCTTGACCTAATTTTGGACTTAGACTTATCTCCCCTTTAGTATTTTCACAATAAAATTTTGTCTGGAGCGTATCTTCAAAACTATTCAACATATTGACTTGAAATATGATATATAAATAGATGGCAACTTGGAGAAGTGCATTGACAAAGAACCATAACTCTGTCTGTCTTAAATTTTGAATTATCTCCCCTTTCGTGTTTTTATAGTCAAATTTTGCTCTGAGTATATCTTCAAAACTATTTAACATATTGACTTGAAACTTGGAATATAAAAAGATGGCAACTTGGAGAAGTGCAATGACCAAGCAATATAACTCTGTCTGTCTTAGACTTTTAATTATCCCCCCTTTAGTATTTTCAGAATAAAATTTTGACCGGAGTGTATCTTCAAAATTGTTTAAGATATTGCCTTAGAACTTGATATATAAATAGATGGTAGCTTGTAGAAGTGCATGGACCAAGAACCATAACTCTGTCTGTCTTACATTTTGAATTATCTCCCCTCCAGTATTTTCATGATAATTGTTTGTCTGGAGCGTATCTTCAAAAGTATTTAAAATATTGACTTGAAACTTGGTATATGAATTGGTGGCAACTTGGAGAAGTGCAGTGACAAAGAACCATAACAGCTGTATCACCAGATCACACATGAAGTCACTGCTTTCAAATGTGGCATATTTGTTTACCATCATAAGTCCCTTATAGTTCAAAGCCATGTAACACTATCAAACATTTTAACTGAATAATGGCCCCTGATTGACTTAGCGTTTTATGGACATGGCTTCCACGGGGGCATAAGCGTTTATTGAACGCAGTCTTGTTTGAGGATTATGATCTGCAAGTATTTCTTTTATAAATCCTATCAATTGGATGTGGTTGTGATTTTGACGTGAGGAATTTATGATAGTTTTTCTTGTTTCAGGATCAACAATTGTGTGGGTGAAGGCAATCATTATCTGTTTGTACAACTGCTGTTTTATGCATTCTTGTTTAGTACTAATACTACCATTGCCTTGTTATTACATTTTTGGGTGTGGCCAAAATGTACAAGCTGTGATCCGGTAAGTGTTCTATGTTATTTGCCTGGTTTATTTTGCTCACCTTCCATGCAATTTTGCTCATCCTGTTCGTTGTCAACAATTCGTTGATTATCTTCTCCTAGATCTGTTGGCCAAATTTGCATGTGGTTTGGTCAAACTTGTATTCACTGAACGTAGGTAATACTGTGTTAGTGAAGCTCTCTGCAAACAATTCTAACCAAATGAATCCATCTTATAACATCAGCTCTCTTAAGTGATAATAATGTAGATATGTTACTAGTGTTGTTTATGTCTTTTAATGATGACTATATTCAAATTTTCAAGTTAAAGCTCTTATTCAGGAATCATCCGAATATTCATCGTTATATTTACTAATCTTTTTTAAATGAACTCTCAATAATGCCTTTGTCCCTCCAAGTATTTATTTGGCCTCAGTATGTACTCCCAATTTAAATAAATTAGCTTCGGTAGGCATCTGGAACAGGATTACTCCGAAGCATCCCCTAAACCATGAGGACCCTTTTTCCAATGCCTTCCAAAGCCCATTTATTTAATCGGGAGGTCCTTTGTTGCTGCACTGCATAACGGGCAGTACGTAAGTAAGTAAATAAGTAAGTACATCGCCGAGGCAAAACAATCTCAGTGGGCCCTAGGCATTAGAGAGACGAATCAATAAATTATATGTCTTCTATTTAATATTTCAGGAGTCTTTTCCGATTAAATATGGCCTCTGGTTTTCATATTTATCATTTGTGATGTCAATATCTATGGCTGGTTCAATGTTTTCACAGTTCTTTGCTCAACATTTTAATCTATTGATGGTAAGTTACAAAAATCTAGTAAATAAGGGGCAGTACTCCTGCATACTTAACATAAAGTTTGTATCTCAACATTGAGTTACTTCCCTTTGTACATTTTTGTCTGAGCTGGGCATGAACTCCTTGAAAAGCACTCTTTGTAAAGCTTTCCACTGAATGGGAGCTGGATGCCAAAGGTCTTGTAGCACTTTACTTAGGTAACTTTTCCTGATGGTACGTTTATGGAGCTGTCTGCTGCATACTTAGATCTATGCTCGCCCAAATGGGTTATTGCAGTGGCGAGGGTATAAAAATCCAATATCTCTCTATTTAGATCAAGTTGGTATCACAGCATTAATACAACTAAGGGACATTATTCTTGCGTACTTATTACATGTATAAAGTATCTCCATATTTAGTTGCTTCCCTTGTAACATTTTGAAGAAATATAACATTTGTAACCCTACAAATAGTTGCTTCCATTTGAACATTGTAAAATCCTAGTACAACTATGGGGCATTAATCCTGCATAGTTATTACATGTATCAAGTTTGTATCTCTGCATTGAGTTGCTTATCTTCGTGCATTGTTGAATTTCTTGTACAACTAAGGGTGTTACTCTTGCATTCTTGTTTACATTTTGCATTGATTTGCCTACTGCATGGTTTTATTTGGTAGAAATTTATGAAGGGCCAAAATTATTGTTCAATGGGATTTGATTTTGTGGTGAAAGGTGAACCACATAATCCAAGAAATTAAATCCCTACGAAAATTAATGGTTTTCCAGTATCCAAAGTTTTACTTTCTTGAATAGGCGAACCTTTCATTCTGTTAAAAGATTCCCCCAATCATATAAACATGTATACATTTTATATAATCTTTCTTCCTCATATTTCTAACTATTTTATTATTTCCCCGTACATTTTACTTCCTCTTTCAGAACCGGACAACCATAGATAATATGAGCATTCGGAGTGAAGATGATGTGGATTATACTACGTAAGTTGAACATGTGACCTTGATATATTCTGACTTTCTGGTTGTAATACCAATATTCATATAAATATGGAGATTGAATTTACTGTAATTTACAAATCACACCAGTGCATATTTTTATGTATTCAATATTTGACATTTAATTTACAAAAAAATGTTAAAACTGTTGATAAATCAGTGCTTTGAATAGTTAAGACATATTTTATTACCCAATACAAATAGACACAAAGAAGGGATATGCATGGGGTAAAATTTTAATAATTGGTAAAAGAGCAAGAGCTAGAATTTTTTGATAAAATTTGAACTGATCCACACAAAAAAATCATCCATGATTTATAATGCATTGTTCTAATGTTTGTACAGTTTTCATAGGATGAGTAAGTTAGGCATGGTTAAATTCTGACAAGGAAGACATTAGGAACAGAAACAGAACTAAAACCTAATTTCATGTTTGTGACCCCCACAGTTGGTTTTATAGCATTAATACATTGGGAGAACATTTGCTATACACTAATTCCTGAACTAAATATTCCCTAATATTGATTGAAAAAACACTGTTCCTTTTACTTATTATTACAGAGAATTTTCATCCGTAATTTAGATTTTTTTGGAAATCTAAAAAGATTGAATGTGAGTTGCAGTCTGGGACAGGGTACACGTTTATTTGCCTCACATTAAGAATTTCTTGATATCTTCTACTTTTAAGCCTATTACTATTAAAACATTAAAGAAATTTCATTAAAATTGAATACACTTTATTACAGGGAAGGTCACCAGCAGTCTATTGGACAAATGAACAATATAAATCTTCTATTCATCAATTAGCTAGCTGGTGGGCACATTTGCATATGAATTTATATACAAACTTGATCTCTCCTTTAACATGTGAATACAAATATTGTTGTTGTTGTTTTTGTAGAGTTATGTCCCTTGTTAGAAGATGGATTTCAAATGTTCTTGTCTTTTCTTACAGGATTCAAATCCGTACTCTTATAGCTGCCTACAGTGATTTATGTGGGACAAGAAGAATGTATATGTGGCCATGGCCGTGTAGAAGACGGCAGACATCAATAATGTATGGTGTATCATATGCCTGAGTGTTCAGAACTTCTCCATATAATTCCATAAAATTACATAATAATTTTTATGATGTTATATTCATTTTGCATTTAACAATTATAGTAAATCCTTAAGTATAAAGCACCTGTATACGTAGACTTCTAGTACACACAAACTTAAAAGCAATATAATATGAATTAAGAACAATTCTATTTTTTACTCAGTATATATTTGCACACTGCTAATTGTTGGGACACTGTGCGGGCATTTATCATTGATTAAAGAATCTAAGTGTGTCAGTTTATTACCACTTTCACTCAGCTATTGCCAGCATCTGTGTATTGAACATCACTCAGCTATTGCCAGCATCTGTGTATTGAACATAGGTAAGGAATGGGGAAATATCCGTAGAAAAATGTCTCATGCAAAAATCATAAACAATGACTACCAGTAAGGAATATGTTTGTTCTATGCAGAGTAAAGCCTTTATTTGCCAGTTATCTTACTGCTGAACAATATGAGTAGCTATCTGTATTTGAAGCCGGGTTGCCAGATGATGACAAGTATGCTAACCACTAAGCTACCGAGGCACATTTGTCGGTCAGAGACTTGATAATGTCTAAAGCTGTGTATTTTTGTTTACGATTTTGTGTTGATAAAAGTGTGGACAATAGTTGGAAGAATGTAGTAGGCTTGCTATTTTATATATGTATGCATAATGTAGAATCTCAAAGTAATAAAGGTCCTAATTTTAATGGTCCTAATTTTGAGTGATTTAGGAATAAAATATCATTGCAATGCAAGGAACATGTATACAGTATGGTTGTGATATTATTGTATGGTATTTATTTATAGTAAATAGTTTGTTATTTTTGAGAGGTGACTGCTGTGTTAAGACAACCACTTTCTATAGTGCTATAAAAAAAATACAATATTTTTGTATCATTGACCACTTTTGAATTATTTCTTCAACATTTTTTTTCATTTTTTTACATGCTGGATGAATTTATGTCACTAAGTTTGTCTGTACTTGATATTCTTAACCACTGGTTGGATTGAAGCAAACATAACATGCCTAATTGTACATATCGTCAGTAACTTTATGTCAGATCATTTTTGCGAGAATCAGGAGCATTTATTGGAGACATGTATTTTTGTTCTAGTTGCAATACTTAACTTTGTAGCTAGTTTTGTATTAAGTGTACAGTTGATTAGAAAAATATGTCAACACATATTTTATTCTTACATTTATAAGTATTTATGTATGAAATGGAAGGGTATTTAATAGATGTATGGTTTGATGTTAGTGAAGTCACTTATGTACTGATTATGATGGTCACATGTTACAGTATATCTCTGATGCCTTCAAATCTCTTTATACCAGAAAACTTGTTTTAACTATCCATCATTTGCTGTTGACTAACATAGCATCATTAAGCTCGTTCCTAACAACCTGTTTGATGCTACTAGGGTGTTTTAGTTTTCGTTGATGTTTTAGGCATCAAACTTCTACTGTGCATGACTGTGTTTTACATCTGTGATTGATTGTTTCTCAGGATGAATCTTCTTATTCCTTTATTTTCTGTTATTTAAGTTTTTTTTAAATTAGTTGTTTCTATTTAAATGATGGTTAATCAATTTGTTTCTATTATATATTCATGTATATCAAACATTTTATCTGTGAGAATATCTTCTCTATCGTACAGTCTATGTTCTGGAGTGGGACTAGCCTAACGACCACTGCCTCATTATTGCTTGTCATTTGGATAAACAAAATTATTCTGGTCAACTAATCTACCATTTAGTTTGGCTTCTATCCTTAAATAGTTCATTAAATTTAGCATGAAGTCACTACAGATGGTTGGTTTTCTAAGACATTTATGTATAATAAATTTTAAAAAGTTAACATTGAAACTTTTTTCCTACCTTCTTGTTGTACCTTACTTTTTCAATATTTTACCAGAACCACAATATAAGTTAGTTGTGGGGTGAGTTGACTACCTGAGCATGAGACAACTTATGTCTCCAGCAGGTGGAATGATTATGAGTAAATGATCGAGTAGAAACGAGAATGTCATAAAAAAGGTTGCTTCTTATATTCACTTTGCAACATTGTATAAAAGAATGAATCTTGAATCATAAAAGAACACAATATTTATGACTCTGCAACTATTGAAAAGATATATATAATCCAGATACAAAGCAGGCCTTTTATTATTGTAAAGCTATGCAACTGCTATTCTGCTTTAACCATGTTACTCTTTTGATAACCTTTGTATTTACACATGTTAAATAACATATGTATTGTAAATACATGTATATGTCATGTAATGGGCTGGTGGCCTTAATCATAATAAACATATTGTATATTGATCTACTTCATGTTTTGCCTTATAAATGACAGGTTGAAAACCCAAAAATCATGTTTCGTGTTTGGTGCCAAGTTGGTGCTAAATGAAACCATCTGGTAACTGATATATGAACTGATACATGACAGGTTCTTACAATGCATAAAACTTGTATTGACAGCAAACATTTCTCATATCGGTTGGTTGTTCTTGGTTCATATTCACAAAGCTTCAAAGATATTTTCTAAAGTAAATTTCGATATTTTTATACACGCTGTCCAAAAAGTTTAGAAATAAACAAACAAGGCAGACGGTGATGTTACCTTCTGTCAAACAGTTTACATTGATGGAAAACGCGAACTTGACATCCGACAGAGAATGTGCTATGTCGCTTCAATATTGTAATATAATAAATAAACACAAACCTACATTTTAACATAGCACACACCGTAAATGCATTTAGAGTTTCAAAATCGCTTCTCTTTAAAATTCATCAATGTTATTCTAGAAATCTGAAGTTGTGATGAGGTCAAACATATACATGACGTCACTAAGAATGTGGTTTCTCGTTTTAAATAACTTATATTGTGTTGATATACACTTAAACGAATTTCTAATTGGCCACCCAATGAAATATTACATTATGCGATATATTCAATCAATATTTCTAAAATTGTGGTTATTTTCATAACATGCACTTAACCCTCGATTTCAAGAAATAAATTACACATGCATGTATAAAATCATCCGTATGAAACAGTTAATGCAAAGTGGCTTACGTGCACATGGTTCACATGCCCGAAATGTTTGATTTTTGAAATTAGTCAAAATGTATTCTCTGTCAATTGGCTTAATGAAAAGCATTGATACTGGCGAGAATAAGAAATATGGGGCGCGCTGATGCCATAAGAATGACGAGTACCAGCACCAACATCCGGACATGTACGTCAAAACGTCATTTTGAAAAAAAGCGATATTTATAATAATGTGGGGTTAAGCTCGAATTACTGTGCGAAACATATTTTCTATCAATAAACTTGGACAGTATCGGGGTTTCAATTTGTATTCTTCTTAAAGCAGTTTTTGTCGAGCCCGCTGGCGGTGAGCTCGATATAGTTGTCACAATGGCTGTTCAGTGTATGTGCGTGCGTCCGTCTGATTTTGTCCGGGCTGTTTCTTCATCATTTAATGGGTGATTTTGAAATACATTGGCACAAATGTTCCCCGTGTTGAGGCGGCGTGTCGCGCCTAAGACCAGTACCCCTAGCTTTAAGGTCAAGGTCACTCTTGGAGGTCAAAGGTCCAAAATGGGCATAATACTGCTTGTCCGGACCATATGTTCTTCATTTATTGGGTGATTTTGAAATACATTAGCACAAATGTTCCCTGTGTTGAGGCGGCGTGTCGCGCCCAAGACCAGTACCCCTAGCTTTAAGGTCAAGGTCACTCTTTGAGGTCAAAGGTCCAAAATGAGAAAAATACTGCTTGTCCGGACCATATGTTCTTCATTTGTTGGGTGATTTTGAAATACATTGACACAAATGTTCACCATGTTGAGGCGGCGTGTCACGCCCAAGACCAGTACCCCTAGCTTGAAGGTCAAGGTCACTCTTGGAGGTCAAAGGTCCAAAATGGGCATAATACTGCTTGTCCTGACTATATGTTCTTCATTTGTTGGGTGATTTTGTTTAAATAACTTGGCATCATTGTTAAACACCATGAGGATGTGTGCAGTGCGCAAGATTCAGGTCTGTAGCTCAAAGGTCAAGGTCACACTTAGAAGTCAAGCATCAACAATGACCATTATAGACCTTGTCTGGGCTGTATCTCACTCATACATTGACACATTTTTAAATAACTTGGCAAATTTCTTAAACACCATGAGGCGGGGTGCAGTGCGTAAGATACAGGTCTCTAGCTCAAAGGTCAAGGTCACACTCAAAAATTACCATTATAGGCCTTGTCCGGGCTCTATCTCACTCATGCATTGACCATCACTTTTTAGCTCGACTATTCGAAGAATATGAGAGCTATTACAGTCACTTGTTCGTCGGCGTCAGCGTCGGCGTCGGCGTTGCATATGGTTAAAGTTTTACATGCAAAACTTAAACCTTGGTTATATTTCAATAACCAGTGCATATATTGGATTGAAACTTTGCACTGGCTTTCCCTGTCATGTAATCAACCATGTTAGATAACTCTTGCATGAATTTAATGCAAATTATGGCCCTTTTTTACTTAGAAAATTTGGTTAAAGTTTTGCATGCAAGTTACTAATAAGGCCATATCTCAAATAGTATCTGTGCTATGGCATTGAAACTAACAACACTTACTAACCATCATAAGGCAATGGTACCGGTCATGGGTAATAGCTCTATTATGATTATTATTTGAGTTATGCCCCTTTTTAACATAGAGTTTTCTTGGTTAAAGTTTTGCATGCAAGTTTCATTCAGACCATATCTCAGCTACTATCCATGATACTGCATTGAAACTTACAACACTTGTTTACCATCATCAGTCAATGGTATCAGTCAAGGGCAATAACTCTATTATTTTTTTATTTCAGTTATGCCCCTTTTTAACATAGGAGTTTATTGGTTCAAGTTTTACATGCAAGTTCTATTCACGCCATATCTTAGTTACTATTTATGATATTGCATTGAAACTTATAACACTTGTTTATCATCATTAGTCAATGGTACTGGTCAATTGTAATAACTCCATTTTTAGTTTAATTCGAGTTATGTCCCTTTTAACTTAGACTTTCCTTGGTCAAAGTTTTGCATGCAAGTTACATTCAAACCATATCTCACCTACTATCAATGATATTGCATTGAAAAGTTTAACTGTAGATGAATTTGACAAATTAATGCCAAATAGTCATGTCTGGCCGAGATCTCACATTTTGTTACCAAAAATGAATGGGTGCGAGGTTTTGAATGTGTCATATGACGTATATCTAAGAAAATGATTGGTGCAGAGCTACGATATTTTGACATAAGGAGCAAAACGGTCTCCTGTTTCCCAGCTCATACAAACCTGAGATACGAGGTTTTGACTATCCAGCGAGGATATCAAACTTGTGTTGTTTGGCATGGTATTGTATTCAATACTAAAAATAATTACTAAACTACTTTAAACTCATCACTGATTTATTACATGACTGTATCCTCTACATTATTATTTTAATTTGTCACCATTGTTTTAAAATTGACTCCTTTAACAAATCATATCTTACTCATACGATTATTTTGTAGAAACTTTGTTATGTCAGTGGATGTATACAATTCCCTTTAAACATACACATTTCTTGAATAGAGTACAGTGCCGCTTGAAGTCTTAAAATCATTTTCACTGACAAATATTTGTTAATAATCCAGTGTTGAGATAATTGCCATGCCTCAACAACCATTGTACATTAGCTTTCATTGCCATGTAGTCAACTAAGTAGCGTAACTCACGTTTCAATATAATACAAATTTTAAATGGCCTGTTTTGAACTTATATTTTTTCTGACAAATGGCTGCGAATAGTCGAGCGCGCTGTCTAGTGACAGCTCTTGTTTATATTTGGCATGAATGTTCACCTTCATGAGACAGAGTTTCATGACGGACCCCGAGGTTCATATCTCAAGGTCAAGGTCACAGTTGAAGGTCAAATTGAAGCTTGTCCAGGCCATAACTTTGCCGTGCATTGACCAATCTGTCTTACATTTGCCATGAATATTCACCTCCATAAGCTGGAGTGTCATGCTCAACCCTCAGGTTACTATATTAAAGGTCACAGTTGCAGGTCAAATTTCTAAAGAAGCTTGTCTATACCATAATTTTGTCATGCATTGACCAATCTTGCTTGAAATTGCCATGGATGTCAACCTCTATTAATCAGAGTGTCATGAGCAACCCCTGGTTCTTTTCTCAAAGGTCAAGGTCACAGTTAGAGGTCAAAAGTCAAATTGAACTTAGTAGGTATAATTTATTCTTTATGCATGCTGGCATTAGCTGTAACTTAGAACATGTATTTAAGTCAGTGCATTTTTTCAATGTGCGCCGAGGCTCGACATAATTTGCCCGAGTGCACAAATTTCTAGTTTAAAACTAATTTATAAAACCACGTGGCCAATCAGAAATTCGTTCAATGTAAGCATGCATCTGGCGTCACGAGCGCATTCCACATTGATCATTCTCACAAATTATAGTGTTTTAAGAAAAATCAATCGACAGAAAACAAATTCATACCAAAAACGATACAATTCCAAGCTGTGCACGAGGCAAACGTTCTAAAAACAATTTCGCACCAACCGTTACGCATGGATGATTTTGTACATGAATACGCCATTTCTTTCCGGAAATCGATAAATTAGTGGGTGGAATGAACAAATAACACAGCCTAAGATTTATTGATATAATATTTCACATGATATATACTATTTTTTAGGGTGGCCAATTAGAAATTTGGTTTAGTGTATGTACATGTACCTATTTAAATTGGTTTGTATGGATTACATGAAAAAATAATGTAGCAAGCTAATCTTAGCTCCAAGAAGCCCCCCCTCCCCTTGAATTTTACATGTTGTTTCATACCAGGTACATGTATTTCAAAATGATTGCTGATAGATACCAAATATAAATTTGTATGGAAAACTTTAAGGTGAATCAAAAATAATATTTAGGAATTGTATAGTTCACATACTTTGAATGCAAGTTATAGCAAATTGTCCAAGAGCCAGGTTTCAAAAGGGCCTTAAAATGAAAGTTTATTTACCCCATATGGTAGAATTAGTCCATTGGTATTTTCGAATAATACATACATTCAGGCTTCAGAAAAAGGTGGATGCCAGATCTGAAAGTGGTGCGGATTTTTTTAACAGGGACAACAAATCTTGCTTCCGAGCTAATTTACGAATACACACGACATTCTTGATTCTGGTGTAAATGTGTTGTTTATGTATATATTTGGGTGGATATTAGTCAAAGAATGTTGTGCATCAAACGGACATACATAATTGACCAGTTTGAGGTCAAGGTCATTTCAAGGTCAAAGTGAGAAAAATAGCTAAAATTGATATTTCACCTTAGTTCTTTCTTTGTATTGCATATGGTTGGAATCAAATTTCGTTATTAAAATGATAGCCATGTTGGCGAGTACATATTCTTTCATTATAAGCCATTTGTCTAATGAAAATAGTCATTTCTTTGTCAAAATAGCCATTTAATACATAATTATGGATGCTGGCCGAGAAGGCATTCTTTCGACCACCCCTGGTACTTTATGATCTAATATGATTAAACTGTTCATGTATATATTGCTGCATATTTACATGGATATTATTCATTTGATTACTGACATCAAATGGAGAAACATAATTGACCTTTCTTGGGTCAAGGTCAGTTCAAGGTCAAATCGAGAAAAAAGCATAACATGGACATTTCCACTCTGGTTGTCTTCGTATAGCATTTAATATGAATATAGATCTAAGTTGCTTATTAAAATGATCGATGTGTTGTTTAGTTCATATTCTTTCATTATAAGTCATTTGTTCAATAAACAATTTCGTTTTTTGTGTGAAAATAGCTATTTTGCATATGACAGCTTACGAAAACCTCGTAGGACAACCCCTGACATTCTATGATATAATATGATGTATGTGTTTGTGTATGTAGTGAGACATACATGTATATTCAAGGATACTACTAGTATTCATTTGATTATGAGTATCAAATGTACAAACATAATAAAATTATTCAAAACGTTTGTGGACAAGGTCATTTCAAAGTCAAATTTAGAAGAATAGCTTCAAAAAATGATATTTCGTCTCAGATCTGCAGTTCTTATTCTCATATCTCAGTTCTATGTTTTGGTATTATTGAATATATGAATGGACATTGCAATATCAATATCGTATTCAAAGTTGTTTAAAATACTGACCATTTCAAGGTCAAGATCAATGTTCTTTCAAGGTAAACTGTGTTTTGTAATAATGCAGTTACAATTTATGTGTTTGCTCATTTGTTCTTTTTACAAGCAATACGGAAGATTTTGTACCTGTGTTTACTTGTAGATGTAATAGTTTTTTCTGGGTGTGTAATAATGAATGAAAATCCATTCTATTAGCTGCGAGTGTTATGAAAATCTTTAATGAGGAAGTATATTGCTTAACACACGTTAAAGGTCCCGCTTCACGTTTGAAGCACAAATAAGGTATTTCCCAACACTGGCACACACAAACAATCTAATATGTAACAGGAATGCGTACAAACCTTTTATTTAGTGATCACACACATATAAACACCTTAATCATGGCCGTAACTAGGATTTTCAACAGGGGGTGCAAAATCGAGCTGACCGGAGTGTTTAGAATTGACCTACCAAACCTTATAGACTAATAGTGCTCTTTTAGTATTGTAAAATACACGGTTCATCTAATGGATATAAGTGTACACATATACCCACTGTTACGTAAAAACGTGGAAGCTTTGAAAGAATGCATATTATCTAAACACTTGCGTTAACTGGATTTCACTGAAACTAGTTTTCTTCCTTATATATAACCTATTGAAGTTATTTGACGAGCGGAGCGAGCCAGAAAATTATTAATCTACACTGCAAACAAACTCGTTCACTGGATGATGTAACTAAATGGTTGATATCTTCAGTTATTTGGCAAGCGAAGCGAGCCAGAAAATATTTGCACTATTTTTTCCGAGAAGCATGCTGTTACATATTGTTAATCATTAAACATATTAGGCGAGCGAAGCGAGCTAGAAAAACAACAATAGTCTGAGCTACCTGCTATACAAACTGGTTCCCCTGTTAGATATTGTTAATCATTAAATATATTTGGCGAGCGAAGCGAGCTTGAAAAAAAAGAGTCCGAGTTGCATGCAATTTAAACTGGTTCCCCTGTTAGATATTGATAATGCTTATATATATTCGGCGAGCGAAGCGAGCTAGAAAAAAAGAGTCCGAGTTGCATTCAATACAAATTGGTTCCCCTGTTAGATATTGTTTATTATTAAACATATTTGGCGAGCGAAGCGAGCTAGACAAAAATGCATTATTAATCCGAGCTGCATGCTATACAAACTCGTCGTTCTCTACATGATATTAAAGAACATTAAAGTTACTTGCTTGCGAAGCGGACAAGAAACAATGCAGTGTTAACAATTAAATGCCCATGATGCAAGCTACATACACTTGTTCAATATTTGATCTGTTAACTTGTTAATGTATTGTGCGAGCGAGGCAAGCCGAAAAAATGCTTACCAGAGCTGCATGCCAGAAAGGTATGGACATGCAATGCTGTGGTATCTATTCCCAAGGGCCTGGGGTATCTGTATCATGTATCCTGTAGCCAAATCTACCTATTAGGAATAGGAAGGGTTCTGCTTTGTATTAATATGTATCCTGTAGAACCAGGTACATTGTATGGCTGAATTATGTTTTGGTGCGTACATCGCATGATGTCATAAGGCTTCTAGAATATTATGTTGTAGTGGATACATGTACGTTATTAGGCCTGAGATGGTTATTCACGATGCTGGTACTACTTTGTCTGAGATGCTTATATTCCGTTGTGTTAAATGCCCGTATCTGTGGCATTATTTACTTATTGCAGTCACTTTGGTCATTGCAGTCGGGACTACACTATAGGAGTTATGTTGTACTTGTATTTTCGATAGAACCAGGACTGTCGGTCCTTAATCGTGATGAGTACCACATAAGAATCTATTGTGGTTCAAAACACTGCTAGTTACAGCTTTCACGGGATCTTTGTCGTACACATTACTACTAAGTACGGGTATCAGATGTCTATGTTGGTACATATCACTGTAAGGAATATACATACCATAACCCATTCAGCACTAGCTACCACAAATGAAATATCTCATCACAGACCGTAGTGATATTCAATAACACCTTAGATTTTAGCTAGACTTTATTAATTATACAATACACACACCACTGCACTATACAGGCATCGAATGTTATGAAGTAATGTGTTTTGCACAAGTCAATATTATGACTAGGCGTCGATAATGTTGTCAAATTCCCGCAGGTCAGAATGCGTCTGTCTTATCCCCCTGTATCACCCGGGCGGGCAGAACATTGACTGGTGCATTATTATTCGAAATAACTGCCACCCTAGGCATATGATGTGCATATCATCATGCATTTCAGCCAATTCATGCCTGGTATTTAACTACCATGCACTTGATACACCTATCGTATGCCGTACGTATTGCTGTATAATGTGCTGGTGAGTACGCCATATTGTCCTTGTGAATATGAACAACAGTTATTATGCCCAAGAGAGCTACAAAAAGGAGTTCATGATGGGTATCCAAAGAGTGTGGAAATCCTGATGGATTTAATGATATGCATTTACATGAGAACCCTTCCAAGCAGTGCCCCTGTGTATATAAATATTCCAAGACTGGCAAGAAAATAGACAGGTATAGTGCATTTGCAAGCATTTATACGTGGTGTTGCATACTTGCTTGAACGTAAACCAAATTAATGGTCGTTTAGGCAGTATTGTGTACAGTCCATTTGATAAAAAGTGAGACAAATCTTATTTGCACTTTCCTAATAAAGTTGAATTCAAATCATACGTGAGAATTGCAAATACAGAGAGGAAAAATCAAGTTTTAGCTATTTTCTCACTTTAATCCTGAAATGACCTTAACCACAAAGTTTTTTTAAATGCTTGTCCATTTGATGCCCATAATATAATGAATAGTATCCGTGAACATATGACTCGCTTCATAAATAAACACATAAATCACATTAGATCATATAATCCCAGGGGCTGTCATAATGGGTTTTGTAAACTGTTACATGAACAAAATGGACATTTTTATTAAACAAATAAGTTAAAATGAAGGTATATGAACTAACCAACACAGCTGTCATTTTAATAAGCAACTTATATTCATATCAAATGCTATACGAAGACAAACAGAGAGGAAATGTCCATTTTTGCTCTTTTTTTCACGATTTGACCTTGAACTGACCTTGACCACAGAAGGTCAATTATGTTTGTCCATTTGGTGTCCTCAATCAAATAAATAATATATAGCAATATATACATGAACATTTAAATTATATTAGATAATAGAATACCAGGGTGGTCGAAAGAATGCCTTCTTGGCCAGCATGCATATGTATTAAATGGCAATTTTAACAAAAAAAATACTATTTTCATTACACAAATGGCTTATAATGAAATAAAATGAACTAACCAACACGGCTATTATTTTAATAAGCAACTTATATTCATATCAAATGCTATACAAAGAAAAACAGAGTGGAAATGTCCATTTTTTATTTTTTTCTCGATTTGACCTTGAACTGACCTTGACCTTGACACAAGAAAGGTCAATTATGTTTGTCCATTTGTTGTCAGTAATCAAATGAATAATATCCATGCAAATATGTAGCAATATATACATGAACAAGTTAATCCTATTAAATCATAGAATACCAGAGGTTGTCGAAAAATGCCTTCTCGGCCAGCATGTATATGTATTAATTAAATGGCTATTTTGACAAATAAATGAATATTTTCATTAAACAAATGACTTATAATGAAAGGATATGTACTTACCAACACGGCTATCATTCTAATAATGAAATTGTATTCCAAACATGTGCTATACAAAGAAAGAACTGAGGTGAAATAGCAATTTTTAGCTATTTTTCTCACTTTGACCTTGAAATGACCTTGACCTCAAACTGGTCATTTATGTATGTCCATTTCATGCACAATATTCATTGACTAATATCCACCCAAATATATGGCAATATATACAAAAACAAAAAATTCACACCAGAATTAAGAATGTCATGTGTATTCGTAAATTAGCTCGGAAGCAAGAGTTGTTGCCTCTGTTAAAAAAATATGCACCACTTTCAGTTCTGGCATCCACCTTTTTCTGAAGCCTGAATGTATGTATCATACGAAAATACCAATGGAGTTTTTCTACCAGATGAGGTAAATAGATTTTGAATTTCTGGTCACCAGCTCCTAGACTAAAAGCAACATCATTGCAACATCTGGAATAGATGAAAAATTAAACATCTGTGTGTATGTACGGAGGCGAATGGCCTTATTTGCTGTTTGGTCATAAGCATGACTCCAAACGAATTACATAGATCCCAGTAGTCCACTCATTGAAGCTAAAAATATGGTCAACCTCAAACAATTTGCAAAACAGAGTTTCTTTGCATTTTTATCATCTACAGACTATTGCCAATTACAGACAAAACGTCAAATATGCAAGTTATGTGGGGAAAATACAATAGAATGATCAATCGATTTTTTTAACAGTTTTGATTGTCACCAAATGGTTCTGTGGGGCTGTTTTTGTGAGTTGATAAAACATCAAGAGGTTAAAACCATTTTGGCATATCTTTTGAAATTGAGTTTATTCAGCAGTTTGATAGCTTGGACTTAAGCATTTTATTTTCTTGTTTTGTAATGTGTGGACATTGTGTCATGTTTTTGTGTGCTTTGTGGTGTATTTCATATGTTCTGTGCTCGGCTGGATGCCTTCCCCATCCGATTCTCTCATACGTTTTCGGTAAATAAACATCAACATGACTACATGTATACACTTTAATATCCAACATAATCGTATACTAGGTCATACAATGCTTCTACGCTATTAACACGTCATGAAGATGTTGATATATTTTGCATTGTTGATCAGTAAATAAGCGACCGTGTCTGGTTTGAGCTATCTACTTCATAGTAATACAAGATATAAACATGTTCACAAGATGTTAATCAGGTTTATATGCTAGTATACGTGATGAAATCAACAGTCAACTATGTGTACCATGATAATACATGTAACTACAATGTATATGAATTCAACAAGCGTCTGCCTAAAGCACTTAAACAGTCAATATTTCGAAGTTCACCTACTAATCAGCAGTTTTGATGAAGCATAGTTAATTAAACAAATAAAAGTTCCCGACTTGAATAGCACCCGTTTATTTGCAATATATCTAATTTGGTGTGAATATTAGGGCGTATCTTATCGTTCCTGATGATTATGTTGATGATATCGACCATTGTGATGCTGATGATGACCCGGTTAGTGATGATGACCATCTTCATGATGCTGATGATGACCCGGTTAGTGATGATGACCATCTTCATGATGCTGATGATGACCCGGTTAGTGCTGATGACCATCTTCATGATGCTGATGATGACCCGGTTAGTGATGATGACCATCTTCATGATGCTGATGATGACCCGGTTAGTGATGATGACCATCTTCATGATGCTGATGATGACCCGGTTAGTGATGATGACCATCTTCATGATGCTGATGATGACTCGGTAAGTGCTGATGACCATCTTCATTATGCTGATGATGACTCGGTAAGTGCTGATGACCACCATGATGTTGTTGATGACCCGGTTAGTGATGATGACCACCATGATGTTGATGATGACCACCATGATGTTGTTGATGACCACCATGATGTTGTTGATGACCGTGTTGGTGATCATGATGTTGTCCGTTATTCTCTGCTTGGTGAGCATCAGCGTGAGATTGCTGGCGTGTATTATCATGGTGGTCGGAAGGTACACAGTTACAAGGGTTGCCGAAGTACGCTTGCCACAGGGCGTTCTGAAAATTTCTTCTACTCAACAGACTTCGAGGATATAGAATGTGTCGAGTAAGGTAACCGCATCTAAAAATAAATGGACAGGAACAAACATTAGTTGGTTTGGTGTTATTGATGGTGCGCGTTTTATTTGTTTGATTGCATCTACCTTTATTACAATTTGTTAACATTTGACAGTGATGTTCAAACTACCTACTATCCCAAGTTGTTAATATATATAAATGACACTGATGTTGGATAAGTAATGTCAAATTTGAAGAAGGTTCTTTTAGACAGCAGGGGTACGGATAACAACATGTATACAACTTAGATGACAGTTTTTCTAAGAAGAATGTTGTTTTATATTTTGTTTCAAAGGTTAAATGACATGAAGATGTTTACTAGTTTATGATAAATGTTTGGCATAACCACGTGTTTCGTTTTAAAAATATATATAGTCATTTGCATATGAGGCTTAATGTATGCTATGGCTGAAACGGTGAGTTTGTTTTAATATACAATTTCAGAAAATTCCATTTTACTGGCATCTATCATCAGCCATTACTTGCTCTTCCATGTTAAACTGACAAGTACGATAGTTCACATGTGGAGGGCAGGACAATTAGATATTATAATGGGAATTTGGGAAACATGAGCGGACCCACCCGCAAACCGAACCCATGCATAACGTCCAAGGGGACAATCGTAACATCTTAATGACAAATACAAAGTTGACAAGAAGAAGAGCAATTAGAGCAAGAAGTTGAATATGATGTTGAAAGGAGTACATATTTATACCTATCATATAGTAAGATATCATCTTTGTTGCCTCCTAATGCACTCCATATCTTGTTTCTTGTAGTGTCTTGGTATACAGGAAAGTTAACCCTTCTTGTCAATGCAGCAACATTATCTATAGCATGGCGTGTGTTAGAGTTGATGATAATGAATTGGATATCATTTATGTTCTGACGTCGTAACTGTACTCTGATATGCTCAAGTCTGTAATATAACAATGAAGACCTTAACACATGAATGGAACAGAAAAATAATGTAGCGGTTACGGTGTAATTGAATCACATGCTTAGAGTTGGATGTCTTATATGCAAATTAGAAACTCTGTGGATTGGCATTGAAGAAAATAAGGTCAATAAATTACCCTTTAATCTTGATGGGTGAGCATGCTTTTCCATTGACGGGGTTTGTTGACCAAGAGGCAGGGCACGTTACATTTGGTTGCAGCGGTGGGATGAAGTGTCAACTGCCGGACTGGAGTTGCCTTACCCATGTGATTTCCCAGGCCAAGTTTCGGGATGAAACTTCTCGGAGGGGGAAGTAATGCAGCGGTTACGGTTTAATTCATTCGCATGCTTAGAGTTGGATGACTAATATGCAAATTAGAAAGTGGATTGTCATAAAGAAAAAGGTGGTGTATATAAGGTCAATAACTCACCATTGACGGGGTTTGTTGATCAAGAGGCGGTGCACCTTACAATAATATTTAACGTGAATGTGGCAATATTTTGAAATTGCACAAAGTTTGACCACGGATAAAATATCCGTATTAATTAGGAATCGGTAATAAATTCTAAATAATAATAGTGAAATGTACGGAAGCCCTGGAGGGACATTAATAATTTAACAATTATTAAACAAATTTTATCTTGCCGCTTATTTATGAAAGCTCTGGCGGGACATTTGAAATTAATACTTGATAACTCTTTTTTGAAATTTAAAATTTATAAATAACAAATTTAATAATCAATATTTGAAATTTAAGGTTACATTCAGACATATTTAATTCACCAGACAAGTTTGTCATGCGGTTTCGAACTGTCTTTGAATATCAGCATTTGCACGTTTCTGGCTCTGTGCTAAGAAGGACTGTATACAAATGTACGAACAAAACGATGCGTCCGTTCGAATACAACCGTCTTAAACAATAAAAAATATACAAAAACAACATTTTACTGTTTTATTATTATTATTGACGGGCGTTAGGTTCTTTTTCTGTACCAATCCTTTCATGTGTGTTTGCCACCGAGACGTGAGCGATTATGTTATTGCAAATGACGGAATAGCTTCTTGAGAATGTGGGTGCATACCCTAGATATGTTAAATGCGAATGTTTGCAAGATCTTGCAGATGTAAGGGTGCCTATTACAGTTTGCCAGGGAAGTGCTCTCCGCCAAAAAAAGCCACGGAGTTATGAAAAAAGGCACTAACTACATTGTCAATTTGTTGTTCATTTGCATTCGATCTTAAAAAAGTGTGTTTACTACCAAGAGAGGCTGATTTCTGTTTTTGGTAAATGTCGGTGTGAATGTTATTTTTTTATAACCGCTTGGTTCATACAGCCTGGCGATTGCCGCTTAACCTAGCAGTCCGATGGAGGTACTCAAGTATGTCTGTCATATTTCAGCAGAAAGCAAATAAAGGCTGTGCTCGGCATATATCTCTGGGCACAAACTCTTTGTATGAGGAAGTTTGCAAGACATTGCAGAAGTATGGGTGTACAGATGGACCAGGACTAGTGTCATTCGTGAATAACAAAAAATAGCTTAAAGACCGTATGCCCACGATACGACCAATACAATATATTTATAATACTGTTTTTACAGTTAGGGTTAAATATTAATATTTAATAATTCAAATTTAACTTTTAAGTATTGTTATTTTAGATTTAAATTTTAAGATTTTGATAATCATATTTAAATATGTAAACTATATTTTTAATAATTAACTTATTATCTGACCAACCATTATTAGGAACCATTGCATATGCAAGATCCTTTAAACTTGTTCATATGTATTTGCTCAGTTGAGGCTCGAACCCACTCCCTTCAAAACCAATCCCCAAGAGCTCTATGATATACAACATTCAATCAAGAATACAGCTCAATTTAACTTTTTAGCGCTCACATATGTTGAAAGGGAGATATATGCGTATGTCATGATTTGATCCTGTTACTGCAGATCCTCCAATAATGTATGGCGTGTTGCAGTACATGCAGATAGCAGAGAGGTTTTTTTTCAATATGTGTATTAAATAATCTCCCATGTAAATGTTTTTCAACAATAGTTGGGTTTTATAAAGACTTTCTCTGTTTAACACATGTCAGAACTATGATTTTTGGGCTAAAACCAGTAATGCTGCTACACAGACGAAGCGAATTTGAATGACAAACTCTCTGTGGCGTCCGACACCTACTAAGTTAAGCAAGTTATCCCTACATAACGTTATATCCTTTATATTAAATATAAAGCAATACTTTTGAAAATATAAATTTTAATTATTGAGAAAGAATTATTAAGTATTAATTTCAAATGTCCCGCCAGAGCTTCCATACTTATTACCTTATACGTATAACCTATTAGTATAAGTTATTGACACGCGCCATATTTTGCGGCAAACAGACACGATGAGCCAAAAGGATATTGAAGACGGACATGAGTTACAGGAGGTATCAAAATCTGGTTATTTGTATCTTTATTGTGTATTAAATCATACTATTGTTGTTAGTAATCGATATATAATCGAATTTGTAAATTCTGGCTCGAAATTAGGGAGAACACAAAATCTTCTTTAGGGTGTCCGTTGACATGCTCCACTGGATTTTTTACTTCTACGACATCGTTGTTGCGTTTTGCAACTATTTTGTATCACCGTTAAAAGCCACAGCTTTATGCAAATTCATTCAATGCAGTCCAAGGCATGCTCCCGAGAAATTTTTAGTTTTAGAACGTCATTGATGGGTTCAAATGTGACCGCAGCATTAGTGTTTATTTGGGATACAAAACTATTTCTTCTTTGGGAATACGTTAAATATAAGACCCGACAGTAAATACATAATTAGGTCGATCGTCAGCCGATGAAAACATGTTATTCACATGGCAAATAGATAGACATGATACCATTATTCCATTCCAAGTATTTTATTCATACCATGCCTATAGATATACATCGTGTTTGGGGGGGGGGTATTGGCAGATGTGTGCATATGACTTGTACAACCGATCCGGTATGTGGCCTCGTTGTTAGATTTAAGTCGAAATAAAAAACAAAATCTTGGAAACCCATTCAGATTTATTGACAATGCAATACCGGGTATTGCACTCATTATGAAGGTCGTTAAACGTCCTCCTAACCCGTTTTACATCCATGCATTAACGACATAAAATTATACATGTAGTATAGATCGACAGCGGACTAATACAATAACAAACGGTACATATGCACATTATTGTCTAAAAACAAGGTCTTAGATCAAATAGACTTACTTGCCAAATTTGCAAAAAAAGCCATACGAAGTGTAAAAATCCCTGGTTAAACCCCGTGAGTTTTCAAAAATACCAAGTTCAATTGCGCATTTAATGCATTAGAAAAATTAGAAGAATTATGCCAATGGTTCCAAGTATAATGTTGATTAATAGAATAAACAATATAATGAATGCAGAGACAGGTCATTAATGAATAATTTAGTTTCGAATGACATAAGGTACATTTTTCATAAGATATTCGAAAATGTATATTCACGGGATGGTACATTCTTTTCAATTCTATAATTTGACTATTGAAATGTTCAGATAAATAGGGAACGTTATAAAACTTTTATCATCTTTCATTAATAACAAACCATATACTACATGTAGCATCCATATCGCTGGCTTAGAATGAGAAGGTCGTAACTACACAATCTATATGTTGAGAAAACAAGTAAAAACTGTCTGACAATCACTCTTTAAATATGGTAAAACAAGCTTTTTCAACTTCAGTTTGCTCAACATGACAAGTTCTGATTTTCATGAAAATAGGCTAATAAGAGCACTCTCAGACTATGTAGCATGCAATAGATAATTAGCAAAACTGTCTTCTAATCACATGTGCTATTGGTCTGTAAAGTGCATGTACCTAGATATAGGTTTGTAAACCTGGTTTGTACAACCGGGATAGTCCTTATCAAGCCTTGAGCCCAAAGAGCAATGTGTTAATATTTGGCAGGGTTTATCAGATTAGTTTTGATTCAGTCTTTGTGTAACTCGGTCAGATGTTGCATCACAACTAGTAAACCCTTCAAACTATGACTGTTAATGTGAATAATTTGGCAGTTCATGAGGGAGAAAGGGGTCTGGTACTGGGCCTTTCCAGGACAGATTGTTAGGGACGTTAGGGAATCTGCCCGTCTGTCTTAAGTGACATAGCATTTGAAATTGCCATTTAACCAATCAACCACTAAAAGTTAGTTTTAAGTACTAAATTTTAAATAATAAGTTTTACAACTTAATAATACATTTTAAATTATAAGTACTAAGAAATACATTTTAAATTATAAGTTTTAAGTAGAAACTATTAAATAATAAGTTTTAAGTTATAAATTTTAAATATAAGATAAATAATTTTAACAAATAAGTACAGTCTAAAATTATTTATCTTATATTTAAAATTTATAACTTAAAACTCATATATTGTTATACTATATTGAAGGTCATGATATCAAGTATTCACCGTGCCGACGTCGGTGTACTTCAACATCGGGATTTCGATACCGCCATTGGGTTTTGGTTGCCGATGTTGCGACATATCATATCCTAAGATAGTCACATGTCGGGTCAATGTCAAGTTCCCAGTTAGGTAGTTCTCGGTGGCGAACATACAGCTCCGTCTAATTCAAACAGCTTGGAGATGGACCATGAAATTAAATCTTAATTAAAGTTGAATGACAACAAACATAACTTACCCCAGTGACTTATTTTGCCTTGCAATGGATATGAGTAGAACGCCATTCACATAATTATACTTGTGTTACGTTGTGTATGTCCTTTTGACTAATCGACATGAGTCGTATTTTTTATTTCCCGCTAGATACAATAGTGTTCAGTAATGAACAATAAACTATAGATAATAGGTTTTAAATGATAGATAATAATTGTTTATAATTGTTAAATAATAAATGTCCCTTCAGATAGCTTGCATATCTTTTTTTTAAACAAATAAGTAGATCTACATACAAAAGTCATGTGCGTGTATAAATGTATCCATGACAATTAAACATGATTTTTAATGTAATTAATTTCATTTCATTTACACCCTACATTGTATGTGTTTGTGCGTCATCAGCAATATTGTAGACGACATACTTACGTTATCATTATATCGCTGACTTAACATGTGAAGGTCGTAAGTACAAAATCGATCTTTTGAGAAAACAAGAAACTACTGTCTGAAATCACTCTTTACTTAATATGGTAAAACAAGATTTTCAACTTCAGTTTGGTCAACATGACAAGCTGACAACAGGTCCATTAGAAGCATCTTGTGAAGCTGATTTCAAATACTGGGTATGTATTAGTCTTATAAGGACTTACGACCGTTTCATTCTAAGTCAGCGATATGTAAATTAAATGTAAAACAGCTGTTTATCATAAACGTTTGCACACCCAAGGTTATATACGAAAATAGAGATAAGTTTCATTGCTGTAAACAAGTCAATATATTCTGTTATCTAAATTAGTTAATCTGCACGTTCCACCTAAATCCTTATAGACGAAATCAGGACACATGCAATACAATGCAAAACATCAAAAAAAAGACGAAACCCTTATTTCTGGGTAATATGGTAACATTTTCCCGATACTATTAAATTTGTAGCTGAATGACAAAAACGCTGCATATTCACGAGGCAAGTAATAGAGACTGGCCAATCAACAAAGACTTGCTTAGCCAATCAGTTTTAAAAGTGACCTGCTCTGGTGAGTAAAACATAGCAAACTTACGCAGCCGCCTGCCAGAGACACAAAGATCAGCTGGCTTCAAGCAGAGCCACCACAGTGACGTCACCACGCGTGTATTCCATCGGCTGCACGCCGTTGATGGTCCATCTTGGCGGCAATTCACACTGCTGGCTCGATGCATGTGGAACCACCACCAGCAGTATAGCGGCGGCCAGCCACATGACTGACCGCCGTGATAAATTCAACATAAGCGGGCTTGTCGAAGTACGCCTGTGAATGAACAAATGCAAAATAAAAGATAATGTAAGTTACAAACAATTAAGCTTTCTAAATTCGCCTTTCTAATATATTGCACATTTTTAAAGAACTGAAGCCCTACACCACACGTACACTACGGCTGCTTTGCATTTACTGGGGAGCAGTGGTCTTAAGGGTGCACGCTTTGGGGTGAAGATGTCTCGGGTTTGATCCCCGTCATGCGTCAAATTTCTCTGAGCAAGAATAACCCACAGTGATTAATTTTATCTACGTGTGTAAATTGCCGCCGGAAATGGTCAAAAGCCAATGTGGTGTAGTTGACAGCGCTTCTGTGAGTAACAGCCGAACCAACTTACTCATTGGCCGGGGGTAACTGTAACGTTACAGTCGATTGAAATATACTTTAGCTTCGTTTTTACGACTTTAATTTTTGTTTAAGTATATGTGCAAGAAGTGACATAGCCAAGTAAACCTGTACACGCTCATACATGTGTGTATACCAGTAATAAGTCATGTAACTTGTATACTGGTATTGTTGTAAAGTGATTCAAATTTCTATTAGCAATGTAGTGCATGTCTGCTTTGGTTAACCTTAGAGCTGCAAGTTTTTATTTAATGACGTAAAAACGTTCAAAATGTCTACTGTATGTAATTATAGTATAGCGACTCATGAATGCTAATTAAGATCCTATCAAAGATTTTATACATTTTTTGATACAGTCATCTTTTAAAAAATAAGGCTGCAATTAGCAATAGTATCACTCATTTAAAAAATAAGGCTGCAATTAGCAATAGTATCACTCACCATAAAATGTAATGTTGATAGTCTGTATATTAATAATAAACATAATTTCAACATATTTAATCATATATTCATGTAATAAAGTAAAGACTTACTTTGTCAGCGCTATCCTTGAAATACGCGATTACGTTACGAATGAAGAATCTATGTGGCTTTATATCAGTGTAGTGAGTTCAAGGTCCCACTAACCCCTAACCGTCTCCTACCTGATAACACTGACAACCTTACACCACTTGAAATATATATTATCTTTGATTTATTACTTTGTTTATGTTCGCTGTGATAGGAATTCATTTAAGTGTCTGGCTCAAATGTGCGATACATGGCTTTTCAAAATGTAAACATACTAAGGTTGATAAATATAGCTTCTTTACAACAGAGTTATTAGTACATGTACGTGTGTACAGTTCTCACATCGCTGGCTTAGAATGAGAAGGTCGTATCTACGAAATCAATAGTTTGAGAAAACAAGAAAAACTGTCGGACAATTACTCTTTACTTATGATGGTAAAACAAGCTTTTTCAAATTCAGTTTGGTCAACATGACAAATTCCGATTTTTATGAAAATAGGCTCATAAGCGCCTTAATTTTGATGTAGATTTCAAATATGCATTCAGTCTTATAAGGTCGTAAGTGGCCTTCTCATTCTAAGCCAGCGATATGGTAACGTGATTTATTCCACAGATATCTGTATTAGTGTGTCATTGACAGAGCAAAACATCGGAAATTTTAAGTTTTTCTCTAAATTTATATCAGCTTATACAAATTCACACTTTTTAAATTATGTTTTACCCTTTTTCAATGACACAGTACAGTGGTTTATTCCAAAAAAGTATTAAACTAGCTTACGTGACATGTTTATATATGAGCCGCGATCTGAGAAAAGGGCCCTTAATGAAAAAAATTTGATTTTCATTTTTTTGGATTTTCTGAAGAATCTATCTTTCCTGTGTACAAGAAAGATTTTTTTTGTCAAAATTTCAAATATTGACAATTTTATGACATTTTAAAGGAACCAATGACATGGACATTTTTGGCAAAATACGGGTATCTCAACATGGACATATTTTGTTACCGTTTGGTGTTTAAGTGGCATTTTCACACTGCTGTTAATCTGCTTGGATTGAATTTATCATTTAAATAATGATACGCATTTGTGAGGAGTAACATGTGTGTGTATAAATGTGTCTTTATCTATCTATTTTTTGTTGCCATAGCAACCATTTATTCAATTACTAAAATATGCAAAATTCTCTGGTTTACTACTAATGATCAGGAAAATATTACAACTGCAATATATGGGCTTTGTATGAAATAAAAGCAGTCTATGCTGGGAGCAGAACAGTAATACTGAATACAGAAGTTATTTTATTTCAGGGTATGTATGTTAAATAGGTTCCCAACCGGTTTTCAAACGGGGCCTATCGGTTTGCCCTCCGCCGGTCAATCAGTTCGCTAGTCAGTTAGTTCGTCAAAAATCTGGATCCTGATATAACTAAAACATCTTTCAAGTTATGTTTAGCAATTTTGATATGTGGATAAGGGGCAATAAAGAGAATTATGCAAGTATTTTTATTGTGTCTGAATTGCGGTTGCTAGGGAGACCGAAATAGTAAAAATATGTAAAACATTACTGGACCCCGAAATTACTCATACAGTTTCCAAGCTCGATTTATGAAACCTGGTATGCAGGTATGACAATAAGAAGAGTATGAACATCTGAATATAAATTCATTTTAACAAAGAATGTGCTTGCTATGGATACCGCAACATTGAAAAAACTTCAAAATCTGGAATTTTGTCATTACTCAAAGAATTTCCAATGTATGTGTATGAAATTTTGTATATGGAATTTGAAGGGAAAAACATATATAAAAACATGATAACATTTACGCTTGAATATTGTTATATTCTGACAAATATAGTGGTTGTCATGGCAACATAGATCTAAAATATAATACAAAGGTCATAGATTCAAACATGTAGGCCTCTGTCTTGCAATTTTTAGTGGCGTGTTTATGTTAAACTTCATGTTCTTCATTGTCTGGTTTTCTCAATTAGTTTTACTTATATAAACCAATCCGGCCTACGGTGATATATGATGGCAAATTGATTCTGAAATTATTGATATTTATTTCATAACATCATTAATGGCAGCACAGTTCCAAAAATATATCACGTTAGGATTAACATCAAAATACTGTCTTTTCAATACTACATTTCTATGAAATGAAGATACTTGATGTTTTGATATGTTATTCAAAAATGTCCTTCAAGAGACTGCTAACTCATTACCTTGCTATTAATCACCCATAATAATTTATAAATGGTACAGTGGTCTTTGGATTCCAAAATTCCTCATTTTTTTGTTTATATCTGACTTAGTTTAACACCCAAAACTCGTATTGTCCTGACTATCTGTCACTAAAGTTCGGATGTTGTAAATGCCAATCACTATGTACATATTACAGGCTTTATATCGAAATTAAATTATTAACACCACTGTATTTAGCAGATTCCAATAAACAGGTTTTTCGTTTACATTTTTATTGTTTTATCCCAAACTATCGCATTTCACACATGTTACTCACTTTATACTGAAATGTTTTGATGTATTAAGCAAATTGTTACCACCAACCTAACACAGTAAGTAATTATTATTTGCCATGATTAATAATTATGTGGTCTTCTGATTCAAAATTACATAACTTAATATGTTTATATTTTGTAATGTTTTACCCCAAATACATATATCACACAATGAGCAAGTTTTTAGAATATATTATTAATGTTTGTGCAGAATGACATCTTGTGCCTATTCGTATTGTTAATTATCAGCTAGAACAGTAGGTGGTGTTATGTTTAAACCAATCCAAGAAATCATCAATTCAGTTTATAGTTTGTAACATTTTACCCCAAAACATGGTATGTCAGTTATCAATTTCTTACAATATATTATACTACAAGTTATTACAAACAAATTGCAGTCATTTTGGATAAAATATGATTATGAATAAACATTGTGATCAATTGATTCCAAAAATCCAGAGTTTTGTTAATATATTGGACTGTTTTACCCGAAAAGTAGGTCAAGACAAGTATCACTTTGAAACTAGATTATAAATATCTTCAGCGGAAAGACATCATGTGACTATCTAAGTGCTTTATTACTAAATAATGTGATTAATGGCATTGTACTAAACCAATTCCAGAAATCACCATTTTAGTTTATAATTTGTACGATTTTACCCCAAAATAGCATATAGTGATCCAAATGGATCATGTATTATTTGATATCTTAAACTTTAACTTACTACAAACTAATTGCAGTTGTTTTAGATATAATACGATTATAAATGTCAATGGGGTCAATCGATTCCAAAAATCCTCACTTTTGTTTAATATTACAATGTTTTTGCCCCAAAATGTCTGAGAATGGACAACATTTAAGAAATTAGATTAGCAATATCTTATGTAGGCAGACAACATGTGTCCATCATACTGATTTATAACCAAATAACATAACAAATGGCATTACAGTAAACCGATTCCAAAAATCACCATTTGTGTTTATATTTTGAAGGATTTTACCCCAAAATATTGTATCTTGACCAATAACTGAAAATTCCAAATGCTATATAACACTACAAGATACTACACTCATATTGCAGTGGTTTTTAATAAAATACGACTATAAATGAACATGTGGTCAATCGATTCCAAAAATCCTCACTTTTGTTTAATTTTCAATGTTTTTGCCCCAAAAATGTCTGAAAATGGACAACATTTGAGCCATCAGATTAGCAATATCTTATGCAGGTAGACAACAAGTGTCCATCATACTGATTTATAATCAAATAACATAACAAATGGCATACAGTAAACCGATTCCAAAAATCAACATTTGTGTTTATATTTTGAAGGATTTTACCCCAAAATATCGTATCTTGATCAATAACTGATAATTTCATAAGCTACATATTACTACAAGATACTATACTCATATTGCAGTGGTTTTCAATAAATACGACCATAAATGACCATGTGGTGTGCCGATTCCAAAAATCCTCACTTTTGTTTGTAATTTGTCATGTTTTAACCCAAAAATATAGGCGCCATGTGTTAGTATAAAACTCCGTATTAAGTAGGTAACAAGGCATTAATTATTTGGCAGGATACAACATAAAACATTTTTGTGCATTATTTGCCTCGTTCTGAAATTCGCAGAAAAGGATGTCGTAACTTTAAACTCAATTTTCTCAAATTGATGTCAATGTCATTAAGGGCCCTTTTCTCAGATCGCGGCTCATATGTACCTGGTCATGTGATGGTACAAATGTACATGTATATATGAGCTCTGCTGTACGATTTCCAACCTGATGTCAAATTTGCACATCTTCATATATTGGTAGGATTGTGTAGAGTAATGTTTAAGGATTCCAAAAAGGTATACCATTCCAAAATCGTCCAACTTAGTGACATGCTATGACAAAATGAAAACTGGAGGCATGAAATTACAACTGACGTTCAAAATGACGTTATTGACGTCACAAAAAATAAACAAATATGGTGAAGTCATTTAATTAGTACAGGTCCTATTTTAAGCGCCCTATAAGAAAAGGAAATAAAATAAATATATTTAATTTGTTGGATCATAACACATCGAGGATGTATTGTAAACTAATTTGATATTTGATTTTTTTTGTAAACACAACAAAATAATTAACCAGTTCTCAAAATTCTCATTTTTCGTTTATGTTTTACACTATTTTACCCCAAAAATACTTTGGCACTATGATTTTGATATCATTAACTGCAAGGCACTATGTACCTAGCACAATTAAAAAAATCAAATTTATTTTTTATGACATTGTAATCAACCGATCCCCAAAATTATCGCTTTTGTTTAGATTTTGACAGTTGTTGTCCCAAAATATTGGATTTTAGGCAACGGTAAGGAAAATGAGTTTTAATATCGTAAACTACAAGAAAGAACATACCTATTACAATATAATTTTATCCCATAAAACTGTAAATGGTGACGTGGGTTACCGATTCCAAAAATCATGCTTAGCTTTTATATTTTGTTAGGTTTTACCCCAAAATAATAAACTTTCACAAACATGTAAGAACCTAGATTTTTAGTATGTTACAGAACACCCATAGTGTGACATGATCAAACAAAAAAAATATTTTTTCGCAATTTTTCTAAAAAAATATGTGCTCTGAACTAAATATGGGTTTCCCAAAAATCTATATTTTACCAAGCGGTTGGAAATCGCACAGCAGAGCTCATATACACTTAATATTTAGCGTAATTAACACCTTGTTTCATATTATAATATCAACGAGTCAACGAGTCAAACTTTATACAAGTATATCTAGTTGACCCTAGAAAAGAGATTGACACTGTTATAAGACATGTTAAGATAGATCTATTTCGTTGTTTACTCTCTTAATCGTAACTTTACCTTTATGAATATGCATCGATAATAGTGGGGTGACAATTGGCCCAAAAGTGGCTTATTTAAGGAGTAGGTGACAACTCCGGTAGAACAAGCAATGCTATATACCAAAATGTTCGCCTATGTCTGTAGTATATGAAACTGCCGGCATAAATTGTCAACTCGTGGTGCGAACCCGGAGATCCAAGATGGCGTCCAAGATGGCCGCCATAAATTTCAAATACACCTGGAATTCTATGTTCAATTATGAATTTTTTATTTATGTATTTAGTAACAAATATTTGCATGGATATTGTTCATATGATAAAGTGCATCAAATTGACAAACTAAACAGACGACTTTGAGGTCAAGGTCAAGGTCATTTCAAGGTCAAAATACCGAAAAATACCTAAAAAAGTGTTATATACTGCCTTCTTTTGTCTTTTTTGATTTTTTTTTAAGTTCTATTTAGCATATTAAGTGATATAAATAAGTCTAAGGGTATAATCACTTATTACAAGTAATATTTTTAACTTTAAGAGCAATATTTTTATGACCACAGTCATTTTTCGAATTCCTATAGTAAGAAGACCAAAGCCACATGGTCAAAACATGCATCACACATCAGAGATATGTTCCAACATGACATCTTTATTTGGGTGTTTGTATAACATATTTACATGGATGTTATTCATTTGATTATGTGCTTCGAGAAGACATACTCCACTGACCACTTTGAGGTCAATGTCAAGGTCATTCAAAGGTCAAATTGAGAAAAATAGCTAAAATTGTATTTTCGTCCCTATTTTCTTGTTTCAACAGATGTTTTATATCACATTTGGTTTTAAACATTATAAGTGTTTTGATAGGCACATATTCTCTAATTATTAGGTCAATTTTTAATTCAAATTATTCAAAATTTGTAACAACTGACATTTATACATGTACATATTGGCCGAGATGGTACATATTCTGAAATCGTTGCTGCCATTATGATATTTCTTTTAATTTAAGTATGACTGTTTCATTATGATGGTATAATTAAATGTTTGTATGAACCATAATAACTTTATATTTTACACTTACTTGATTTGAAAATTGACCACTTAAGGGCAAGGCCAATGTTAGGTCAAGGTCATTATTACTACAAAATTGAAGAAGTACCTGCAGATTTTCACAGCATTTTTGTCCTGGCTGTAAGGGTTCTAAGTCTAACCTTCTTTTACGTGATGTTTGCAAGTGTGTATGGATGGGGCAGGGTATTGGAGCAACGGAACCACAGAACCTATAGGAACATAACACTGTAAAATCATCCATCCCATGTCATAACATGTATGTGCAACCAGCTAGTGCAACTATCCAAGGCCCTTATAAGTACTTATCACCTCGAAGTACACCCATCACATTCTAGGGTTTGTTTAATACCCACTAAATATAAGTACATCTCTACCAGATCATATTGGGTGCCCACCACCAATGAGAACAGCCTACCAGAAACTGTTTGGTACCAACCACCACCAAGAACAGCCGCCCAGACCCTGTTAGGTAACCATAAATTCATGTGCAGCCAGATCATGTTTAGTACCTACCACCTTCAAGAACATACCAGACCCAGTTTGCTACCAACCACCTGCAAGAATAGCCATACCAGACCCAGTTTGCTACCAACCACCTGCAAGAATAGCCATACCAGACCCAGTTTGCTACCAACCATCCCAAAGAACAGTCCTACCAGACCCTGTTAGGTACCCGCCACCTCGAAGAACAGCCACCAAACACCCTTTTTGATACCCATCACCTCTATATACAGCCATGCCAAATCCTGTTTGCTACCAACCACCCCAAGAACAGCCCTACCAGACCATGTTTGGTACCAACCACTTCAAGAACAGCCATACCAGACCATGTTAGGTACCAGCCACCACCAAGAAAAAGCCTACAAGACACTGTACGGTACCCGCCACCTCGAAGAACTGCCTGCCAACACCCTGTTTAACACCCACCACCTTCATGTACAGTCCTACCTGACCCTGTTTGCTACCAACCACCCCAAGAGAAGCCACCCCAGACCCTGTTTAACACCCATCACCTTCATGTACAGTCCTACCAGACACTGTTTGCTACAAACCACCCCAAGAGCAGCCACACCAGACCCTGTTTGGTACCAATCAATACCCAAAACAGCCCTACCAGACCCTGTTTGTCACCAACCACCACCAAAAACAGGCACCGAACATCCTGTTAATACCCATCACCTCTATATACAGACCCTGTTTTGTACCTACCATATGCAAGAACAGCCCTACCAGACCCTGTTTGCTACCAACCGCCTCCAAGAACGGCCACCCAACACCTTATTTGGTACCAACAACCACCAAGAACAGCCACCCAACACCATACTTGGTACACTTCACCACCAAGAACAGACCAACCAGACCCTGATTGGTACCAACCACCACCAAGAACAGCCACCCAACATCCTGCTTGGTACCAACCACACCAAGAACAGCCAGCCAATATCTTGTTTGGTACCAACTACCACCAAGAACAGCCACCTAATATCCCATTTGGTACCCATCACCTCTTTATAAATACAGCCCTACCAGACCCTGTTTGGTACCCACCACCTCTATCTACAGCCCTTCCAGACCCTGCTTGGTACCCATCACCTCTATCTACAGCCCTACCAGACCCTGTTTGGTACCCACCACTTCTATATACAGCCCTACCAGATGCTGTTTGGTACCCATTACCTCTATCTACAGCCCTACCAGACCCTGTTTGGTACCCACCACTTCTATATACAGCCCTACCAGATGCTGTTTGGTACCCATTACCTCTATATACAGCCCTACCAGACCCTGTTTGGCATCCATCACCTCTATATACAGCCCTACCAGACACTGTTTGGTACCCATCACCTCTATATACAGCCCTACCAGACCCTGTTTGGTACCCACCACCTTTATAGACAGCCCTACCAGACGCTGTTTGGTACCCATTACCTCTATATACAGCCCTACCAGACCCTGTTTGGCACCCATCACCTCCATCTACAGACCAACTAGACCCTGTTTGGCACCCATCACCTCTATATACAGCCCTACCAGACCCTGTTTGGTACCCATTTCTTCTATATACAGCCCTACCAGACCCTGTGTGGCATCCATCACCTCTATCTACAGACCAACTAGACCCTGTTTGGCACCCATCACCTCTATATACAGCCCTACCAGACCCTGTTTGGTACCCATCACTTCTATATACAGCCCTTCCAGACCCTGTTTGGTACCCATCACCTCTATATACAGACCAACTAGACCCTGTTTGGCATCCATCACCTCTATATACAGCCCTACAAGACCCTGTTTGGTACCCATCACCTCTATCTACAGACCAACAAATACTGTTTGGCACCCATCACCTCTATCTACAGACCAACTAGACCCTGTTTGGCATCCATCACCTCTATATACAGCCCTACAAGACCCTGTTTGGTACCCACCACGTCTATCTACAGACCAACAAGACCCTGTTTGGCACCCATTACCTCTATATACAGCCCTACAAGATCCTGTTTGGTACCAACCACCACCAAGAACAGCCACCCAACAGTCTATTTGGAACACATCAACACCAAGAACAGCCATCTAACATCCTGTTTGGTACCCATCACCTCTTTATACAGCCCTACCAGACCCTGTTTGATACCCACCACCTCTATAGACAGCCCTACCAGACCCTGTTTGGTACCCACCACCTCTATCTACAGCCCTACCAGACCCTGTTTGATACCCACCACCTCTATAGACAGCCCTACCAGACCCTGTTTGGTACACATTACTTCTATATACAGCCCTACCAGACCCTGTTTGGTACCTACCACCTCTATATACAGACCTAACGGACGCTGTTTGGTACCCATCACCTGTTTATACAGCCCTACCAGCTCTGTTTGGTACCCATCACCTCTATATACAACCCTTACAGACCCTGTTTAGTACCCACCGTCTCTATCTACAGCCCTACCAGACCCTGTTTGGTACCACCCATCACCTCAATATACAGCCCTACAAGATCCAGTTTGGTACCCACCCCCCCAAGAACAGCCACCGACACAAGAACAGGTACCCATCACCTCTATATACAGCCCTACCAGACCCTGTTTGGTACGAACCACCATCATGAACAGCCACCCAACATCCTATTTGTTACCAACCACCTCCAACAATAGCCACCTGACACCCTGTTAGGTACCCATCCCCTCCAAGAACAGCCCTATGAAAACCTGCTTGGTAGCCACAACCTCCAAGAACAGCACTTCCAGTCCCTGTTTGGTACGCATAACCTCCAAGGATAGCCACCCAACACCCTCTTAGGTAACCATCACCTCCAAATTGCTATGGACAACATATGTCTGATAATCATAACTTATAGCACGATAAACATGCGGTGAGAATATCAAATCTACTTTTTCAATTTTGTAGTAATGACCTTGACCTTACATTGGCCTTGACCTAAAGTGATCAATTTTCTTGGCAATTAAGAGCAAAATGTAAAGTTATTATTGTTTATGCAAACAGTCAATTATACAATCATAATGGAACAATCAGACTTAGATACAAATAAATATTATTATGGCAGCAGCACATAATTTACATGTATAAATGTCAGTTGTTACAAATTTTGAATTTAAAATTGACCTTATAATAAGAGAATATGTACCTATCAACACACTTAACATGTTTAAAACCAAATGTGATGTAAAACATCTGTTGAAACAAGAAAATAAGGTCGAAAATACAATTTTTAGCTATTTTTCTCAATTTGACCTTGGAATGACCTTGACCTCAAAGTGGTCAGAGGTGTATGTCTTTTGGATGAACATAATCAAATGAATAACATCCATGTAAATATATTATACAAACATCCAAATAAAGATGTCATGTTGGAACATATCTCTGATGTGTGATACATGTTTTGACCATGCGTCTTTGGTCTTCTTACTATAGGAATTCGAAAAATGACTGTGGTCATAAAAATATTGCTCTTAAAGTTAAAAATATTACTTGTAATAAGTGATTATACCCTTAGACTTATTTATATCACTTAATATGCTAAATAGAACTTTAAAAAAAAATAAAAAAAGACAGAAGAAGGCAGTATATAACACTTTTTTAGGTATTTTTCGGTATTTTGACCTTGAAATGACCTTGACCTTGACCTCAAAGTCGTCTGTTTAGTATGTCAATTTGATGCACTTTATCATATGAACAATATCCATGCAAATATTTGTTACTAAATACATAAATAAAAAATTCACAATTGAACATAGAATTCCAGGTGTATTTGAAATTTATGGCGGCCATCTTGGACGCCATCTTGGATCTCCGGGTTCGCACCACGCGTTGACAATTTATGCCGGCAGTTTCATATACTACAGATATAGACGAACATTTTGGTATATAACATTGCTTGTTCTACCGGAGTTGTCACCTCACCCCAAAAAATCACCAATTGTCACCCCACTATAAGCAGCGTTAAAATAGACACAAATGGGAAATCCCAGGTTTATTTTTGTATTTCAGGACGTTGTGGATAATAATACATATTATAATTAATAAAAAGATGGTATGTGTTCTAAAATGTTTAGACGCTTTTTCAAATATTTAAATGCCACTGCCTTCCGAAATGTAGGCGATTGTTTAGGATTTATCAAAAGTTTCCAGTTTCGATTTGATCTCTAAAACAAGCAAACACGTCAATACGAAACAATTTAAGTACGTATTTATAACAAATCGACCATATCATATCTAGAAAAAAACTTCAAATAATATGCATTTGACCGATTACATGTTAACTGTGACAAGATTTTTGTTCCATGACTACATGTATATACTAGGTAAAGTTTCTTTATTGTAGTGTCACCCCTATTGAAAGGGCCAGTCAATTCTGACTTATGAGACACTTACGTATGTTTCATGCTTACAGTACCTTCCCGAATCCCTTCTGGTAATGCCGGGCGCCTGGCAGAGACGGGCCTACGGTAACCATTAATTTAACTAGCTGGCGGCTGACCAACCGGTCTCATCAGTTCCTACCCGGCTTTCGCCGAGATTCGAACCTTCAACCCCCCGCCTCCTAGGCGGACACCCTAACCACTCGGCTACTATGTAGATTTCAATGAATAACATGTGCAATTGCAAAAGGAATTACGAAATTCATGTAAAGTATGTTCCAATATTGACAAGCTTTTGCACAAGTCTTGAAGCAACTCATAAGTCATACGCACACGTTATGGTCAGTTTACACGTGCAACTCCATGCTAATTCGAACACATATTAACCCAGAATCAACAAAATGTGTCCGAGTTGGACTAGGCATCATACTCTCCTATCCATTAAAAGCAAATGAATGCATAATATACTTGTTTTATTATTTTTATTTCAAGATTATCACCATGCAGGTGTTACAAACAGTACGCTTTTAAACATAGCACATTAACACACTACAGTAACTCGAGTAGAATGGTAGGGGTATGTACATGTGACATCCTCATTGATAAAGAATATCCCTACATGTATAAACATACATTTATGTACATAAATTGTATTTGATTATTAAGCATATTGATCTAGATATTTTCGAAACTATTTGTTATGTTCTTATTCTTATAACAATTACGAGAATACCTGGTTGGATTAATGTCAAGAAACACTATATTCAGTTACGTACATTATTTCAGTATCGTACTCGATCGATTGGACGTTAAATATACGTCAAATATCTGATTACATACGGTATTAGAAGTGTTTAAATTGTTTGATTACTACCTTTATATCCCCTCACACCAAGTCAGTGAATCCATTGAGTGTGCTCATGTTATTGCATGTGTGTGGTTGGTTAATACAGTCCCGGGACTTCTAACGCATGACAATTATTATGCATGTAACCCGAACCTTTTAAGCAGACATCGCATGTATTCAACCAATGTGAATGTCTTTTAACATGTGGTCATTTAGAACAGATGCCAGACCCAGCTATCACATGATTGTCTGTATACTATACATTTAGTAGTTCTATACATGTACAGCATGTCATAGAAACAATTCTATGTTTATGACAACAATTGAGTTAACCGGGTATGCACAATGGCGTCCACGTCTTCCCCTGTTTCGGCTCGTGCATTCCAATCAGGTAAAACAATATCATATATTTTTTCTTTGAGCTTGTCACTAACGTTAATACTTTCTTTCTCAGGTAGTGAGAATTTATCTCTGCTTTTACGTTGAGCCAATGTATCGGCCTGTAATTTGAAGACCATCAGTAGCAGACGTTCTATTTCCTCTCTTTTTTGCTCGTATGACGTCAGCACATCGGGTCGCATGACTTTCACCATCATTATATTGCGTAGTTTGTCATTGTTGAGTACCATCCTGGCACGTTCTGAACATAGAACCGACAGTTGATGTAACCAGTTTATCTTGGTGGCAACAGTTAGGGGAGGGAACAGATTCCTTTCCGGTAACAGGAAGCAGGGCATGTGTCCGTTCTTCACACAGTTATACAGCATCTCCATGGCGTATACCAAACACGGAACCAACTGTTCCCTACGAAAATGCTCTTCAGGCACAGCCTGGCACACCCAGAACAATACGTTCTTAAGGATATATGACGATATTCCAAACACTCGTGCCAAAGCCGGTTTCACTATCATTTTCAACAGGATGTAGATCTTTATTTGAGTATCGTTCATGTTCTCCATTAGAACTTGTTCGACAGCAGCGTGAGATACCCTCCATTCTAGATAGGGACTGTCACTCTGCTCGGCTCCAATGGGATACATGTAACTCGTTACCTTGGCCCAACTAATGCGATCGATGGTTTCTTTGGTAGGCCAGCCGTATATTTCCATTCTGTTTCTCAACTTTGTCAATATATCCGCGTGATACAAAACCAGCGGGAAATCTGTTTTGACATTTCCGAAATTCGTTAACCCGTTCATTAAATTTGAGGTCAACCTTTTCGATTGCATCATCCGACTATAACAGGAGCTGTATAAATAACCGTCAAACGTTGAATTCAGAAAGTCATTGTTCTTCCAGAGATATTGACGACTTCCAGGACTTAAGTTTAGTCTGAAATATCCTGGTGGGGTATTTTCTTCTGCTTTACACTTGTAAACAATATGACTTCCGTCTTCATCTCTGTTATTGGCGTCAGCTTCACAAATAGCATGCTCGTTAACCACGATACAATCACAATCACTCTCGTAAAACACGGATGTTCCTTCAGCCCTACTACCGAATAATAAAAACTTGGTATTTAATGGACTGATCTCATTAACGTTTTCACGTATTCTACGGATTAAACATTTTCTGTATCCAATGGTCTCCTGGTTATATCCAAGGTGATCCAATGTCTCACTTATAAATCTAGATTGTACTGCATCTATTCCTCCATGCATAATCACAAGGTAAGTCACAAGCCCTAGCCGAAGAACTCAACTGTTCAAATAATTATCTAACCACAAGTGCTTGGTTTCCCAATCAATGAAGTACGTGCAGATATGCAATGACAATGGACTTGGGATTCCAAAATGGTACTACATCTATTCCTCTATGCATGATCACAAGGTTATAGTCACCTAGTCGTCCACAACTAAACTGTTCAAATATATAATGATCTAATTGTAATTGATCAATTATTTTCCACGCAACGTAGTACACATAGATAAATTATACATAGGCAATATAATGTTAATGGGATTCCAAAATTATTCTATTTTAAGAAACCGCACATGTATACCGTATCAGTACTACACTCATTAAATGTTATAAGTACACCGACACAGTAAATAGTGTTACGTGCGGTCGGTCGGTCAACATGCCGAATGGTTTTCCAACAATAACTCCAAAACGGGTGGACCCAGAATTCTAAAATTTAAGTGGAGAATATTCATCCAATTCACTCAATTTCAATGTCATTTTGATCAAAGGTCAAACTCACCATGACCTTTGAACACACAACAATCACTGGTCCACACCATAGGAAATATAGGATCTTAGATCGTAAAACTTTACAGAGAGGTCGCTAATGTAGGCTCCTACTAATTTTGAGGTCGATAGGCCAAAGGTCAAGGTCGTGGTGACCTTAACTACACTAGGCTATTTACTGCCATGATACATGTATGTTTCACAAACCTCTCTTGTACGATATGTTATCGTAATTCTTCCGGTTTCGTGTTTTCCTGATGTAGGTATTGATGGACAATGTGTATGTAACATTTTAGACTTCGTGCGAAAATCATATGTTTTGCACGTGCATTTTGCATAATTTGAAATTTCACGGTTCACTGCTCGCAGCGGGCAAATTACACTCATCGAATAATCGGAAATTGCCGCTATATTACTCCCATGAAGAGATGCAAAAAATGAACATGATAGCATGTATAATAAAAAAGATATACGCATTACATGTTGGTGTACTTATAACATTTAACAAGTGTATTTACCTATTTCTTTAGATATAGAATGCCAACACAGATATACAGAAAATATAATATAGAGTCATGGTCATAACTTTTTAAATTATAAAGTAGACTACAAGATATATATAGTGTTCCAAGAAATGATTGAGATTTTTGAAGGTGTGTTCAAAATCGTGTACATATTTTATTTGAAAAACAAATAACTGTTCATTTGTATAAGTTAGGTATACAATGTTCATTGTATGAATATAGCCAATGGTTTTAGTTAAATTAATTCAATGGCTGTCATGGCAACACGAGTCGTAAAGTTTTGCATACAATGCATAATTTAGACCCTTTATTTAACTTGAACCAATTTAGAGCTAGTTAATAATTGACACTTGACGCAATTTAATGACAAAATATACAAATACATCGAGAATGTGTATGTTCTTAACTAACTGGAGCTGCAAATTGTACATGAGTAGCAGCAATTAAATTACTGCCACCCAATGGGGTTGTGTTTAAAAAAACACTACTGAAAGTTTTTCAATTCATAAACTATAAACATAATGATTAAATTGTAATGAACTTCATAATTTATTAGTAAATAACTTTATTAGTCTCGATGTGACCACAAAATAGGTATATTTTGGTACATTTTCTAACAAAATGTCGTTTTTAGGCAAACAATAAGATTTTCCCAATTGTTCAGGTTTTTAATCAATTAAAAAGTGTTAAAACCTTATCAATAAAATCAATAACTGAGATCTACACTTAAACGAATTTCTAATTGGCCACCCTAAAAAATATTATATCATCTGATAAATTATATCAATAAATCTTAGGCTGTGTTATTTGTTCATTCCACGCACTTACTTATATATTTCTGGAAAGAAATGGCGTACTCATATACAAAATCATCCATGCGTAACGGTTGGTGCGAAATTGCTTTTTTGCACGTTCACTGGTAGACACCGTACAGCGGAAATAGCCCCCTATTTTGGACGAAACCGAAAGTAAAAGTGGTAATCGATTTCGGAGGACGGTAAGTTTTTAACCATTATTCGGTAAATATGTATGCGATTCACTTGAAGTGAACTGATTTAGGTAGTGTAATGTTTATTTTAAAGCTCCAATGTAGTGATTTGCTCTGTAATTTCGTTAACTCTTGACAAACAGCACCGAAATGTTCCTCTTTTGGCGGACGGTGCAGAAAAACGTACATTTTTCTTTTATCGCAGCTAAATTATTCATTTTCCAAGACCCTGTTAAGATTTAAACTTTAACCTGACATGTTTTTTACCTATGTTGAAACCCTCGTCAATAAACATGCACTAACAAGCATGTAATTGACGAAAAACAATATTGCTTTGTGTACTGGGTCTAGTTTTTTACTGTACAGAGTCTAGTTTTTATTCACATAACAAGTGTTCGGGGTCTAGCCGGGAGTACGGGGTCTAGTTAATGTTATTTATTTGATTTTCTCATTACATTTATGTATTTTTTGTATGTAAATAGTGTTAATATAGATTAATTTTCAGGCTTAGACTGTGTGGTTAATCATACATGCTTGTCTATGAACATAAATATAACTTTTTGTCACCGATTCAATGTATATATTCATTTGAACGTTCTGGGGACAAACATCAGGATAGTTTATATAAAAATAGCCATGGTTTGAAGCATTTCAACGAAGGTACAGAAGATAAAGCGTATACATGTACCTGTAAACTACATTTGTATGATATTCATGATACTTTTCGTTCATGTAGAGCATGCTTTGGATATCATGCATGAAATATTGTCACATTTACATGCAGTCCAATTCTATAAAGAGGTCATATCTGTGCTAGAATGCGAGCCAGAGTAAGACGACGGTTCTTCGATTGATCGTTACATCGGAGCATGTAGGCATTTGTTTGTCAATTTGAAATATTGAAATTCAGCATATTAACGACGCATAGATGAAAGTCAAATATTAATTACTAATTATGAATGTAAACTACGTACCTTTTTATCATTATTAGTTCTTGGAAACAAACTACATATAGTAAATCGTATCAAGTATTGTAACTGAACACTGCATTAGTCTAGCGCGTGGATTTATATATGTACATCGACCTTCGAAATATGACCTTTGGACGAGTCCACTAGCCAGGTTGAAACGACTTTTACCGTTTTTTTTCTATTAAAGTATGGTTTTATCTAAAACAAATTATGTAAATTTCTAGTTGGCAACATGGCCTTCTGGATAACCTGTCATATTCACAGAATCATATTTTCTATATGGACTGTGTGTTCGAGTCCTCAGCTGTTCAGCTTTGTTTTTATCGTACTTTTGTATTAGATTCTACAATCTACATGCATGTTTTTATACTTTATAAACGATACATCTAATTCATACATTTGACAAAAATAGCTTCGTTTTTATATTAATTTAAGTATGGATATTGTATTCATTGCTCATCTTACATCTGAACATTGCTCAGACGACTATTGGGTTCATTTACAAATAACTTGAGTCATTGGTTTCGCCGGAAACATCATTTTAAGAGTTCTCTGTAGAAACGTCAGAATTGGCAAATAGTTACTCAATGCGCGCGATTTGGCTGACAGTTGACCGATACTTCGGTTCAAAAGTCTGAACATGGGAATGTTTTCAGTGCATCAATTTTTACATTAGAACAAATAATATTTTAGAAATGTCGATTATAGACATGCACATGCACACATGTTTATTTCACAAAATTAAAAATGAATGTCCATGTTGGTGGGATTCGATCCCAAGCTAAAACATTGAAAAAGGCTAACAGATGACAAAATAAAAACAAGAGTGTGTTTAAATCTAATGATAATGATTATTTCTTCAATCAAAAGTGTAAAAATGATGTTTGGTCTGATTATGAAGAAGATAAAAATAAAAATGTAACCCTAGCCTCTTTGAAATTAAGGCATTTTTTCATATTGCTAAGTACCCTATAGATAAATGGCAATAAAATATGATCTAAACAATTGGCACCATTGATTTTTTTTAAATAAAAACTTCAATGTGTGTGTAATGTTTTAACAAAATTTTTAAAGGTTTTACCGAGTAAATAGTAACCCGATTTTCATCTATTTGCCACATATAAATTCCTATAAAATTAAAGAAAAAAAAAAGAAAAAAAAATGTTCTCCGAATTACACTGTAAAGTGATGTCACGAAGCCAAAACATTGTCTTATAACTAAAAATTAAAGAAAAAAAGAATTAAAAATATTTTGGCTCTAATGGGGGTTGAACCCACGACCTATAGGAAATCAAATAACATTTTCGTCCCCAATTATTTTTTATAATATAAATATATCACTGAACAATTTAAACAAAGCAATAGTTTTGGTAAATTCGATTAGTTCTTGTCAATATAGTCAAAATTAGGAAACTAGACCCTGTACAGGACTGCTAGACCCAGTGCAGTAAAAAACTAGACTCTGTACATTAAATTTCTTAAAAAGGCTAGACTCAGTACACATCGCAATGTTGTTTTTCTTCAATTACATGCTTGTTAGTGCATGTTTATTGACGAGGGTTTCAACATAGGTAAATAACATGACAGGTTAAAGTTTAAATCTTAACAGGGTCTTGGAAAATGTATAATTTAGCTGCGATAAAAGAAAAATGTACGTTTTTCTGCACCGTCCGCCAAAAGAGGTACATTTCGGCGCTGTTTCTCAAGACTTAACGAAGTTACAGAGCAAATGACTACATTGGAGCTTTAAAATAAACATAACACTAACTAAATCAGTTCACTTCAAGTGAATCGCATACATATTTACCGAATAATGGTTAAAAACTTAAGGTCCTCCGAAATCGATTACCACTTTTACTTTCGTTTTCGTCCAAAATAGGGGGCTATTTCCGCTGTACGGTGTCTACCAGTGACGTTGGCCGCGTGCAAATCTTGGAATAGTATCGTATTTGGTATAAATTTGTTCCCTGTAGATCGACTTCTCTTTAAACACTATAATTTGTGAAAATGAGCCATGTGGAACGCGCTCATGACGTCAGATGCATAAATACATTGAACAAATTTCTGATTGGCCACGTGTTTTTATAAATTAGTTTTTAAAAAACGCTTTCAGAAGAATATAAATAATCGAAACCCCGATACTGTCCAATTTTATTGATAAAAAATATGTTTCTCGCAGTAATTCGAGCTAAACCCCACCTTATTATAAATATCGCTTTTTACAAAAAGACGTTTGGACGTACATGTCTGGATTTTGGTGCTCGTACTCGTCATTCTACTAACGGCATCAGCGCGCCCCGTACTACTTATTCTCGTCAGTATTAATACCTTTCATTAAGCCAATCGACAGAGAATACATTTTGACTGATTTCAAAAATCAAACATGTCGGGCACGTGAGCCACGTCCACGTTTGCCATTTTGCACTAACTGTTCCGCATGGATGATTTTATACATGCATGCGTAATTTATTTCTTGAAATCGATAGATAAGTGCATGGAATGATAATAACCACAATTTTAGAAATATTGACTGAATATATCGCATAATATAATATTTCATTGGGTGGCCAATTAGAAATTCGTTTAAGTGTATATGAAACAAAGTATTTTGGATGTAGTATCTCTTGAGTTTCTGCAAATGATAATTTGCGTTTAACAACTCTACCCCCGTTCTTCATTTAAAGTCCCATAAATTCTCAGAAATTGCAATATTTTACTAACAAATAAGACCATGAAACATTGGCAGGTCATAGAGCTCCCCAATTGGCATAGAATCAGCATATATTTGATCTATGTTGACTTTTATCCTAAGAATAATAATCTCCGCAAATCGTCAATTTGTAAACAAAGGAGTATTTTGTCCACCATACAAAATACTCCTTTAATCGACGGGTCGTTCCGAAGACAGTACGTAAAGTTCCGTAATATATCGAGGACACATATGTATTGATGACCAACTTATGCGAGTACATGTATATACATTTAAATAAAAGTCAAATACCGACCGGTATCCTCCGGTACTGGTAATCGCCGGTATCCTATTGCACTATATTGTATAGGGTAATCGAGTGTAATATATCACGGGTGAATTAAAGGGTAGATTGTTTTCATTAGGTTAGAATATAACATATTGAGAAGTAAAGTGTCTATTTAATAATATTTTAGACCTTACGTCAACACTGGTAGACACCGTGCACCGGAAATAGCCCCCCAAATTGAAAAAAAACGAAAGTAAAAGTGGTAATCGATTACGGACGACCTTAAGATTTTAACTATTATTCTGTTAATATATATGCGAGCCACTTGAAGTGAACAAATTTAGGTAGTGGAATGTTTATTTTAAAGCTCCAATGTAGTCATTTGCTCTGTAAGTTTGGTAATTTTTGACACACCGCATTGAAAAGTACCTCTTTTGACGGACGGTGCAGAAAATCGTACAATTTTCCTTTATTACAGCTAAAGTATTCATTTTCCACAACCCTGTTTTGATTCAAACGTTTACCTGACATGTTATTTACCTATGTTGAAACCCTCGTCAATAAACATGCACTAAACGCGTGTAATTGATGAAAAACAACATTTCCTTGTGTACGGAGTCTAGCTTTTTTAAGAAATTTAATGTACAGAGTCTAGTTTTTTTCTGCACTGGGTCTAGCAGTCATGTACAGGGTCTAGTTACCTAATTTTGACTATATTGGCCGAAACTGATCGAATTTACCAAAAATATTGATTTGTATAAATTGTTCAGTGATAATTCTATATGATAAGAAATTATTTCTGACGAAAATGCCATTTGTTCAAATAATTTAGCTATGCTAGACCAATAAAACCATCCCGCCGCACCAAGTCAAGACGGAGGGGGCGGGGCATATCTCTATCGCCGTTAATAATTCAGAATAGCCTCGTAATAGGTAATTTGCCCTTTGCTCTGGGTGAAAAAGTATAAATAATGCTTTTTTATATGCTTCGCTGGCTAAATATTTATGAAAATACGCATCTTTTCAACAGCTACATCGCATGTACTCGTCTATAACTCCTTTGTTATTCTTAGCAGTTTTCATATCTTGTAAATGCCCTTTAAAAACACTTTCCAAGTAAGGTTCAATCTCAAAACCGGGCAATTTCGCAAGCCTTAACAAGTATGAATAACAACGTTTTTATTTAGCATCATTGCGTAACAAAAATGTCCAAATAATACTAAATAAGGTATCCCAGAATGCACCAGATGGATCCACTGTTTTTGAAAATGTTCCCGAGGAGCATGTCGTACCCCTAATATACTGACCTCCTAATAGGTGCTTACACGCAACAACGTCCTAGATATACACAATCTTAGTCATTATATAGATAAACAAGACATCCACATACGCTCCTATAAACATGATCTTTTATCTATGTGTAAATTGTCACCCCCTCACTCTTTAAAATTATGTTTGCTATCCCTTCTCCTAATGCTTGGTGATCCCCATGTTAAAGACGCTGCTACATCCAGTCATCCATGCATTAGTGCTCAGCTACAATACTTGATACGATTTACTAAATGTAGTATTTCAAGAAATAATAATGATAAAAAGGTGCGAAGTTTACATTCATAATTAATAATTGACTTACCTTGATGCATCGTTAGTTATCTAAGTTTCTATATTTTAAAATGACAAACAAATGCCTACAGGCTCCGAGTAACGATCGGTCAAATAAACATCGTCTTACTCTGGCTCGCATTCTAACACAGATGTTGCCTCTTTATAGCATTGGACTGCATGTAAATGTGAGAATAGTTCAAGCATGTAATCCAAAGCGGTGAGGAGCGGTGGCCTAGATGTAGGACGTGCCCTTCGGGATCGAGAGGTCCCAGGGTCAATCCCACTCTGGACCACTGGTTAATTTCTCTGAGCAAGACCAACATGCTCCACTCCACCATGGTGCAAAATGGTACCTGTGAGGGAAGTGTTTATTCCTGGGCACCGCAGATCTATTTTGACTGCCACACCCACAGGAGAGAAATAGTCTCCCAGGGAGACACTAGTGTAGGTTTCCATAGGTGGCCCAATGGCCAGGGGAAGTTAAATTGGCAAAGGGTGCTTGAGCGGCCATAACAGCTGAAAAGAGCCCTAGACAATTGGTAACTTGATTTGTTTCAAAGCGTGTTCTACGTGAAAGAAGAGTATCCTGAATATCATATAAGTTATAGAAAGAGAACGCAAACGCGAGGTTGCCTTATTTCGTCGAGGGCGGAGCCCGAGACTAAATAAGGAAACCGAGTGTTAAGTTTCTCTTTCTGGCTTATATCATTGGCTGTCAAATTGTATTGGGCGTGGCTAAATATCACATAACGATACATTGTCCTCGCTGACCGATTTAAATTTCCAATAACACGTTGTGATATTAAGGGCACGGAGTATAACTTGGAGATTGTGCATGTTTTTTTCAAGAAAATTACACCTTTTCTTCTTTCGGTTTGCAAGGTCATTGAAGTTTTGCATGATACAAGCTCATGAATGTATTTTATAATCATCTCTTTGTAAGATTTCGTTCCTTATACTACTGACTAAGTCCCCGACAACAAACTTGGACTTTTAATGTCATGTTTACTTTGATTGTGAACGAGCAAGATTTGCAATCCAATTGCTGTTATATGCTTCAACAAATTTTGAAATTTGATTGTGTCTTACCTCAAGTGCAAATATAATATGATCATAATACAATGCCTATTTTATCCGACATAATAAATTTGAAAGAAAAGAACTTTTTTGAAACTTTACTTCACTATAGATTACACTCTATTACCTTAAAGTTGTAGAGCACGGTCATCACGGATTATTTTACGGTTAACGTATAAACAATGGTACACTGCAAAATCATTGAATTTCGTTGGGATGAAATTTCGTGGTTTTGGTAAATATGACCATTTCGATGGGACTTTAATTCGTGAATTTTGCATTTCAGGTAATAAATACAAGGGTACAGTTTATTGTTTGAATGGATTTGATTTCGAGGTTGAAGGTGAACCATAAAGTCCGAGAAATTTAATTGCCCACGAAAATTAATGATTTACAGTATGCGTGCGATATCTTTCAGTGCAGGATAATATTATCATGCACTGTAGTTATTGCACTCATTCCTTTGAAATTTAAGTCCCACCCCCTCGATTATCATTGGATTTAGCGCCACCCCTTCATTTAACATCACGTAGCCATGATATAAATGTAGTTTATAGGTACTTACATTTATACTTTTACTTTTTTATAAGAACTATCCCAGTGTTTGTCCAGAACGTTCAAATGACTATATACATTAAATCGGTCACACAAAGCTATTTTTATTTTCATAGACAAACGTGTATGATTAACCACACAGACTAATCCTGAAAATTACTCTATATTAACACTGTTTGTATACAAAAAATACATAAGTATAACGAGAAAATCAAATAGATAACATTAACTAGACCCCGTACACACGGCTAGACTCCGAACACTTGTAATGTGAATAAAAACTAGACTTTGTACAGTAAAAAGCTAGACCGAGTACACAACGAAATGTTGTTTTTCTTCAATTACATGCTTGTTAGTGCATGTTTATTGACAAGGGTTTCAACATAGGTAAATAACATATCAAGTAAACGTTTAACTCATAACAGGGTCTTGGAAAATATATACTTTAGCTGCGATAAAAGAAAAATGTACGCTTTTCTGCTCCGTCCGTCAAAAGAGGTACCTTTCGGTGCTGGTTGTCAAGAATTAACGAACTTACAGAGCAAATGACTACATTGGAGCATAAGAATAAACATTACACTACCTAAATGTGTTCACTTCAAGTGCATTGCATAAATATTTACAGAATACTGGTTAAAAACGTAGCGTCGTCCGAAATCGATTACCACTTTTACTTTCGTTTTCGTTCAATTTGGGGGGCTATTTCCGGTGTACGGTGTCTACCAGTGGTCAACTAGACCCCGGTACTATGCGGAAGGGGTGCTGATTAGAACATGCTCGTTTCGGGAACCCTTCAAGTTCATTTAATGAAAAGCATGAATACTGGCGAGAATAAGTAACATGGGGCGCGCTGAGACTGTCAGAATGACAAAAATCCAGAATTGTATGCTAAAACGTCATTTTGAAAAACGCGATATTTATAATAACATGGGGTTTAGCTCGAATTAGTGCGAGGAACTTATTTTCTATCAATAAAATTGGACAGTATCGAGGTTTCGATTATTTGTAGTCGTCTAAAAGCAATTTGTTAAAAACTAATTTATAAAGATACGTGGCCAATCAGAAATTCGTTCAACGTATGCATGAATCTGACGTCATGAGCGCGTTCCACATGATTCATTCTCACAAATTGTAGTGTTTTTAAGAAAAGTCAACAAACAGGGAACAAATTCATATACCAAGTACATGTACGATAATATTCCAAGCTGTTTACGAGACCAACATGCAAAAAATATTTGCCGTTACGCATGGATGATTTTGTACATGAATAAGTCATTTTATTCCGGAAATCGATAAATTAGTGCGTGGAATGAACAAATTACACAGCCTAAGATTTATTGATATAATATATCAGATGACATAATGTTGTTTTAGGGTGGCCAATATGAAATTTGGTTAAGTGTATAGACGATGCCGAACTACTATCTGAACCTTTTGGTAAACTGACGGCATCGCATCCGCTGCCATTCGAGATATACGCTGATGAACCGGCATCACTTCTTCCACGATCAACTGGTGCCTTTGGTAACTTTTCGCTTTTCGGCTTGTGATCTTAACATAATCGGCATATCTTCCGTGTGTAGAACTCATCCCTTCGGTGTTTTCGGGGAGCTTTTGGCATCGATTCGACTTTGGAAACCTTTCGGGATGTCTACATGATTACGAAGCCTCACAGAAAGCGTCCCGAAGATGTGGAATGGGTGTGGAATGATGCGGAAGGGTTCCATAACATCGCGAGGACATGCCGAACCAACTCGATTTGGCGACTTTCTACTTAGGGAACCCTTCCGGTCCTAGTGGACGGCAGGTCTTAGACATTTTAGATTAAAATATAAGTATAAATATTTTATGAATACTTTCATTTCTGTCTATCCTGTTTAAAACTACCTCAAAGAAGCGTTGGCTTTAACAGATGAAAAAGTGTAATATACAAGTAGCTTATAGTTAAATAGAAAACTATCACAATATGTTTGTGAATAATTAATACCAACCAACCCACCAAAGCTTAGTTATAACAAAATCTACTCTATACAAGGCAATATACAGTATGTTTAACCAGCGATACCGACAGTTTCTATAGTTTCAAAAAGATACCGGCGGACACCGAGATTTAGTACTCGCCCACGTATGTAAATAACTTCACGCTCGCGTGCACTCAATACTTGACGAAAATAAGCTCGACGTGTATAACAGTAAAAAAAACACCAGCATGAAAGGCCAGAATTATCCATATTGTGTTAGTCAACTTATTGTTGCACAGTAATCAATATTTATAAAAACATAATACATTCTCGATAAGTAACTCATTTTGGGCACAAAATATGACTGCTTTTGAGCGTTAATGGGACTTTAAGGAATTTTTTGACGACCCAACCGGGCCTTTCGAACACGAATATTTCAAATAAAACTCACTTGTTCTATGTTTAACAAATAGGCCAATGTTAGATCTATAACATAATGCAGAAATTAAACATATTTCCCCCATTCAGATGTGTGCAAAGTTTGATTCTCAATAATTTCTGGGAACACTGTATACGCAGCTGTATAAAGAATCTTACTGAACAATTAATTATGAATGACAAGCAATGCAGAAGTCCCCTACCTGGTTTCCATGTTGTCAATATTTCTGTTGCCATGGTAACCACATTTTTTGTGCGAATAAAAAATCATTAAATGCGCATCATCTCCTTATTGGTCTCTATCCACATACCAAGTTTCATAAACCTGTTTGAGTTACGGCAGGGTCCGTCCTTGACGGATGGAGGGACTGACTGACAAGAGGGAAAACCTATAGTTGAAATCGGTAGGGGCCTAAAAGTTATCAAAAGTAGACATCATTAAAGCTGATTTCAACGTCCCCTGACTATGCATAAATATTATCTACTGTTATGTAGATTTTGAATTATACGGCACACCTACCTTATCCACTAAATCTAAACAAGTAAGGGAAACCTTTTTTGGTCAATCGCAATAAAAATATAATGCTCATGTATGTTGGTTCTATTTAGAGAAGATTATGTCTTAATACATTTTGTTCATGTGGTTCCACAGGTAAGAATATTGACAGTCAGGTATATATGGTCTGAAGACAACTGTGACATGTGTGTGGTCAAATATAGGCAAAAGGTCGTTACTACTACTTACAGACTTGTAAGACGGATACATGTTTAACTTTGGCATCATAAGGCGCTTCTTATGAGCCTATTTTCATGAAAATCGAAACTTGTCATGTTGACCAAAATGAAGGTGTAAAAGCTTGTTTTACCATAAGTGAGTCACTTTTTTATTGTTTTCTTAAAGTATTGATTTTGTACTTGCAACCTTCTCATTCTAAGCCAGCGATATCCGGTAGCACCAGACATGCCTGAGAGGCAATCGTTCAAAATGTTTTTCACAAACAATGGATGTTGAATAAGCCTATTTGCAGTCTCTTAGTATAGTATAGCTGTGTCTTTGAATAGGTTTCATAAGTGATCAAGCATAGGCACATGGTTTCAGTACTTGCCGAGTCCTTACACATTGAAGGACAATACTTCATATAGGGGACCCACATATAATTCAAAACAAAGTGCCTATGATTTCAAACTGTCTTTAAATAAATTTCATTGAGGAAATCATTCTGACCACCAAGTACCAAGAGATGTGTTCATAGGAAATGTGTCCCCATTTTCCACAATCAACAGCTGTTATTCTTACGTATAAGCGTATGTTTAACACAATTATCGAACAAGTTCAGCAACATTCTTATTCCTGTACACTTTTTCCAGTACTGAAGAACCATCACTGATGTTATGGGACAACAAGAGGACAATATGGCCCTAGATTGCTCACCTGAGCAATAATTTTATGATCCAAGAAAATTAACTATTTTTACCCAAAATGTCCCCATTTGCAACAAACTTTAAGAGAAGGGTTGATATATTGATGGGGCCATAAATACAAATGTATGTAGCATATAGAGATGATTTTCATTTGATTTGTTAAGGTTTTGAACCAATATTGCCCAGATTCAAACACAGAACTAGATTTTATAAGGAAGGACATTCTGACTAACTTGAGCTATACAGGACTAAAACAAACTGAGTGGCATTTGATATTTTGTTTATTATAACAAAAACATTTTGAAAACAGAATACTGAAATGAACAATATATAAACAATGCCAGTTTAACATACAACACTTTCCACAGGAACATATAATACTACTGTCAATTCAATAACTAATACGAATGAGGGAACTGTCCCATTAGAAAAAAAGCAGGGACTACCTTCACTCAGTATACCTTGTAAAACTCAAATAAGCATACCTTATCTGGTGGACAAGCTTATGTTTACAACCGTTATCAATTAACTTTGAACATTGTACATTGATATTACCCCAAGAAAGATGAGATGGTTCTGTTTTGAGAGACCAAGAATTAAATGTTCTTGTTTGACAAAAGCATTAGAATGTTTGACGGGAATAGTTTGCATTGAAATCACAACCAACAATAACAAAATAATATCAAGCTTTTATAACATGATTCAGAAAATATTGGGATAGGTATGTGTCCTCCATCGTGGCCAAACAGTCATTTGTTTCAAGGTTCTTAACAGTCAATGCATAAATACAGAGAAAGGGACCTGGGTACTGTTTTATCAAAGCATTTATTAAATCTAATACTAACGATCAAATTTAAATTCTTTATGATACCTTTACACCTATGATATGTGGTGAATGGTGCTGTCATAGTAATAAAATTTCAGTTAATAAACTACTATAAGCAATATCTGTCCCCAATTTGCAGTTGTTAAATAATTATAATGAATACAAATTTGAATGCAAGAAACGATTTCCGTATGTATGTTGATAAAACAGAACCTTCATGAAATTTAGGCATAAGTGCGGTTATATTATATATATTTTGTTTTAATTACCAACGTTTGCCATAGCAAAGAGTCTGATCAGTAAACCCATCTATGAAAAATACCTAAATGGACCAAAATCGGAGAAGAAATTACAGGCGGGATGTTCTCTGAGAAAAATAGTGGATCCATGCATGCTGTGGCATTGACATTTGTGAACTTGACCCAATATCAAACCAGGTTAATTACTGATCTAGTCTATTGACCTAGCGTTGACCAATATCCACGAGAAGATCCTGTGCCTATCCATTGTGTTACTGATTAGCACCCATTTAATGTAAATGTAACACCATCATGACCTTGACCTTTGACCTCAAAATCAAAAGGGGTCTTCATCTAGTGCTGGCTCAGCTTCCATGTAAAGCTTGAAGATCCATGGCCAAACCTTTCTCGAGTTTTTGAAAGGAAAAACAATTTGGTTTTGGGACTGATCAAACACCATTAGCAAAACAGTTTCCCCCTCTTTTAAATAAATAAATAAATAAGAGTAAACAAGTTATTAGGAATTACAAGCAATACAGAAGTCCCCTACCAAGTTTTCAATGTTTCTGTTGCCATGGCAACCACAACTACTGTCCAAATAAAAGACAATAATGTGCATAATCTCCTAATGGGTACCTATTCCCAAACCCTGGGTTTCATAAACCTAGCTTGACAACTGTTGGAGCTACGGCAGGATCGAGATTTATTGACAGACAAGAGGACCACCCTATAGTCCCATCCTGTTGGTAGGAGACTTATAAACATACATTGTGAGCAATATTAATATATAAGGGAAATAATCCAGGAAGGCCCGGCTCATTCTGGCTGATACAAGATATTATGTCCAAAACCTTGCCAGTATGTTTGAGGAGGAACATTCTTTTGAAACAATCATATAAAGGCAATTTTCTTTAATTTCAGTTATTCAAGGGGTGATTGTCTAAGAAACAGGTCACACAATTAGGGCATCTGCGCCTTCTCTAAGCAAGAATAATACACAATGCTCAACTTTATCAAGGAGTGTCAATGGGTTCCAAAACGGGTCAAAAGGTAATTTATCACATAACCTGCGGTCTGGGAGTGCATTAAAGCCTACCGGAAATATCATAATGCACTCCCAGCCCATTCATTAAACATTCAAATTAGCTTGACGTTGATTGGTTGTTTGGTTCAGGATGACGTAACGTAAGCCAATCCGTGCCTTGAATCGAACCGTGACGTCAGTATAATACAGACATCGGCATGACGTCGCGAGCATTGTAACGCTAAATTTTGAATGAAACCTATACAGTGTACATCAGCGTTTTGGGCGTTAACGAGCGTTCTCTAAGGTTATGTGATAAATAGAATCTTACATTCGTGCTAATTACATAAGAGTTTTATCAAACTCGTCAACAAAAACAATATGCCACTCGGCAAAGCCTCGTATCATATTGTTTTGTCCACTCGTTTAATAAAATTTGTATGTAATGAGCACTCATGCAAGATCCTCTATATGTTGTGCCTGCCATCAGCCCAAACAGACATAACAAGAGGGCCCTATGTTGCTCACCTGTTGAACAATGACCTAGATAGCAGTAAGACATACATTCTGACAATATTTCATGAAGATTGGTTCAAAACAGGGGTCTTTAGAATGAGCACCAAAAAAAAGGTTTTTTCCTAAGATTTGACCTAGTGACCTAGTTTCTGACCGACATTACCCAGATTCGAACTTGGCCTAGATTTCATGTAGAATTGCATTCTGACCAAGTGTCATGAAGATTGGATCAAACCTCTATAGTTATACCAAGGTAGTCTGGCCACCCGACTAGGTAATATATTTTACCAATCAAATAGCATAACATTTTTCATTTTTCGCTAGATTTTATTTTGGGCTTGATTATCCTATGTTTGAGGGTGCAAAGGGAAATAATTTAATGAGAAAAGAGTAGATTGAGGAGTTGTCTTTCTAAACATAGGGTATGTTAGACAGACTAATACCAAGGCTTTGAAAGATTTGACCCAGTGTCATACATTTCATGGAGAATAATATACTGACAAAGTTTCATGAAATAGGAACAAAACTGTGACATCTAGAGTGGACACAAGGGTTTTCTATGACTTCACATAGTGGCATAGTTTTCAACCCCAGATGACCCAGTTTGGAACTTGGCTTACAGTAAGATACTGATACAGGGGCCTCAATGGAGCCAAATTTAAAATTAGGAAAATCAAATGTGGTCATCTATTATTGACTATGAGTAAGAAGAGGCCTTCAACCACATTGTTTCAATATCTAAATCAGTTTTTATCAAGAAATTCCTTCAAAACAGTCTAAATTGACCATAACTTTGCCATTGCTAAAGATATTTTCACCAAATAACTTTTATTTTTATCAGAAATCATGGCTCTTTCTGTAAATCTGGAAAATAGACAGCCATTATGATAGTAGACTGTAGTGGTACTGTAAGTTTGGAGAACCAGGCTATGACTAGCTTCATGAAACAGCTTGGTGGAAGCTAACGTTTAATACAACATTTATAATGGTCCTGCAACATTTACCTAACCAATAAATGCAGCTAACATGTATGAATGACTAAAACTCCTGTCCAGATTAGAAGTAGATGAGACCTTTGTGTACAATCAAAAGTTCATTCCTAATTATTCTCCAATAATGTTTTACTCAAATTTAATACAGTCAACTTCTATAATCAGTTTTCCTTGAGTTGAATGATTCACCACACAGCTAACAGTTTCTCTAGAAGCAGTTAACACAATTTACCATGTTATTCTCCATAGGCCAATGAAGGCCTTGGGTCAACTTAAGTCTTGTGCTTTATAATATGCACTGCCATCAGTCCATATGTCTTAACTATTACAAGTGTTAATAGAGCAACATTCTTAAAACCAGAGAAGTTCCAAAAACACATATGCTCCAATAGCAGCCAAATAGTCGAAAATGGTAAAGGTCACTGTTGCTCACCATCTCCTTGTCAAGTTTGAAAATACTAAAGGGCAAAGCATTCTTGAGTTATTTAACAGGAACCATTATGAGCAAAGCAATATACCCCTTCATCAAAGAGGGGGCATAATATATAAAGAGATACCAGACTCCAATCTTAGCTAAATTGACTTTTTGTAAAAATCTGATTTTCAGACTCGAAATAGTTTCTGCTTTGTGATGCTTATTTCGAGTCTAATCTACAATGGAAATTATAACATAAAGAGACATGCCAATGCTTGAGATGAGATTAAGTCTAGTTTGAGATGTTTTGAGAGAATGGAATCAGTACACAGTCATGCTGTTGTGTATTACTGTAAGCATGGAATCAGTACACAGTCATGTTGTTGTGAATTACTGTAAGCACGGAATCAGTACACAGTCATGTTGTTGTGTATTACTGTAAGCACGGAATCAGTACACAGTCATGTTGTTGTGTATTACTGTAAGCACGGAATCAGTACACAGTCATGTTGTTGTGTATTACTGTAAGCACGGAATCAGTACACAGTCATGCTGTTGTGTATTACTGTAAGCACGGAATCAGTACACAGTCATGCTGTTGTGTATTACTGTAAGCACGGAATCAGTACACGGTCATGCTGTTGTGTATTACTGTAAGCACGGAATCAGTACACGGTCACGCTGTTGTGTATTACTGTAAGCACGGAATCAGTACACGGTCACGTTGTTGTGTATTACTGTAAGCACGGAATCAGTACACGGTCACGTTGTTGTGTATTACTGTAAGCACGGAATCAGTACACGGTCACGTTGTAGTGTATTACTGTAAGCACGGAATCAGTACGCAGTCACGTTGTTGTGTATTACTGTAAGCATGGAATCAGTACGCGGTCACGTTGTTGTGTATTACTGTAAGCATGGAATCAGTACGCGGTCACGTTGTTGTGTATTACTGTAAGCATGGAATCAGTACGCGGTCACGTTGTTGTGTATTACTGTAAGCATGGAATCAGTACGCGGTCACGTTGTTGTGTATTACTGTAAGCATGGAATCAGTACACGGTCACGTTGTTGTGTATCACTGTAAGCATGGAATCAGTACACGGTCACGTTGTTGTGTATCACTGTAAGCATGGAATCAGTACACAGTCACGTTGTTGTGTATCACTGTAAGCATGGAATCAGTACACGGTCATGCTGTTGTGTATTACTGTAAGCATGGAATCAGTACACGGTCATGCTGTTGTGTATTACTGTAAGCATGGAATCAGTACACGGTCATGCTGTTGTGTATTACTGTAAGCATGGAATCAGTACACGGTCATGCTGTTGTGTATAACTGTAAGCATGGAATCAGTACACGGTCATGCTGTTGTGTATGACTGTTAGCATGGAATCAGTACACGGTCATGCTGTTGTGTATAACTGTAAGCATGGAATCAGTACACGGTCATGCTGTTGTGTATAACTGTAAGCATGGAATCAGTACACGGTCATGCTGTTGTGTATTACTGTAAGCATGGAATCAGTACACGGTCATGCTGTTGTGTATCACTGTAAGCATGGAATCAGTACACGGTCATGCTGTTGTGTATCACTGTAAGCATGGAATCAGTACACGGTCATGCTGTTGTGTATAACTGTAAGCATGGAATCAGTACACGGTCATGCTGTTGTGTATAACTGTAAGCATGGAATCAGTACACAGTCATGCTGTTGTGTATTACTGTAAGCATGGAATCAGTACACAGTCATGCTGTTGTGTATTACTGTAAGCATGGAATCAGTACACAGTCATGCTGTTGTGTATTACTGTTAGCATGGAATCAGTACACAGTCATGCTGTTGTGTATGACTGTAAGCATGGAATCAGTACACAGTCATGTTGTTGTGTATGACTGTTAGCATGGAATCAGTACACAGTCATGTTGTTGTGTATTACTGTAAGCATGGAATCAGTACACAGTCATGTTGTTGTGTATTACTGTAAGCATGGAATCAGTACACAGTCATGTTGTTGTGTATGACTGTTAGCATGAATCAGTACACAGTCATGTTGTTGTGTATGACTGTTAGCATGGAATCAGTACACAGTCATGTTGTTGTGTATTACTGTAAGCATGGAATCAGTACACAGTCATGTTGTTGTGTATTACTGTTAGCATGGAATCAGTACACAGTCATGTTGTTGTGTATTACTGTAAGCATGGAATCAGTACACAGTCATGTTGTTGTGTATTACTGTTAGCATGGAATCAGTACACAGTCATGTTGTTGTGTATGACTGTTAGCATGGAATCAGTACACAGTCATGTTGTTGTGTATGACTGTTAGCATGGAATCAGTACACAGTCATGTTGTTGTGTATGACTGTTAGCATGGAATCAGTACACAGTCATGTTGTTGTGTATTACTGTTAGCATGGAATCAGTACACAGTCATGTTGTTGTGTATTACTTTAAGCATCAACATCAAGTCATGTGCCTTACTGATAGTTATGGAACACTCCTAAAGAGTTGCACTCACAGGAGCAAAGTCACAACCGTTGTCACTCATCATTGTCATCATATATGAAACACAACTCAGGTAGGTGATTAGATACCAGTCTAAAATTACTGTGAAATAAATACAGATATACACTGACATGAGTGCCCTCCCCAGCTACAACTGGTCGACTTTTACCATTACAAGCAAAACTGGACTGGTAGGAAATAATTGATGTCAGTTTTTCCAGCTTTCCTGCAAATCGCACAACATTCTTAATACAGATAAACACTGATGTGAGTGCCCTCCCCAGCTACAACTAGAAGACCGTTTCCATTACATGCGACACAGGTAGGCGACTTGATGTTTGTTTTCCACTCTTGGATGAACTTCGCATTTTGGCTCAGCAAGATTATCTTGTTATTGCGTCTATCAGTCACAAATATGTAATTGTGTTCAGTTATACACACTCCATATGGATCGAACCCTCCTTGTGGGCTGTTGTGTTGATGAAATTCACCTATGATACAAGAAAATGAGTAAATATAATAACATTCAGGGTATGAAACTTATGGTAAATAATAAATAAGAGGGCCCAAGGCCAAACCATTTCACATCAGCCATTCCGCAAGGATGATTTTATAAATGAATGTGTGATAGATTAATGCATGGAATGACAACATTACACAACTTTATACTACAGTTGACACCCGTCGTGTCGACATCGCTTGTATCGACACTCCGATTTAGTCGACATACTTTAAAATCCCCGATTTTGGTCAGTCTATGTTCTATATAAAAACTGATGTTTGAGTCGACATGCCTATGTCGACACTCCGGTTATATTGACACGACTTTTCTGACCGAAATGATATTTACGCACCTTATTGTCATTGTTTGTGTCGACATCAAGTCAAAGTGATTGAAATAGAAAAGTTGTTAATTGACCGTGAAAATATTTCTGTCTCGACCCATTGTTTGAAAATTAAATTGTTCACACTGAAATTGAATGGTGTTAAATCGAAGATTGAAAACAACTTGATACCTGTCTCAGCGCATAAATTAAATAATTATTTAATCAACAGTTTTGTGTTTCCAGTAAAATCAGGGGAAAAGAAACAAACACAAATACACCACAAGTCCAAGAATTAAAATCAATTATACATATAAAATATCACGAATGAATAAGGTGTACAATAAACAATAATACAAAATACGACTAGATCTGAAACTAAAGTTTATGTCGAATCATAATACACTTACATACAATTCAGAGGTTGTACTGTAACTTGTATATCAAGCACAAACAGAGGTTGTACTGTAACTTGTATATCAAGCACAAACAGAGGTTGTACTGTAACTTGTATATCAAGCACAAACAGAGGTTGTACTGTAACTTGTTTTTCAAGCAAAAAACAGAGGTTGTACTGTAACTTGTATTTCAAGCACAAACAGAGGTTGTACTGTAACTTGTTTTTCAAGCAAAAAACAGAGGTTGTACTGTAACTTGTATTTCAAGCACAAACAGAGGTTGTACTGTACGTTGTTTTTCAAGCACAAACAGAGGTTGTACTGTAACTTGTATTTCAAGCACAAACAGAGGTTGTACTGTAACTTGTTTTTCAAGCAAAAAACAGAGGTTGTACTGTAACTTGTATTTCAAGCACAAACAGATGTTGTACTGTAACTTGTATTTGAAGCACAAACAGAGGTTGTACTGTAACTTGTATTTCAAGCACAAACAGAGGTTGTACTGTAACTTGTATTTCAAGCACAAACAGAGGTTGTACTGTAACTTGTATTTCAAGCTGAAAAAAACTACTAGTCCTATATTACCTATACATTTGCCATCAAAGTTAGTAACAACCACTTTCTTCTGTTGTCTATCTACAATAACGACCTGGTCCTGTGATCTGGTAGCTATATGTGAGATATCCTGTAGTAGGTTACCATCACGATCATGAGGTCTTATCACATGAGCAGTATAACCTGTAATATAGGAAGACAAAACCTGTCAGTAAACAAGAGATGTTTGTCAAACACATTTCTTCCCATGGCAGCCTAATAACCATTTGGTCTACCGACCGACTGACAGACATGAGCAAAGCAATATACCCCCTCAAAGATGGGGGCATAATAAGTAATTATGTATGTCCAAGGTCACAGTGATCTTGACCTCGGACATTTAAATGGGGGTAGTCTCTTGGGGTGTAACGGTACGCTCACCTCACAGTATGATATGTACCGTCAATTTTTCCAATGGTTTGGTATATTTCGATATGATACAATATTCTTAAACAGCAGCTTAAATAAGCTGGGTAAATACACAAAATGGCCTTCAAAACTTTAATTTTATCCGACTGCCGAAAGTTTTTCGTCTTCTCTAAACGGAAACGACGGAACCACTGACTGCGCATGCGCGAATCACATCTCATTTCATTGACGAATGAATACATATCATTGTCGTCATAGAATTAAAACGAGTGACACATGGTAGTTATACATAATCAGTAGGCTCACTAGGCTGTCAGATGTTTTTGTTGTCTGAATATTATTTAAGCTTATACCGAACCATACCGAAATTTAGAAGTTTTGTACCGTGAAGCTTGTGGGACTGATGTCTGCGGTGTTTCATGTACCCCGGTATACTGTTACAGCCCAAGCATCCACTCAGCTCACCAACAATCTGCATGTTGCAAGCATCCCGGACTAAACATTTACTTAGTTAGCTACTACACTACGTATTTAGGGCGGACAGAAGACCAATAAAGATTAACCACTTGTAGTTTATGCATGCTTTGGGTATTCTTAAAAGATATTTAGTAAAATGCTTGACGGTTGAGCTAATGAGTTGCCCTTGAGACATAGCATATAGTGCAACACCTGACTAAAATATGACATACACTATAGTATACATTATATGTGATAATAGATTATGTCTTAATGAAGTTTAAGGTATAAGACTGGTGACAAAATAGGAGGTGTTCCGAATGATACTATGTGAAAAACGTACGCGATGTTGCAAATAACAAAAAAAGTAAAAAATACACATCTTTCAACCTTGGTGTGATAACGATCATTTCAAATCGTAAATTTATAGAAAATTATCGTAATCTTTTCGCCTTTTACTATACTTTTCGTGATTTAAAGTTCACGACATTACTCAGTTACCTCCCTTAGCGCATGACCGATTTCTGGTAATAAACAAACGACCAGACAATTTCAATCATTTTTTGCGCGTAATTTTGACAATTTTGTAAGAATCTGGTGTTGTAAGAATGTTTGTCGTATGTTAAGGGATGGATCGAAAGCGGGAGAAAACTAAGAGGGTCAAATCCAGCGGTGGCGTGCGACAGAAGATCATAACAAAGTAATTATTTTATTTTTTCATTTTCCCAAAACAACTGGCACTGCAAAATACAAGAATAATAATTTTACTTCTCCAAATATGTTGCATGTTGGATGCAAAATGTGAGAGTTATGATTACTGTATGGACTATCCATTATGAGTGTGCACTGGCCAGTAAATTGAAACCAACCCCCCCCCAGTTGAACAATTTTTTTATATCAACTCTTTTGATACAACTCTACATGGTACACATTGAACAAAGTGCAAATTGGTAGAAGACCACAGAGAACAGCAAGCATATCTTGACCCCCGGCCTTAATCAAACCTGTCGCCTTTTATGAGTTTCTTTCAAATTTTTGCGGTTCTGGACTATTCCCAACTAATGTATCACCCCGACAAGTGACTACATTCCCCTGTAGTACCAAGTCGAGTTGTTTGACTACGGGGGTATAGGCTATAGTCGGGACAATCATTTGTTTTGGCACAATCTCACTATGCCGGGACAATGTGTTTAGGTAAACTTTTTCATAAACCATCAAAGCTATTGCTTCGAAACTTGCAACACTTGTTCACCATCAATACCTGAGCTGGTAAAGCAAGACCTATAACTCTGATCTGCATTTTGTAAGAATTATTGCCCCTTTTTGGAATTAGAAAATAAAATGCCTTGGTTAAATGTTGTGTATAGGTCCACTTTTCTCCTAAACTATCAGAGTTATTGCTTTGAAACTTTCAACACGTGTTCACCATCAATGCCTGACCATGTCAAGCAAGAACCATAACTCTGACCAGCATTTTGCCCGAGTTATTGCCCCTTGAGTTATTGCCCCTTTGTGGACTTAGAAAATTTCTTGGTGAAGTTATGTGTTTAGGTAAAGCAGGACACATAACTCTGTTTTACTTCATGCTTAGGTTGTCTGCCTTTGACAGTGGCAGATATCAGATGAGTGTCTGCACCCGCAAGGCGGTGCTCTTGTTAACTTATCTCCCCTTAATTAATTTTATTATATTCTTTGTTCAGAATATAACTCTAAAACTTTTTGAGGTTTTGTATTTGAATAAGTGCAACTAACAGAAGTGGTTCAAGATCAAGAACTATCACTTTAGTCATGAAATTATCTCCCTTTATTTGATTGAAAATAACTTATATCTGGAGCACAAGTTAAAAAGTATTGAGTTGATTGAAGTGAATGAATACTACTGTAATTATATCATGACCTGTTTTGAGAAAACACTTACCATATTACAAGCAAACATTTGTTACTCAGCAACATATAAAGCGGGGATGGTCATGGCTCCTGTTATCTTGTTTTTATTGTCATTTGTTATATTATTATGAATTTGATATGTTTGCATATATTTATATAATTGCAGATTAGATGATCATGTCAAGCAAGTGTGACCTGCCTATTGAAGTGGAGAAATGAACCAGTTGATCATAAACGCGCCTTTAGATCATGCATAGTTACAAGTGTACAAACAATTAGTGTAGAAAATAGTATTTTTTAAAGTCTCAGATAGTTTACAGACATCTGAAAATCACTTCATATTTTTGTGATTATTATTTCCCAAATTTCAGTAGGAGATGAATTAATTCACAATCAAAGGTTCCACTGTGTTTTCCAGTTTTGAAAGTATATATAAATGGACTTTCGGATTCCCTAGAAACTATGAAAAAATAAAAACATTGCAAATATTAACTAACATACTGTACTTACTTTTGTTGGTATTGTTATAATCTATTGCTACATGTATTCTTACCCTTAGCATGCATTGTAAATCTATTGAATACTATCATTTGTTTGAAAATAAATATATGTATTGATGAATTTATAATTATTTTAACATATTTTAAAGGTTCCCCTTTTTTTCTTCCCGCTATATTTGATGAAGGGGTAAGGTATATTGCTTTGCATGTGTCAGTCGATAGGTTAGTCGGTAAACCATGTGGTTTCTGTTCAACAACGCTTTCTTACCTGCCACAGATTTAGGGGCTCATGATCAACTCCGACTCCTACTACAGGTATCAAATTTGTATCATGGTGTACCAAATTCTTAGAAATTGTTTTGTTATCTCCAATATGTAAACACAATAGATCAACTTGTCAAAACAAAAGAAGTAACTATTGGCTTTGCTTAAAAGAGCATTGACCCCCCCCCCCATCGTTGATGAGGAGGTATATTGCTGTGCTCATGTCTGTCAGTCGATAATAATAATAGACCAAATAGTTTCCATTCAATAACTCAAGAACGGTTTTCCCTATGATCGTCAGACTTTCCGTGGAGGTTGGGCGGCACCAGTAGATTACCCCTATTGATTTTGAGGTCAGAAGGTCAAGGTGACAGTGACCTTAACCGTTTCGACTATTGGACTGCCATGAGGACATATAAGTTTTACACAAATCTCTTGTTTTTATAGTGTCTTTGAATGACAGAAACAAGTATCAATGAGGACAAAATTGTTAAATTTATTGAGATATTTGACCTTTGACCTTTTCATATGACCTTGACCTGAGAGTGAAGAACTTAGTTCATATAACTATCGTATCCTCTTATCATAGTTTCTCATTTTGCCAATGTAAATTGAAATCCATTGAAAAATAAAAAGTAACTGGCATGATTATTGAAGAATAATGTTAAAATAAGTGGGTGGGGTACTGATTAATCCCTGTTTTATCATTATTTTTGTATTTAGATCGAAAATTAGTGTCTCATTTTGTTACATTGTCATTAAAATGTAAAATTAATGTTGTATTTGAACCTTCAATACAAAAAACTGGTAAAATTATATGAAAAAAGCAGAAAATCTAATTTTTCTTTGAAATTGGGTTTATGTTAGCATTTTTAATTTGCAATTTTGAAAAAAATCCCACATAGAGATTTGATTTTTTTAGGATTTTGTTATCACCTTTGCTGACTCTAAATAATATCAAAAAAGCAAGAAAAGTTATTGACCCAATTTTTTTTTAATTTGATATTACCTTTATAAAAATATGTCATTTTTGTAGATTTTTGATTTCGGCTATTATCACATGCTAAAACGAGGGGAAAATCTTAATTTTTCTTATTTTCTCTTTCAAATATTGTTTTTGTTAGCCTGAATTATTATGTTAAATAACTTGACAGTTATTGTGGCAATGTGTGTTATATTTTCAAAGAAATTAACAAAACTAAAACCCCATACACCCTTTGAAAATTGAAAAAAAATGTCAAAACATTTTATACACCGCTTCAAACAGAAATTACGAAAAAAAAACCACATAGGGTTCCAATTTTTTTTCTTCAATCAATGTCAGACATGTTTAACTTACAAAAAAACATATTTTAAAAAAAAGTTACTGAGCAGAAAAAAATGGCATGTGACCAGTCTTATACCTTAAAACCATACTGGCTTCTAAATGGAGAACCTGACAATTCAAATATTGGAATATTCTAATCGCTTATTCTGATCACATTTAATGCTGTATTTTAACGCTCAAGATAGCTCAAGATATACAAGATACATTAAAGTATAATAAGTTACCATCAACACAGTATGCTTCAATATTGCCTCGGGAACTGATTAAGTATTTCATATTGTTGAATGATGTTAATGCATGTGGAAATGTTCCATCAAGTTTTTTCACACCAACAATCCTCTCTGTTCCAAGATCGTACAGCTAAAATAGAAATACAATAAAATATGACAATTGAATTCCATGCCAAAGCATGATCACAAACATGCTGCCTAACACTGCTACTTGGGACGTTAAAAAATATTAGGATTATTGTCATGAAACCTGCACTGTTAAACTCTAAAAATTTAATTTTATATCATATAAAAATTAAATTTTGTAACATGAAATTTCAATCCTTTATCTACAAATTATAAAGGTATGAGTAACATGTGTTCAAACATAGTCACTTACGCTGACCCGGTGTAAAAAATGATGTCACGCTATTTTAACGTCGTAAGTGTCACTCATATGGGTATGAAATACGCTGTGAATGATGACAATGTAGATGAATACATGCTTAAAAGACAGAGAGCTATATACGTGTAGATCGTTTGTGAGAATGGCATGCATTTTCCAGAATTATATCGAATATCTGGGCGAGAATCCCTCCTATAAAAGTTGATAAATTGAAAATGTTTCTGACCATGCTATAGGCTTATTTGGGTATATCACAGTTTCTCAACAATGGTTCAGTTATAAATACGTTTTTTGTATGCAGCAGCAGCAGACTCGCCAATAGATCAAGTTTTTCAGGACTGTATCTAACCAGTACTAACTTGCCCTTCCACAAGAAACCAGCAACTTTTTTGTATACATGTGGAGAAAAATCAACATTATTGTCATTATTTCATGGATGGGTATCAGCGGTCACTAACCAAGAATCCAACACAAATCGACAGATTACAATCCCATTGCACTACCAATAACCAATAATTTGACCTCAGCTAATCTATAGAAACAGAACATATAACCACATGCTAGCTATAAACATTGACCTCAGCTAATCTATAGAAACAGAACATATAACCCCAGCTAGCTATAAACATTGACCTCAGCTAAACTATAGAAACAGAACATATAACCACATGCTAGCTATAAACATTGACCTCAGCTAAACTATAGAAACAGAACATATAACCACATGCTAGCTATAAACATTGACCTCAGCTAAACTATAGAAACAGAACATATAACCACATGCTAGCTATAAACATTGACCTCAGCTAAACTATAGAAACAGAACATATAACCACATGCTAGCTATAAACATTGACCTCAGCTAAACTATAGAAACAGAACATATAACCACATGCTAGCTATAAACATTGACCTCAGCTAAACTATAGAAACAGAACATATAACCACATGCTAGCTATAAACATTGACCTCAGCTAAACTATAGAAACAGAACATATAACCACATGCTAGCTATAAACATTGACCTCAGCTAATCTATAGAAACAGAACATATAACCCCAGCTAGCTATAAACATTGACCTCAGCTAAACTATAGAAACAGAACATATAACCACATGCTAGCTATAAACATTGACCTCAGCTAAACTATAGAAACAGAACATATAACCACATGCTAGCTATAAACATTGACCTCAGCTAATCTATAGAAACAGAACATATAACCACATGCTAGCTATAAACATTGACCTCAGCTAAACTATAGAAACAGAACATATAACCACATGCTAGCTATAAACATTGACCTCAGCTAAACTATAGAAACAGAACATATAACCACATGCTAGCTATAAACATAACTATTACCAAATAATGTTGCAATACCTCTGGCAGTTTCTTCAGTAAGTAATTAATACTGCCTTGGTTAGCAACCCAATCTGATCATAAGCTTTTAAATGCATTAACATGAAATGAGAAACACAACCAAATACCATTCCGATTATTGCCTTTCCAAACCACAGGTTTGCTTTAGCCCTTGAAATTAATAAAAATAATCCGCATTTTGACTTACAGGCTTTTAAACAGTTTCTTTAATTACAGACAGTAACTACTAACTTGACATGATCCTGGTTGGTAAATATGGATAGTAACCTAGAAATTCATAGATATTACAGATAGACAACAAACCTTTACAGACGAATACTGACTAGTCCAGATAAGGTGGTTAGCACAATAGGTAATGGACAATGGACCTGGATCATCTATATAGCTCAGAAACTTTCCACCAGTACTAAATGCTTTCAATTTCAAATTTCTGGCATCAACCAATGCAAAATTTCCATTGCCGAGGAAACAGAGGTCCACAATATCTGGCGCTTTCTTGTCTGTCAACACTTTGACAGCGATAGTGGATCTCAGTTTAAGGTGGACATTGTCAAAGCCTGAACAAGTTGGAGCAATGTGAACAACTCGACTATCTTTTGAATTTGTTTTCTTTTTTTCACTGTGTGTTCGTCTCTTTGTTTGTTGTTGCATTTGTGTAAACTTAAATCCATCACCACCACCATTCCTATCCATATGTTGTACCATATGATTACTAGACTGTATGACTGACATAGCACATTGACCCTGGAATGCATCCTGACTATAAATGTTACTACATGCGTTGTCCATATAACTTGGTACTGGCCCCGGATATTCTCCCAGCAAAGAACCACAATTTTCGTTAACTGGGTCGTTAAATGGCATGGGCTGAATACTAGAATGTGGCATTGTCAAAATAGGAATGCGAGGCTGCATACTAGATGCACCAAACTTGTTTGACATGTCACTACGTTTACCAGGGTTCCTAATGTTCATTCTTATCTCACTATTTTCAACAAAAATATCACGTTCCCGTGGTTTCACTTCACTTTTATGATCTAATTTGACAGAAACAAAGTTTAAAGTGTCAATAACTTGGATTTCTTTCTTATTAATCACAGCCAAAGGCCAAGAACAGTGATTGTGTGTAAGTTTTGGGAACACTTTTGAAATGTGTTTTTCAATATCAACAGTACGAGCAGTGATCACACTTTCTAAGTTTGCTATTTCATCTATTTTACCTTGATTGAGAATAAACTGAACAGTATCAATAAACTCTTCAGCTGACTCCTGTCGTTGAAGTATTGCCCGACTTCTATGTGTGCAATACTTCCGTTTCTTTATAGAAAAATGTTCTTTAAGTTCCGTAATATACTCATCAAATTTCTTCTCCACTGCAGATAGCACTCGTTTCTTTGCATCAGTCAAATCTTTAAACACTTTTTTTTCTTTCTCATCAATTAAATGTGCTGCTTCAGTTGAATTATCCACTAGATTGCCAACACAGGCATCCTCAACAGACTTCAGACATTTCCGCAAAGTTTCCCTTTTTTCTGCTTCAACTAGACCAACTTCTTTTGTATCATGAAATGAATGCTTCTTAAAAACACAAGGTTTACACAATGACATCAAGCAGTCATTACAAAAAAGCTCTGCCTGCTGATCAACATGGTTCTTACAAAATGCAATGTTTGTTTTCACACCTGACAATAACGAGGGGTCATCATTTATCTGTTTAAATGACACAACAGTATGTTTTGCAGTTTGTCGAGTGAAGGTGTGTTTTTCGCTACATTCTTCACACATTTTATCAGCACAATCAAGACATTGTCCCCAGCATTCGTGCTCTACACCATGTAATTTACATATGACACATAATTCCTGCGTCTTTGCACTCTCGTTGGACGATATAAACCTATCCACTATAGTATTGTCAGGGAGGGAACACAATCCAGCACTTGGAACATCAGATCTTAAAGAACACAAAGGACAAAACACAAATTTAAAGTTCTTCTTGAAATCCTTCAGCAAGCAGGCAAGGCAAAATGTATGTAGACATTTCAGTATCTTAGGGAGAGTGAATATCTTTCCACATACAGCACAATGTAGGATAGATTTTGGAGACATGCGTTGCTGTGACTGTCTAGGGGACACCAGACCATCAGATTTATATTCATGATGTTCTGCTTCACAAAAAACCTGCTCATCTTCATGTTTATCTGCATCTTCTGTATCATCATCAGTGGAAACACCAAGATGATCTAACTCTGATGAATTTACATCAATACTCAAGGCACTGAAATCCATGTTTCCATCAATATCATTGTTCAAACTTCCACTTTCAACGGAATGAATTTCATCTTCATTAGTAACAATAGATTCACATTTGTTGACATTATCAAGAAAACTATGACTTGTATTTTCACATTTCAAAGTTGCGACACTTGTACTGTCACCATGATCGCATTCATAATCCTTTCCAATTACAGGTGCTGTGTTCGATTCTCCAATGTTGTAATCACAAGTAATACTGGAAAGATTTAAATCCATAGTATTATCATCTTGCAGCATTGTGTCTGTCTATCTGCAAAATATAACAAATGAAGAAATATGAATATATTTGAATAACAACAATATGCCATGTATAGCTCATTAATATAAGTACATACAGGGTGACAACTAATATACACTACCCAAAAGTGCTAACCGCCACTTATATTTTTCGGCACTGGAGTGTCAAAAATTGATATATTCATGTGAAATTTCACATACCGATACATGTTTAGCAGATACAGCTGATCATTAATTTATTTTTGCGATATTACGGCTAACATCAGTGTATTCGGTGTATTGCGTAATAACGCATTTTTGCACGTGCGTTGTGTGTGCACCAAAATTTACGTGTGCATGAACGAATTCGGCAGTATTCATGACTGCTTATCTTGAAAAACACTTTTCATCCTGACCACTCACTCGACTTCGAAAAATCACTTGAACACAATTCGTAGTTGTCAATGTTTCATTTTTTAGGCTGGGGATTTGCGCCAGACTATTACAATCCTAAAAAATGAAATCCACTAAGATGAATTTACTCCCGAAACTGACAACACAGAATCTATACACCCAATGCAAATAGTTCCTCCTCGTTAATCAGTTTTGCAAGATAAGAACATTCAACTTTCCTTGTTTCATTTATTCTGTTCGATTGTAATATTGAAATGGAAGGAAATTGTATGAAATTAAAAGAAAAGGTGTTTAAAGGCGTTGATATGTATTACTACGCGTTCGTATACTACGCTTTACGAACGCGATATAGCGCGCGCATAAATGATTTTATTATGTTAAATTATTTAGGTCAGTATTCTCCAATGAGATCGTGGTCGAGTGGATGAGCAACTCGCTTTTTTTTTTTTTTTTGAGTCCAGCACTTACCTCTCTTTCGACTTAGAAAACCACTTGATGTTATATTACTTGAAAAGCTATTGTTCCTTAGCAGTTCGCCAGCCTGTCAGTACTTTCAGTACTTTGATTAAAATATGTTTTGGATAATGCGTTTATTAGCAAGAGCATTCACACACCGACGCATAAAGATGTATTGAAGCCAATTATGTGCTGACGTTTGGCCTATTTGCGGTTGAATTCACCGTGTTAGACCTGTCATGTAATCTAGCATGTTTACACTTGTAAGAAATGCGCAACGAACAGCACATGTTTATGAACGATTTTGATAAAAATCATAAATTTACACGCGAAAATCACCTTACATGCTGAGTTTGGCGCACAAAGAACGGGACACACCTGTCGGAATGTTATAAGCTCGGGTAGAGTTATGGCCCTTATTTTCTTAATTTCACAAATTATAATTTGTTGTTTTTATTTGTTTTTGTAGTTTTGGTGGTTATCTTCGATAGATCTTTTTATTGACTGACGTCGATCTTTAGTTATGGAACTGTCCTCTTTAAAAGTCAACTGTTTAAGATAAACGCTCGGAATGCAAGTTCAATGTTCGAAATTCGCCGAAAAAATAGTACATTCGTATTAAAGTAATATCAATCAAATGTTTTGTCCAAAAGTTATCAATATATCACCTGCTTATAACCATCCCACACCCGATGTTTCAATTCGCTTCCGTGTTTACACTAACTGAGCCGCCATTGTAAATACTTACATGTGTTGCAGGTGCGCGCATGTGCGCTTTCAAAAATACGATTTTTTGTGAAACATGGTTGAAAATGTGTCTTTATTGAAACAAACCTCTAAATAGACATCTACATAATAAATAAACACGTTATTTTCAAAAACAAACTTTAAACTTAAATTCGCACTAAAAAATAATGCTATTTTCGCAGACGACAATCCATGGTAACACCGGGAAACCCCGGGATTTCCCAAAATGAATCACATGGTTTGCTTCGGAACACTTTTGTTATTATCGCTTTTCAAATAATGGCAATTTGCGACAGAAACTGTGAAATCCATAGGGTTGAAACAATCGACGGAATTGATGGTAATAGTTGATATCCCGAACTCTGTGCAAGGTGGTTTTTCCGTTAATTTACATGTAGGTACAAACAAATCTGGCCTAGTTAGACTGGTTTTGTATTCATATGCAAACATAACTGACCTCAACTCTATTGTCCAGATATGAATATTCATGTATCACACAGATTATAACGGTAAAATTTTATTTGTACCTACAGATTAGTGGAGATTCGGAGTAGGTACATTTTGTTTTTTGGTGTACATTGGTAGAATATGGTTCAATTCATAGGAAGACGATGTTTATTTAGTTGAAAACATGCGTTTTGTCATAAAACGAACGCGACTCAATCTGTCGTACACCTGTTAGGTTTTAAAGAAGAAAGGTCTTAGACAATGAATTGGAATAATCACTGAAATGGAATAATCATCGTCTAAGAAGCTTGTAGTCAAACAATCTCGACTTAGAGTATCCACTTCTAAGTCAAGACCCATTATGCGCTTTACTGATCAGTTTTTGAGTTTCATGAATTCTAGCTGTCTTTTACGCCAAATTAGAGCCATTTTCAGCATTGAACATGAAAAATATAATAAAAATAAACGAATGGTACAGAATACCTGTTAATATTAGTCCTTATAATCAATAAATCGATAAATAAATCAGCACGTGTAATTTCCGAAAATCCAAATGTAAACATAACTGTGAGTATCCGGTACGCGTATACCGCCCGTACAGCCCGTACAGATGAGCGCAACACGTGTGTAATTCATATGCTAACGTTGTGCGAATCGCTAAGCGAGCAGTAAAATTCATTTAACTTATCGTATTCTGTTCATAAGTCATTAACTATCAGTTTACAAGAAAAATCAGCTCGATTTGTCAAAAAATCTTCGTTAATTTTTCGTTTTTAGTTTCACCGAGCGAGCTCAAGAGTAATTGGTTTCACGCGTACCAGTGTACATCACTGTGAAAACCAAATAGTGCCGAAGATCTACCAGCATCCTCCATTGTTCTAGAAACTCATTCCATCGAGTATTCTGATTGGTCGATAGGGGAATGCGATTTGCATATCAACAACAAATAGCTGTGTAGTTGAATTTAAAAGTGCGACATCGTCGTGTTAAAATTGTCGGACAAACGAACCGCTGAGTGTTTTATGGATGTTTTTGGTGCAGATAACGAGAAAAAGGGTTGATCTTCGTGGACATGCTTTATATTTCATGGTATTTACAACTTTTCATTCATCTTTTCAAGTTGCGCCAAAAATTTGATCGCAAAGCCCCCCACATATATGACACTTTAGGTCACATCTGCGATGGAGATAAAGGTCAGAAATTAAAAAATCTCCTAGCAGATTGCCCCACATCTAAGAAGCTTGGACTAGTCTCGACTTAGATGTAGATACTCTAAGTCCAGATTGTTTGACTATGGGTCGTTGCAACTACATAATAAAGACGTTAATTAATGCCAATAGGTATCCAGGAGTATTGGTATCCTGTACGATTATACACCAATACGGGAATAGGACAATACAGTACTGTATCGGAAGAAGGATCGCGAAAATAGGTGAATTCATGTGTAGCATGTGTGAAACGTAATGACATGCCAGTAGTGAAGCGTTATAAGTATATACCCTAATAATCAACCATGCTAATTGTACGTAAATATAAACAAATCCTACCAGTACATGTAAAGGCCAAAGAAACAAACCAAGATAAACACGTGAACTTTCGCTTTGACCTATGTACAGCGTCTAAAGTACTCAGATTTCCGGTACACGCGGAACACTTCGGTTCTTTTCGCTCTTCTTTGCTGGGAACCAGTATTTTTCTGCGCAGATATATAGAAACTCCTTGAACTGAAAGTTAACAGGGGTACCAGTCGTCTATAGATACGGATAAATAAAGAATTTTGCAAATTTCTCTCTACAAAACACCTTATTTATTGAATTTTAGTTGATTTCAATCACTCCTTAAGTTAGTTCAGTATTTTAAAAGTAGTTGTTGCAAATAATTCTCTAAGACACTTATTTATTATTTACTGCGGTCCGGAAATTGTTTACAGTGGTTGCAACTTCAACTTCAACATGGCAACAAAAGATGGAAAAGCGAAAAAAGGGGAGAAACGAAGTGCTAAAAAATTAGATGATGCTTTTCAGTCAATGGGCACCGGCGAAACTCCTCAACCTGAAGAGTCTGAATCCACAGAACTGCAGGAACAAATTGTGGATGAACTTCCACCAAAGGACCCATCACCAGAACCTGTCTATGATGAACCAACATTATCTGAACTTATAGTGGAAAGGTGAGCAGCTTTCTATTTAGCCATGTTATGCACCCGTCAATTGAAACCATTGGGAAGGGTTCCAAGCCAATATAGCTGGCACTATAGTTCACTTACAGTACACTGGGTGCAATCAGGACAGGAATTTTATGAACCATTCAGTTGCATTCATGCCCCACTCCCTCCCTGTGAGGGGAATTTCGAGTTGTCAAAGTCCTAAAGCTGTAACAGTAAACCGCAGTGAAAGAAAACGTCGCTGACTTCAATCACTAAAAAATTGAAGTATTTTAGCCGCTGTTAGAGAATATTGTATAGTGAAACCCCATAAAGCCGGTGTATCCACGGTACCGGTGTATGTAATTTTCTCATGAAATTGTAGATTCTTTTTCTCGTGACATTGCCTGCAGGAATGTTTACAATAACTGACGAGTTAATTAAATAAATAAATACGAAATGGACCAATTTCTGAATGAAATCACAACAAAAACTTACACCATGCCTTCACTACGTGTAAATCCTTATTTAATCGCCAATGTTTGACATGCATGTATTCAATGCTCGCTTGTTTATTTATCAAACATAATTTTGACAGCTATGACGTCATCCATTGATAAAAAGGGTTGTGTGCAACTTTTGGCAGGAAAAAATCAACTTGTCAACAAACTGGACCAAATTTACTTGGAAAAAGTTATTGTTGCACCGGCTAAATGGGGATATTTCCCTTTCCTGAAATTTTACATGGTGTTTGTTTACATGTATTTTTTCCGATTCCAAAGGTCATTTGATGTGATTTTGCAGTTTTATTAAAGATTAAAGGTCATTTTAGCAGTTTCCAACAAAATATGTGTTGAGGAGTTAGTGATTTATATTTTTTTTGTCAATTTCGTTTGATACAACGGCTACATGATCTTCAAGGCTACAGTTGTTTATAGTGTATAGCAGATCATTGTCAATGATGGATCAGTCTCTGAAACACAAAGAAATTTGATAACTTCCAGGAAAAATCACAAAGATTTAATGACTGACCTCAATAATTGAACCCTTTTGATGCTTTGTCATAATATTTGTATATAAATTACAGATTTAATAACTTTTAAATTCAAGTTTAACAATTGACATGCACGGTGAAGCAGAAAAATGTGCTATAGGAAAACAGTAAACTGAGACTTGGCCCTAATTATCTTAGGTAATTTGCAATTTTATATGGAAAAAATATTGTTAACATGGATGATGGTGATTGTGATACCCATTGTCTGTCTATAATTTCAATTACTACTATTATACAACTATTATATTTATATTGATACAACTACTGTTAAACTTGGTTCAAAGGTAGCGGATCACTCAATGGAAAAGTGCATCTAGTTATGTAGATATTTTTGTTTTGTTTTTTAGTCTGCCATTATTTGTCCATTTGATTTCTGTGATCCAGTGATCGGTATTACAGATGCAAAATATGCATTTCATACTTTTATCAAATTATAGGTATATAACACTTTTGTATATCAGTACTGTACTAGTCCATTGGTATTTTCTTTTTTTGCTCAGTTTCGTATTCCTTATTGTCTTGTTAATGGAGCTATTAAATGTTGACTCATTTTAAGCAACTTTGTTATGAAATTCACTTGCCTCAACACTAACAGGAACATATCTTCTACGGGAAGGAGAAATGTTTTGTCTTATCTGACAGGTTGCATTGCTTTTGAGATGATTTCCATTGAAAGGAATGTAGTGATCCGCTATAGACAAAAGTGTTTCTCTGTTGACATATCGACTTTGTAGCTATGTCATCAGATTATTCGTGTATAAATCAAGAATTTTATTCCAAGAATGTTGGTAAGTCATGACTGAGTAATGTGTTAAACATTTGCAACAGTTTCTGTTTTGACAAAATAAAGCATATCCTCGTAATCAGCCCTTATGTTGTTAGTGTTCCCTTATACCCTAAACAACTGTATGATGCCGAAATTTACCGAACCGTAGACAAATTTACGATTTGTATCATATCGTGAGGTAAGCATACAGTTCCACTCCTACAAATCCCCCAACATTCCCCCACCATGCAGGGGAAAGCTGATGTTAAAATCTCTGGTAACTCCCCTGTCCCTGAGAACAAAATCTTGTTCCTATGGTATTGGTTCAGGCAACCCAGGGGGAAGTAGACATTTTATGTATTTTGGTGTCGAAATCCTCACTCTGGCAACAATGCTTAGTGTCTAAATCCCTATATCGGGACACATAATCCAATAGTAATTCCTGGGTCAAACTCTCTCTCTTCTCTCTTCCTGGTAATGTACAGGGTCCACTCTGGGGCATCGACGCACTTGTGGCTGTACAAAGGTTGTTGTGAAGCATGTTCAACTACAGACAAAACAATAACATGAGGTGCACATTAAAAACAATAGTGACGTCGACTTAGGGGGCTGCCAACCCAGACTCGACTGTTCAAAGTCTGGGAGGAGATGATTCATTCCGGTAGCTGGTTCCACAGACAAATACCAGATGGGAAGAAACTATGCCTGTAGATGTTGGTTCGGCAAAATGGCAGCAGATATCTGGAATATCCCGAGTTGCAGATATGATGGGATGGAGGTAGTCTGCAGATGAGATGTCAACAAGATCACAGCTGATGGGGTACATCATAACCAGCTTGGCATCGTGGCGACGCTGTTCTAGTTAAGGCCATGTAGTCTTGTCATCATTTCACTGGTGCTACTAGTTCTTCAGTAGTTGCCATATACAAGCTCAGGGCTGCTTGGCGCTGGACCGCCTTCGACATGCACTTGCTGGCTTCCATTGGACAGGAAAGTTTAGATCCATTGTAAAGTGTTACCATGGTGTCCATAATGTTTCAACTTGTGTAGAAGGCGTTGATGGGGCACTTCATCAAAGGCTTTGCTGAAATCTAGCAATATGGCATCAATCTGCTCTCCCTTTTCGATCTCTTTGGCTAGGTCCTGGACTGTTTGGATGAGTTGAGCCTTGCAATTCCTGCACTTTCTGAAGCCGTGCTGAATGTCGGACAACAGCTTGTGCTTGTCTAGATGCCGCATCGCTTGACTGTGGATAACATGCTCCATTTGCACCGGGACTCAGACTTAGAGCCAATAGGGTTGTCAAATTTCCAACTGTCTTATTCTCCCTGTATCCCACTGCCCCTTGGGTGACCGTGGGCATAACATTGACTGGTGCATCAGTACCTTAGAAATGTCATTTATAGTATATCATACCTGCCAGGTTTTACAGACCCTGTTGTGTAAGTTTAGTGTTTTCTTTGCTAAAACTTTAAATTTTGATAATTGAAGTTTGTTTGCAGTTTTCACATATTTAACTTATATTTAAAGGCAGTGCCGTGCAAGCTTCAAAAAGCAATTCAAATTAATATTTGTTGTCATTTTCATAATGTAAAAAAAATTGTCAGGTTCCAGTATTCCAAGAAATGCGTGAGATTTGATCAAATTGCCTCAGATCATTCTCTCAAATACTGGAGGCTCAACCGTGTTTAATGCAAGAGATCGGACATTTGAACAGTTTGATATTATGTACAGCACTATTGAAACTTTATGGCTATCAATGATGACCTGAACCATGAAATTAAATCACTGATTAATAATTATACCAATAGATAATGATATGCCAAGTTTACAACAGTTTATGGTTGCCGTATGTATAAGACTACCGGTTGGTGTTTTTGAAGTTTATGTGCATCGGTTTGATGTTTGAATGATTTGTGATAATTTGTGGGTAATTTGACCGTCCCTTTTCCTGGCACCCAAAATCCTTGAAATTACGTCCCCGACCAATGGTCGTTTTGACAGAGCCATGAAATTTTGTCCCATTGAAATTAAATTGATTTTACAGTAATTGGTGTTCAGATGTCTTAAATTGGTCCTAATATAACTTTAGCATTTATTTGATATAGTAAAATTGTCCTCATGGGGAATGATGCTATTCAGGTACTACTAATGGAGGGAATGAAACTACTGAATATTACACAGTTGTCATGCAATTATTGGATTTTCTCTTCCTGGGTTACTAGCTAGCGGGTATTGATGGATCCAAGCTTTCATACTTGAAGTAAAGCTTTGTCCAAAGCAGTGTGTGTTTCCAGTATGGCTGTATTGAATATTTCATTGTGTTAGGCTATGGATGCTGGATAAATGGAAGGAGGTGCCATTCAAAGGTACTCACATGTTGAAGCATTTTAAAGATAAACTATGTCTGTTAGAAATATAGTTTGAAATTAAATTCATTTTTTTCTAAAGTAAAATAAATTAATTTATATGTAGTTCTATAATAGTATAGAAAGAAATTTAATTCAACTACAATTTTGTGACATTAATTAGTTTATAAATGTTTGTATTATGCAGCTGATTAACAGTCATTGGCTATATCATTTAATTGCATGGACTCAATAATTTAAACAAAATTGATTTTTATATTTATCATTTACATGAAGTATATTAAAGTTTGCATGATTGCTACCTGAACCTTGCAGTAAGCATAACCTGAAACAAATATATTAAACATTGTAATATAAGAAAAAATAAATTTTAGCAAACTATTTTATTGTTCTCAAAGAAAACAAATTTAAAATATGTATCCTTATTTGTTACATTTGTTATATTTGTAACATTTGTAGAGACAAACCACTTATCTGTGTAATTTATTGGGATATTTACAGTTATTACATATTTGAAAAGATTTTACCTGTTAATCCCGGTACAGTTACTTAATACTTTATAATGATACATACAAATTTATAATGATATTTCATGTAAATATACTTACCTACCCACGAAAGATGCATACTATATTTATATTAATTCATTCCAACTAATACAACAATATAAGTAAGATATTTTGTAGGTAAAAGTAAACAAAATGAAAAAAAACCATATTGTTTTCCAGTGAGAGCATCATCATCCCCGTTCCCCCCCCCCTCCACTTATAAAATTTTAAAGGTTAAAATTATCAGGTATTTTGATGAGCAAACAACTCAGTAGATATACCTTAGCTTATATAGTGTGTGAACGTGTTGTTTTAGACTGTAATAACTTTTATATTGACTAATATGGATTCATCAAGTTTGATTGCTATTAACAGATGGCCTCTTAATTCAGGTTACCACTTACACTGGTTAGCTTGTATAATAATGGTACTGCCATAATGCACATACTGTTTGTTCCTTCATTTCTTTGTTTTTCCTTCAGTTGTTTGTTTGTTTTTCCTTCAGTTGTTTGTTTTTCCTTCAGTTGTTTGTTTTTCCTTCAGTTGTTTGTTTTTCCTTCAGTTGTTCCTTCAGTTGTTTGTTTGTTTGTTCCTTCAGTTGTTTGTTTGAGACAGTTGTAAGTGTGTGGTCAATCATTATAATCCCTGCCTTTGAAGGAATGAACATTGTTAAAAACCAGTATTTGTTGTGTATTTTCAGTTACTCCGGTGAGAAAGAACGAGGCTTATACCATGGTGACGGGGAAGCTCTATTTGCTGGTGGGCACGAGTATAAGGGACAATTTGCTAATGGTTGTATGCATGGAAAAGGTCATTACAAATGGTCTGATGGCGTCACATATGAGGTGAGTTAGTTGTGTGATTGTTGTTTTGTTAAATACTATATAGATCACATCAGAGTTTAGGTAAGCCCATGGGAGTATATCATTGATATCAACCTACAAGGGTCCCACAGGCTTCTGAATCTGAAGGGTCAGTTTGATACTTTTGTTTAAACATTTACCATTTAATAGGCATAGTACCCATGCTTTTAAAAGATCTATTGATCTATCAGAGTAACTAATGTTGAGTATGCTATAGTTGATCTCTATCAATCTGTTGTCTCAACATAGCTATTACCTGCATTATTAATCAGTATAGGCATAATCGTCGTTAACGATCAATACTACAGATGTATTATATACTTTATTCCTTATTGAAAGCTCATTGATTTTCTACCTATCAATTGTGTTCAGGACAGAAATAAGAAGCTGAGAAACATTCTTTGTAAGAATCTACTGTACCAGAAGTTGATTCATTAAAAGTCTTAATTTGTTAATCAATATCTGAAAAATGAAAACTATAAATGGCATGCCAGCACGGTTTAGTTCATTTAGGTCATACATATCTATACATCCATCTGTATGACTGTCTCAGTGGAAACATACACAACATTTTGCTGTATTCTTATTTTTTCCTGCCATATCTATTTAAAAATTTATACAAATAATGCATAAATAATTTGGTAGTGAGATATGTTGAAACTTTTATTGAGTTGCCTGTTGTGGTTCATTAAAAAGGAAAACAGTGAAATCCGGGACTCATTGGACTGGTTCCGAAAGTATGCCTCGAAATTTGAGATGGTCTTTCAGTGAAGTTTTTTTATTCAATGATTTTTGTCATTAAACTTTATTTTAAAAACAACAAGCACTTTTCACAATGATGTATAGATGTTCCATGATTGGTGTTCACAATTTACTGTCTTGTTACATGCAATCATCTTAAAGAACTGATCCAAGTATTGAAACAATTAAATGTTTGACCTAGCTATCAAAGACCACAGGCTAGTTATGAAAAGTGGGCTAAATAGCTTCAAATACAAGTGGATGGTTATGAAAATCGGCCAATTTGTTCTTGAAGTTGTGTGTTTGACACATCATGCATAGTTGTATTTAGAAAGAGAAACTGTGTTCAGCAGCCTGTATAAATATAGTCCTTATTACTGTAATATACAATGTAATTATTCTTTGTGGGGATAAATTATTTGTTGATTTTGTGTTTGACCTCATCAACATTTTTTATCCCCACAAATAGTTCACCTCCGAAACTGCTGGCTTGGAATGTAAAGACTCATACATATTAGAAACCTGCACCACAAGGCACTTCTTATGAGTCTATTTTCATGACAATCGGAACTTATCATGTAGACCCACCTGGAGTTCAAAAAGTTGTTTTTCCATAAGTAAAGAATAGCTTCCAGACTGTTTTTTTTCTTGTTTTCTCAAAATAGCAGTTTTGTACTTACAACCTTCTCATTCTAAGCTAGGGAAATGTGTGTAGCAAGGCCTAATCCCCTTCCTTTCCTACCCAACAAATATTGCATTATACCAAAATCTACGACATTTATCACCTTTGAAGTTAATTGATTTTACAGTATTTTTTTATTGATATTGTTTGCTTTGCAGGGAGAGTTTATGAGCAATCAAGTAACAGGAAAGGGAATGTACCAATGGCCTGACGGAAGGTAATGGAGTATTTCATACATTATTGAATAAAGTTACGTGGTCTGGTAACAAACTGTTACATACATATTGCTGGCTTCGAATAAGAAGGCCGTAAACTTGTGCCACTTATGACCTTATAGAACTAATGTATAATCTGCATCATAAGGCACTTCTTATGAGCATATTTCAGGAAAATGGTTACGTGTCATGTTGACCAAACTGAAGTTGAAAGAGCTTGTTTTACCATAAGTAAAGAGTGATTGTCAGACAGTTTTTCTTGTTTTCTCAAAATATTGATTTTGTATTTACGACTTCATTCTAAGCCAGCAATATATGCCTATCATATTTCAGCAAAAAGCTGACTATGCTCGGTACCGGTAGACTATTATAACAGCCTCTGTCATTTGTAAAAAATGTACAATATTGCGACTTAAGTTGATACATTTAGATAGATGAACTTGTTGCAGGTACATGTAGTCCACCTTGAAAATCTAATGATTAAGTTGTATAGCTTATCAGACAGCTTCAAGTGTTACAATTAAAGAGGTCTTGGGTTTGAGCCTTGTTGCAACACACCAAAGGTCATTAAAATGTTTAAAAAAAGGCTTGACACTCCGCATTAGTTCCAGATGACTGTTGGTTTGCTCTGTGTCAGTATAATGTGCATAGTGTACATGTATGCATTACTAAATACTGTTGGCCATTTTGACTAAAAAACAATATCTTAAAAAATAAGTGATTAAAAAGTAACAATTTGTCATTACAATTCAATATCTTTTTTCTGCTGAATAAATTCAATTTGGCTAATATCAGTTGGTACTTTGGATGGGTCTGTGAGTACACTAAATCTTAAGGTATGTGCGAGGAATTCCTTCTTAGGTTGCTTTGAATGCCCTATTCACTTTACTGTTTCATCCTAGGCTTGTATTATATTATAAATTAAAATGGTTACAATTACATAATTAATGGCTCTTATGTTCAGTAAAAAAGTTAGGAAGTAATTTGTCTAATCATTGAAGTATGGAGCTGCCTTTGATAATAGACATTTAGATTAAATTTTCATCATTAGATGACTCTGCAGTTTTATGAATTCATTTCCTGTAATCTCACTCGATCTTCTGGTTGGCTCTAGACAAATAAGTACAGCTTCCTGGTATGTCAATACAAGGGTAGTCTGCAAGACTATAGTACGTCCTTCTTTAATAATTAGCAGTTACTGTAAAATCATTTAATTTCGATGAGACAAACTCATGGTTTTACATTTTAGGTAACAAACACAAGAGTCAAAATTATTGTTTGTTGGGATTTGATTTCGCTGTGGACGGTAAACCAGGACAAATAGGCTAAAGTTTTACATAATAAATGTTTAATACTGTTGTGATTTGTGATTGTTTTTACTGGAATCAAGTATTGGCATACATTGTCCAGTTATGATCCTGATTGCAGGTATTTATTGTCTAGTTTTGTCAGAGGGATAATTCTCTGATGCCTGATTGTTTCAATGATTGTTATCAGACCAGAACAACATAATAAAAAATTATAGTGATTCTTGTAACTTGCTGAAATAAAATAGGGTAGGAAGGAAAAACATTTTATTTTTTAAAATTATTAATTTATTGCTTTCTTTAATGCAATGTAAAATCAACCATTTTGTGGTAACTTCCTGAATAATACCAATGAAGTGTTTAGGATAGGGGCAAAAAACGAGGGTCAGTTGGGTAACTTCTAAGAACCACATTATTGATCTGTTCAGTGTACTTAGTGTTATATGCATACATCATCAAGTGATCATATTACAGGGTATCTATCAGTCACCGTGGTAATACCCGTATTTATCTCCTAATCTCTGTGGAATCATTATACTAGTACATAAATGCTGAACTTATACTGACAATGGTAAACTCTATCCATCAATATGTTGCATCACTCGGTGGAGTAATTAGATCTTGCTGTCTATATATCATATACATATAATGACACATGACTATAATTGCTGAGCCTAGCCTGAATTATGTTCCAGTCAGCTTCTGCTTGAATATGGGAGGCATTTGATTGCATCCACCCGTCGTTGAACATGGTTGCCAGATTAGGCGACAATCACACTAGCCACTGAGCTACAGAGGCAAACATTTCATTATGGTTACTACATTGTACCATATTTACTATAATCTGACCTTATTGTGTCCAGTATCATTTGAAACGATAATATTATTAAAAAAATAATTAAATCTAGTTTATTTACTTAGTCTCTTTAGTAATTGCTTAAAGTTTTGAGAGTTACTTTTATTCATCTGTTGAAAATGTCCAGTAATTGGGTAATACTTTTCTTCAAACAGTTTTTACCTATTCCTCAGTACATTTGTATACCAAATATCAAGTTTATATATTTTACTTAGTTCCTATGAAGGAGATGTTGTATGTGGAAAGAGACACGGAGTCGGAACGTTCAAATGTAAGAACAGTACAATGTCATACAGTGGTGATTGGGCGACAGGAAAACGACATGGCAAGGTAGATGAACCAAGTTCTAGTGGGGCCCCTGTAATGTTCCTCTTTAAAACCCTGTAACGCTTTATTTAAAATGAAAATTTATGAGCGCCTATTCAATGGCTTTGTGATCTGCTTCAATTGTGTTTGATCCTAGACCATGTCATTTCGAAGACGAAATAAAAATATTACCAGTATTTCCATTGCTATATGGTCAGCAGTTAACAGAAAATCACTGCTTCTATTTTCTCGTACCCTCATGGTGATGGATAACATCAGGAATGACACAGTTGAAACATTGAATAGAAGATGGAGTTTAATAAAACAATTTATGTATAAACTATAATATACAACCTCACAAATCAGTGGTTACTCAAGTCTCTGTACTTGTTTCAGAAGTAAGTTACTCTGGTTGAATGAGAATGGTTATATGTGACTGTTTATTCATATACCTATATTTACATATTTTAGGGACGTATGGAATATGAGGGACAGGGTAAATCATTCTATGATGGTGATTGGGTGAATAATGTACGTCATGGTTGGGGTACTCGACAATACCCTAGTGGTAATATGTATCAAGGTATGTGGTTCAATAATGTACGACATGGTGAAGGTACAATGAAGTGGATTGATAGAGATCAGATCTATACAGGACAATGGGAGAACGGTATACAGGTATAACAACTTCTTTATATCCACAACTAGGCTAGTAGGGGAATCACACTTTATTTTAAATTCTGCTATAGAATGTAAAAAAGACCTTGAAACCCATCCGAAATAGTAGTCTGATATTTTAAAAAAACTTGTGCTTGTAGCATTGTAACACCGTGTACCTTGAGCACTGTTCTGAAATAAATCTACTATATTTTCTAGGTGATAATCACACATTGTGTGGCATGATGGTGTAGGTATATTCTATTCATTTCAATTTGGTTGTCATGTTTTACAAATATCTCTTGTTTCAACTGATATTGGTTGCATAAATCAGACCTAACTTTGTATAAATGTACAAATGGAATGAGAATTAATCCTATTGTGATAATGGTTTTATATCAACCAAAAGGAACATGATTTGTTATAAATAATTTTCTTGCGAAGTTTATATGACATGGCTATGCCATATAGCGCAGAGTTATTGACTTAAATATAATAAATATATCAATGTCCAAAAGTAAATTTTGCAATAAAGGTCTTTTAGATCCTTGAACATTTTGTGATACTTCCTGCATATAACAACATACAACATGTACAGCAATATAATCTCAAATAAGACTGTAAATACTGGTAGCCATTGGATACATGTAGATTTTATATGTTGTTTCTATATTCTATCAGCATGGTGTAGGACAGCATATTTGGTTGTTACGTCGTGTACATGGTTCACAGTATCCATTACGTAACATGTATGATGGTGACTTTGTCAATGGTTTAAGACATGGATACGGATCATTCTACTATGCTAATGGTGCCAAGTATGAAGGTGGTTGGAAAAACAACATGAAACATGGAAAGGTAGGTTTAGTAAACCATTCAAATTTTGACCTTGAATCTTCAAACTTTATTTGAAGGTTGTTATCATCAGCCAGGACACCTGTTGATTTTGAGGTCAAAGTATCAAAGCCGAATGCCACATTGACCTGTAGTGAATTGTTAATTGGCATACTTGATTTGAGACATTGATTGTGGCTATTGCTTGGATAATATATGTTTGTTGATGCATGTGTTATGAAATGCTCTTGTACAATTACTAGCTGCTACAGCTGTCTCGAGAATTACGGGTTGCTGGTTCAAGATCTGGCCCGCTGATTATAAACATGTTCTCATTTTCAAACTCCATACTCAAACTTGAAAAACAGATGGATTTTTTTATGCATCAAAATCAACACCAACTTATAGCAAATGATCTAATTAAGAACATGAACCCACATTTCATATGTTTCCAATCATATTAAAAAAAGTTACTGAAATCTTTGTAACTAAGAACATGCTCCAATCGGAGTACGGAGTATTAGTTAGAGCATATAGGAGTACGCTCTCCGATGTTTATAATCACTGAGCCTGACTGTAAAATATTGAACATTGTATATAGAGCTTGCTTGCTGCTTTGGTTTTAAGGGTTGTTAGTAGTAACAGGACTAGTTGATCCAGTGTTGGGATAATTTGAATTGGTAGTCTCCTTATGATTAGAATACTATCCAATGGGCCTTAAACAACAACAACAACAATATGCATGTATTGTTAGAAATGCTGATGTACATGTTTACCATTAAACTGTTTCATGTTTAACAGAATGTACCATATGTGCATAAATGTTTTTATGAGCTACTGAATTCTGATGTGGTAGGCATAAAGTGATTGTCCATCCGGTAGTTTGTCTGTCCTTTTGAAAATGTTGACCACAGTTTTCAAGTTACTGTAAAATCATTTAATCTCGTTGGGACGAAAATTTGTGGTTTTGGTAAAAAAGACAATTTCGTTGGGACTTGTATTCGTGGATTTTGCATTTCAGGTAATATAACAAGGGTCAAGATTAAAGTCCCAATAAGGTTTACAATAGTGGTATTTTCTATCTACAAAGAATATTGAAATATTGAGATATTAAATTATACTAAAAATGGTGCAGAAGGGACCCATATCTGACCTCTGGTCGCTGTTCCTTCTATGAGAAATAATGAACTGAAAACGCTATTTAGTATTTTGTCCTCCGTACAAAATACTAAATAGTGTTTACGTTTAAATTTTACGAACGATTCCGAAAATTTCGTCAATGATCGGAAGTATACGCACAAAACCCGGTACACCGGTATCTGCCGGTACCCTGTTGTAGGCCTATATTGTTTTGTATATTGCGTTGCATATTGTAGTCTAATCACGACTGACACCTAATTGAATGGCTAGGTATAATCCAATTAAAGGATAAGTGTAGAAGTGTGAATGAATATATATCACTTAATATAGTCATGGAATTATATAGACAAGCACATTAACTCCATGATATATAACATATCGCTGGCTTAGAATGAAAAGATCGTATCAACAAAATCATATTTTGAGAAAATAAGAAAATCTGTCTGACAAATTACTCTGTACTTATGGTTAACAAGCTTTCATGAAAATAGACTCATAAGAACCTTGTGATATATATTTCAAATATGGCACTTACGACCTTCTTATTCTAAGCCAGCGATATGAAATTATAAGGACAAACAAAAACATCTAGCTTTTATATTTTATTACAGATTATGTTGTATCAGACAGTAAACAAAATGTTAGCTAGCTACAATTAAATACATATGCATAGAAAAATTTGAGGGCATGTGGATATAACATATATTTTAATTTACCATTCATATGATCATGTTTGTGCGTTTTATATTGATATTAAAAGAAAAGGCCGCCTCTTTGATCTTCATAATGATTGACACGTGTTTATGAAAATTAAATACTATCCGACCAACGATTTTTGACAGTTATGTCATTTTGTAAACAATCTATATATCCCCAAAAAGATTGAGTCTCTCACTATAAAGAAATATGTCCTTACCAATTTATATATTTCAATGAATACAGGGTGTCTCAAAATACATGTCCGCTTGTTGAAGGGTCATAACTTTGCCAAATGAGTTAGTAAATTGATAATCATAGTCTTATATGAAAGCTGAATTTAAAAATTGTGTGGTGAATTATATCATGTCTCAATACTCGAACAGACGATGACGTCACATACGTTATACTAACACCATTAGCAACGGACGTTCTAAAATGTCCGAAGAGGCAGATAACATAGTTTGTACGGTAACATGGGTAAAATTTGTATCATATGTAGGCATAGCAATAGTCAGTCATACCATACTATGCACACACTGGCTAAGAAACTGGTCGGAGGTCATAAGAAAATGAAATCGAAAAATCGGACGTATTTAAGGGAGGAACACATTTTAAAAACAATTAGGACTGAAAATTTGATATTCATACATTTCTAGGCATATCGTATTCATAAAAGATGCACCAATCGCCTCCAATGAACATAATGGGTTGAATGTAAAGCAGTATATCTAGCTTAGCTCCAACAGTCCAAACATAGTCATATAATGTAATTTGAAAGTATAAAATAGTACTTAATAAAGTATCAATCACCAAAAACTGCCTTGGTAGGAGAATGCATTTGGTTACGCTACTTTTATTGAAATCAGGCAAAGGTGACTAAAACATCCTAAATATTTATTTCTTCTTATACTATTTCAAAGTAAGATTATACAGTTCAAGATATATAACTACATCGAAACTCAAAATATTAATTTGTGAAAAAAGGAAACATCGCATCCGACTCAAAGGTATGTGAACGTCATTAAAATCCTCAAACGACGACAAACGCAGGTTTTTACCGAATTGGGGTTAGCTATTCAAAATGCATTCTATAGGTTTCGTATGCATTGTTTTGGATAATTGTTTTGTAATTTCTACATTGATTTGAATGCCCTTTGATCATACATATAAATCAGATATGTAAAGCAATACATTAGGGAGTGACATGTCCTCAACAAGCGGACATGTATTTTGAGACACCCTGTACATGGTTCTGTGGATGTGTTTGTTGACTCTCACTCAGGCGATCAAAGTTCAAAGCTTGTGATAGCCATTTTAAACTATAACTATTTTTTTCTTGTATTATTTGAAACGTACATTGTATATGATTTGATAAGATATTTATTTTGAAAATAAAGTTTTCGCCTTATTGTTATTAAATTAAACCCTAGGAATTCGTGTAATTGAAAAACACGTTTATGGTATAGCTGTTGTTTTCTCTTAATTCTTCAAAGACACCCTACTATAATTTAAAACTTTTTCTTGGCTATTAAATTAAGCCATTTGAAGGCGAGTGAAATGACAAAGATGGGTTTTTACTCAAGCAGCATTCTGTACACATACTTTGTATGTGATTTCAAAAAATAAAATAAAAATAAGCGTAAAAAGTTTTGCAGATGGGGCTCGAACTCGGCATGTTTTAATTACTAATATTGCAGCGTTATCCTTTCGGCCACGATTTCATGCAGATTATAGGTAAAGCAATCTACTCATAATCAACGTCTCTGCAGACGATATATAAAGTATAAACATTTGATTGTAAACACAACAAACAATTATTATTTTATTGTAGATTCTACTGTACATGAAAATATAAATCTAATAATTATCGGAGAAATTAATACAACTGCACACAGCCATTCGCACCATCTGTATTGCATACGCATAGTAAATCCCCCGCCTCTGGCATGTTTCAATTATACATTCAACATGATTAATGTCAATATACAAGGCAATATACAAGGCAATATACAACATTATTAGGTGTCAATAGCGGGCTACTATATACGATACCGGAAGGTACTGGTATATACCGGGTTAAAGTGTGCGCCCTACGTTATCAATATGTGTGCTATCCATCCATTGGTTATCAGAAACTGGCGAAAATTTATCGGTAGTCTCCGGAAAGTGACGGAGATGCTGTTAAACACCGTATTTGTAAACAAACCGGGCTCGTTATGTCAATCTTCAAGGGAAGATTATTTCACATATATGACAGTAAGAGCGTGTTTTAATAGCTTGATGTGGTAATTATTTATCAGTCTTCAAATCAGTAACAAAGATTTGTGTTTTCTATCTATAGAAAACATGTCGTTCCGGAACCTTATTGTGGCTTTAATGTTCATTGGAATTAAAGTTTGTGGTTGAGGTGAACCACAAAATCCACGAAATTTAATCCCCCTCGAAAATTAATTATTTTACAGTATTGGTTGAGCTAATGGTATTCAGAGATGTATAACTTTCACATTTCAGGGAAAATTCACCTTTAAGAATGGTCGTATATATGAGGGTATGTTTGAAAGAGATCACATCATAGAATACCCTGAGTTCACAATGGATGGAACTTCATCTCCAGATATGTCTAATATCCGAACAAGGACTCCATTACCTATGGGTAAGCTACATAGATAAACTTTATATGTCAAGTTTAATTGAAAAAGGGGGTGATGAATTTGCCATAGCTCTATGCAGTAATGTTTGTACCAATAGAATTACTTTTTTATGCCAAAGCTACAATTTTGATATTTTTAGCTCATCTGTCACAAATTTTGTATGCTATTGATTCTAAAGCTGCAATTCAGTTCACTATATGGGCCTGCATGCACTACTATGACAGATGAGATACCTAGGGCCATTTTAGCCTCTTGTTGGAGTTGACTTCATTATAATCGCAATGATGAGGTACATCTTTCTGCAAAATACTTTATTCATTTTTTATTCAGAAAAGCCTTAAAGTGCATGTTTGTGGTCACCAAACTTACAGCAGCTTCGACTAATTACAGGTCTATATATGTAGTAGTACCACTTTGAGTAAAAAGTATGTACTTGTAGCTGACTAAGAATGAGAAGGTCGTAAATACAAAATCAATACTAATAATAAAGTATTTTAAAAAAAAACAAGAAAAAATTGTTTGAAAACTACTCTTTACTTAATATTGAAAACCAACTTTTTCATCTTCGGTTTGGTCAACATGACACTTCCGATTTTTATGAAAATAGGCTCATAAGATATAGCGCATTGCGATGCAGATTTCAAGTAGGTGTGAGTCTTAAAAGGTCGTCCTGACGACTTTCTCATCCTAAGCCAGCCATGCTTACTGATTCTATTCAGGGTTGCAGTAAATCTGAATACATTGTTTTTTCCAGATAATGTGTCGGTTCACAGTAATGAAAGTCGTAACACAATCAGTCCGAGCTTCCAGATTGATTTAGATTATCTGCTCAATGAGTTTGTGGAAGCTGACAGAGATGATGAAGCCAGTCAAGTATTGTTTGTTATTACGAGACATATCAGCAGTTTGAGAAGGATTTACAGGTATTTATGTCACATGACTGATTTACAGGTATCTATGTCACATGACTGATTTACAGGTATTTATCAAATTTCATGCAAATCTCACAAGATTGAACACTGACATTTCATATAAATGACATGATTGAAAATGCCACATGACTGAAATCTGAAACCTAACTAACTATTAAAAAAACACAGAAGAATCTGCCTCATTTGGATTGGTATATAGTAGGATGTACACAACGGAGTGATGCTGTATTAAAAGCAATTTTTTTGATAACCAGTGAAAAGTGTGTGAGACAGCCAGATTGTTATGGTTGGATTTTCTTAAAACTTTCAAGTGAACAACCTTAACATGTAGATTTTTGTGAAGGAAGGAATTTAGGCTGAAATAATTTTTTACAGAATTATAGCCCTTTGTATTTTTAGTCCATATGTGATATAGAGTTATCAATTCTTGTGAAAGCAACACCTCCTTTTACTTCTGTACTCTTAAATAACAGGTTTGAGACATGTCATCTTCAAACAAGATGCGAGGATTTTATGAACATTGCAAGAATTTATTGTTGTGTTAATTTTTTTTTCTCTAAAAATCACTTAAACAACTAGGCGCAAAACAAAGCTAAACATACAAATGGATTGGTATGGCTTACCAGTGTGAAGGAATTTACTGTGTTCTATTCTACATGGTATTATGATGATATATTTATAGTTACTACAGTGCTCTCGGCTATGAAGAAAGTCCCGACAATACATTTGTGATGAATAAGATGCAGTTTTGGAGATTCCTTAAAGATACCCGTCTACATCACAAAGAGAGAACCTTGATGGATATGGATCGAATGTTAGGTACGTGATGACAGTTTAATTTCACAGTTTATCTGTAAAACCTGCTCATGGCTTCTGTCCATCTAGTAGACTTATATCATAATTTCAAAATCAGCCAAAATAAGTGTGTGACCAAAACTCCTGAAATAAATATCAAAGTCCTGTACACTATACTGTACTTAACCTCTATTTGATATCAGCAGCAAAAATAGTCCTAGAAAACTTACTCTTCCACCAGAAACTGGCAACGTCTCCACTTGTGGAGAAAAATCGACTTTGATATCAAATTTGATGGAAGGGTATGACCTGAGAAAGGGAAAGTAAAACTTTACTGATTGCAGCTGAAGACATGTTAGACTGCATTGTTGTATTTGAGTGTGTGTTATTCAGGTCATAAGAAAACACCAACAGAAGTACACAGTCCCTATGAGAGGATCTTACAGAGACAGTTTATTAACAATCTCATTGTCCTGGCCTATCACTTATACAAGAAAGATCATCCGTAAGTACTCATTCAATTTGTGCCACAGTTTACCAGCACTCAAGCCTCACAGGTTGTAATCACTCAAAAGTTAAGTGACAAGGCATCATAATCTATGTCATGTTGAAATTTCATTTCAAATTGAGATTTTGCTCACATCTGAGTCTGTGTTTTAGACTAATCTGAAGTTGGAACTATTGAAATCTTACTGTTATAAAATAAAAATAAAGATTCTGTATCGTGGTACCAATTTTGAGTCCAGCTTCACATGGCAATTCACTCAAAACTTTATTTGAGCTAAGATTTTACTTATATTGAGAGGCTTTGGACAATCAGGGTCTGATTTGACCTAAGATTAAACATTTAGAGAGTTTTTGGGCAATGGAACCAGTTAAAGAAATAGCTGTATTTTTTATCAAATCTGTATGTACATGTTTTGTATTGTTTTGATTTCATATTTCAGAGGAACTACTCCAAAGCTTGCATGGTGTGTGTCTAAACTGATTTCAGATAACATACTCAGATATGCATGCAATGTTAAAGGTTTGTGGATTTTCATATCTTAACTTGTTAATCAAATATTAGGGTTAAGTTAATGACTTGGAAATCCTTGCAAATTTCACAAATTTAACAAATTTGCTAACAGTTTTTCCTAACAAGTTTTTACCTACAAAGAACTCTATCATGAAATTAATAATTATTATTTCCAAGCAACAAATTCTGAATTTTTTTACTCATAGAAATATCTACTCATACAATTGTTTTGTAGAAATGTTTGCGTTAATGTTATTTTAAATTGGTATAGCCTGGAGAATTTGATATGAGCCTGACCTTTTGATAAGCATAATTTAACAGCTGATATCATGTCTACATGTACGAGAGGTGTTCAACTTATTTATGAACAAAACATGAACACCGATTGTGCAATAATGAATGAAAATAATTGAAATATCTTTTTTAGACCATGCGAGAAAATGTTTTAAGTTGAACATATGATCATCATACATTGTATATCTCATTTGGTTAAAGCTAAAAACAACAATTTAGTAGATGATGTTGTTTTTCCTGTTTTTAAGGCAATTGGCCCTTTTATAAGCATCAAGAAAGTGTTTGTAATTTTGTATTTTTTATTTTTAATGAGAACATCAGTAATATTTGTGGTAAGACGAGTTATTAAAGTTCTGTTTCCAGAAATTGTAAAATGGCACCAAAAATTGAAACTTGCCCAACATTGCCAAAACCTACACTATAAAGTTAAACTGGTTTTATGATATCTATGATGAATCCATTAGCAAAACGTGGAATAGTACCACAGATGGGAGTGTCCATAGAAACTATCAGTGACATTATTTCGAAACAGTTTAATGTATAGTTCTGGGAAAATGCGAAGTTCCTACGCTGAAAATCTAGAAAGACATGCCTCCCGGCCAAAAGTCTTGGAATCTAGAAATTCGAAATAAACAACATTATGTGGAAAAATTGTTTCATTATGGGGAAGCAATGCTAACTCTTAAAGAATGTTATGATAGATTATGGTATGCTATTTTAGAAAAGGTCACAGGGATAGGGAGAAGTTCATGTTTGTCCAGCATTGTGTGGTCGCGGCCGTTTTCATGGAAAGGCATTGGGTTTGTTGTTATGGAAATACGCACATCAAAATCAATATCAAATTGACGAAATTGAAAGCTGTGGTCTATGTACGAACCGTTTCAAATCATGTTTTCAACAAAAAAGTGTTACGTATCGTTCTTAGTGACTGTTCAAAGAGCATAGTGTTTCGTCCGGATTCAGCTTCAAGTCACCATATACAACGCCAAATAAAAAAAACTTAAGAATATAACTTTGATATATATCATAACCAAACAGTGGATGTCGAAGTCTTCTCATGCTTTAACAATATAATTTTCCATCTGGTTGATACTAAAACAACGATTAAAGAAGGAAAATGTAAACGTAATTATTACGTGTTTTTGGAACTACAAAACGCAAATAACAACACCGTCTACCCTAATGCTGATTATGATTTAACCGTAACGTATTGTCAATTTACAATTATTATATATACTTCTTGATACACTACTTTACACAATATAAAAGTTTTTCCTCAATTTCATTGTTAGAGTAACAAAATATCGATGTTCATTTTCTGTTCATAAATAAGTTGAACACCTCTCGTATATGTATAACCACTGTTGTATGTTTTTATAATCGGGGAGTATCACAAAGACCCTTGAGATGTAATACAAACAAAAATTTGAAATATCAATATTGCACTATTTACTTGCAGAATTTGATATTAGATCTATTTTAGATATATTTCTACATACTATAATGCATAATTAACATGACAAGATATATCGCAACATACGATAACAACAAACAAATATACAAGCAATAATAAAGTCATGGCAATCAACAATACATGTAAAGGATGGCACAAAAAAGAGCTACACATACATGCATATTCAAAGGCTGTAGGCCTGAGTGATTAATAATTATGCATATGAACGATAAACCGTGATATATTGGCCGGTATATCACGGAAAAATAAGATCTATTTAAATTCTAACATGTGGAATATGGGCAATTTCAAACAGACTGATTTTATTTGCAGAGTGTTATGTTATTTGTCGTGTTGCTATAGACAACTTTCGCTGTTTAAGTATGAAACATCCACCCCTGGAATTCTGTTTTTGCTCATTTCATTTAAACTAATTCATAATAAAAGCTCATTCTGGAGTATTTTGTATAAATGCAAATGAATTGATACATGCAATTGCTGTTGCAAGAATATAGATATAATGATAGAAATAAAGAAAGCATGTTACGAAAAGAAAAGTTTGCAGAATGTCATATTCGAGTCATAGAATTCATCACGTCATGTAGTAAACAAGACGTAAATTTCATTGATAAAGAGAGCTAATTAAACGTGGGCCCCAATACAACAGCCAAAAGTAGTACAGCTTTGAACCGTGATTTACCGGAAATTTAATCACGGAACAGTCATTTATGTTTACATGGAGTAAAATACAAACAATCATGCATAAAGGTCAGAATCATGTCAAATTTTCCAAGCTATAGCTCTACTACATGTAGTCCTAAAATATGTTGTTGAATAAGATTTAGCAGAGTTATGACCCTTGTTTGAAAACTTATTTGTGGTGTATCCATGCTTATTGATTTACTGGATAGTTCTTGTTTAATTTTAGGAAAGTTTTACTTTGAATCAAGAAGAGCTGTGAGTGCTTTAGTTCATCTTGATCAATCGTATGAAATATACCAAGTTCTTTGTTCACCTAGAGCAGTAAGTATTATACATACATCTATATATATCATCTTCACATCGTGTGCAAATAACCAAAGACCCAAAATACATGTATTTTAGGTATTTGTATTTTAGGTCTTTAAAATAACTTAAAATGTATAGGATGGTAGTAATTTTTACCTAAAAATGTGAAGCCATTGTCGTGACGGGGTTGTATGTATGTCTCTGTGTGTGTGTCGTTTAAGTCTTTTGTCAAAGCCATATTCTAAAGGATTATCAAAAGGTATATACGTGAAACTCAACATAGTAATTATAGTTATTCACCATCACAATGGGACTCCATACTAACAAGGTGGGTAACTCTGTGTCCTGTAATTATGGAGTTATCTGTCCTTGTAATACATAGAACTTTAGATCATAGATGAGCATGTATACTGTCAATTACAAGAAAATTAAGCGTCTGGTACTCCTAAACAGTGCTCTTGTTTGATTTGTTTGCATTGGATAATTCGCCTGTCTTAGGAGTGCGGTTAATTGATTGTTAAACATTCACTGAACGGATAGTGATTTTATCCCTAAGTTGTGCAGGTTATATATAATCTTCTTCTTTACTGTGCTCCCCGCTTACCATGTGCATTAATATTATACAAATCTGTGAGTAGAGTATTCCTGACATCTAGTATTCTCATTCAACCAGCATAGTTTTCATCTGAAATGTCTAGGAACTTGACTAACCACTGATTTATGAGGATAGAAATCTAGATGATAGATCATGTAACAAAATAAATTGTGTTTATACTTCACTTATTAAGGCTACTTTTCTCTCACACATGTATCTCATGATCATTAAAATATTTTATGTGTACTCAGTACATCCTGTTAAACTTTGTGTTTATTTCAGCAGAAGCCAAATGACAAATCTTTTAAAATGAGAGAATTCCTATATATGATTAAGGTAAGATCGCTTTCTTAACTTCACCAGACATCCTATATTCTAAACAGACACTCGACAATTAAAATTCCTCTTCTTTCATTCACTTGTGGGAATGGATACTATCTAAAGAAGTTTTAATACTTGTTCTAGAACTTGTTTCATGATCAACCTAGTAAAATAAATTGGTGTGTATTAAACTTGTATGATCCACACCAAGTCTTATTGTATAATGCCACAAAATGATTGCACCTGATGCTGATATCCATCCCCCTATGGAAAAGATTAACATTGAGCACAAGCTGTAAATCATAACAACATTTCTGTTTATCATGGGTTTTTATGTTTGTGTATTGTAGGATCTTGTTTATCATGCATTTTTATGTTTGTATATCGTGTATTGTAGGATCTTGTTTATCAAGTGTTTTTATGTTTGTGTATTGTAGGATCTTGTTTATCATGTGTTTTATGTTTGTATATCGTGTATTGTAGGATCTTGTTTATCATGTGTTTTTATGTTTGTGTATTGAAGGATCTTGTTTATCATGCGTTTTTATGTTTGTATATCGTGTATTGTAGGATCTTGTTTATCATGTGTGTTTGTGTATTGTAGGATCTTGTTTATCATGTGTTTTATGTTTGTATATTGTGTATTGTAGGATCTTGTTTATCATGTGTTTTATGTTTGTATATCGTGTATTGTAGGATCTTGTTTATCATGTGTTTTTATGTTTGTGTATTGTAGGATCTTGTTTATCATGTGTTTTATGTTTGTATATCGTGTATTGTAGGATCTTGTTTATCATGTGTGTTTGTGTATTGTAGGATCTTGTTTATCATGTGTTTTATGTTTATATATCATGTATTGTAGGATCTGAAGTTGATCAATGATGATTTAAAGCCAAAGGATGTTATAGAGGTTCTAGCATTTGATGATCCTAACGTGGATGATGGAGATGGTTGTTATAATCTGGAACTGGAAGTAAGTTATATACCTAAACTTGTACTTGTTATAATCTGGAACTGGAAGTTAGTAATATACCTAAACTTGTACTTGTTATAATCTGGAACTGGAAGTAAGTTATACCTAAACTTTTACTTGTTATAATCTGGAACTTGAAGTAAGTTATATACCTAAACTTGTACTTGTTATAATCTGGAACTGGAAGTAAGTTATACCTAAACTTTTACTTGTTATAATCTGGAACTTGAAGTAAGTTATATACCTAAACTTTTACTTGTTATAATCTGGAACTTGAAGTAAGTTATATACCTAAACTTTTACTTGTTATAATCTGGAACTTGAAGTAAGTTATATACCTAAACTTGTACTTGTTATAATCTGGAACTGGAAGTAAGTTATATACCTAAACTTGTACTTGTTATAATCTGGAACTGGAAGTAAGTTATATACCTAAACTTTTACTTGTTATAATCTGGAACTGGAAGTAAGTTATATACCTAAACTTTTACTTGTTATAATCTCGAACTGGAAGTGAGTTATATACCTAAACTTTTACTTGTTATAATCTCGAACTGGAAGTAAGTTATATACCTAAACTAGTACTTGTTATAATCTGGAACTGGAAGTAAGTTATATACCTAAACTTGTACTTGTTATAATCTAGAACTGGAAGTAAGTTATATACCTAAACATCTACTTGTTATAATCTAGAACTGGAAGTAAGTTATATACCTAAACATCTACTTGTTATAATCTGGAACTGGAAGTAAGTTATATACCTAAACGTGTACTTGTTATAATCTGGAACTGGAAGTAAGTTATATACCTAAACTTTTACTTGTTATAATCTCGAACTGGAAGTAAGTTATATACCTAAACTTTTACTTGTTATAATCTCGAACTGGAAGTAAGTTATATACCTAAACTTGTACTTGTTATAATCTGGAACTGGAAGTAAGTTATACGAGGGGCGTTTCAAAAGTTCCAGGAAAAGTGCTTTAAAATGTTTATCGTTTATTCAAATTACTTCAAACTTTGCATTTAAATAGAACACATCATGATACAAATAATACCATGAATCAAACACTTGAGGGTGTGCTGTATAAAATGGCACTGCTGCTATAGTAACGTCAGTAATGGCTACCCGGGGCAATTTTGACGTCACGTCATAGAAATCGTCAAACTAACCTTCACATTGCTCCCAACCATATCGCTACCATTTAACAATGACCTAAAATTACTGCATAGAACATTTGCAAAGGGCGGTATAACATCATTTCGGTCAATTTATGCCATAATTTAAATAGTCCCACTGTTGTGATCAGGTTTATTTGTCGCTATATTAGAATCACCTGTCAAATTTCAGTAAATCATTGAAATTTGACCAGTTTTTGTCTTTTGGCAGGAAAATTAAGACTTAAACAAATAGAATGGATAAACACTGCCTGTTAGGAACGTTGTTTGTCATTTGGTAGGATGTATGCATAGTATGAATGCTTCCAGACTGTCAGTGGTACCGCTGCTGATGATAATAGGAAGGTACGGCCTGTTGTGAATCAGATGCTAGACGTTACGTTGGGCGTTTTGGCTTGATTTTGTGACACTTTTGAATACTTTGCAAACGGACCCTTGGAGTGCATACGTTCAAGCGAGGCATTCTTTTAGAATATAAAGCATTGTTGTTATTGTAGCAAGTGTATTTTGCGTGTCATATGACTGACTGAGGTAGATTTAGTCAAAACATGTTAATAACGTACGGTCAAATATAACATTGCCCCGGGTAGCCATAAGTGACGTTACTATGGCAACCGTGTCATTTTGTACGACACATCCTCATGCGTTTAATTCACGGTACACTATGTATCATGAATTGTTCTATGTAAATGCAAAGTTTGAAGTATATTGACCAAAAGATAAATAATATAGAGCACTTTTCCTGGAACTTTTGGAACGCCCTATATATACCTAAACTTGTACTTGTTATAATCTGGAACTGGAAGTAAGTTATATACCTAAACGTGTACTTGTTATAATCTCGAACTGGAAGTAAGTTATATACCTAAACTTTTACTTGTTATAATCTCGAACTGGAAGTAAGTTATATACCTAAACATGTACTTGTTATAATCTCGAACTGGAAGTAAGTTATATACCTAAACGTGTACTTGTTATAATCTCGAACTGGAAGTAAGTTATATACCTAAACTTCTACTTGTTATAATCTCGAACTGGAAGTAAGTTATATACCTAAACGTGTACTTGTTATAATCTCGAACTGGAAGTAAGTTATATACCTAAACTTTTACTTGTTATAATCTCGAACTGGAAGTAAGTTATATACTTAAACTTGTACTTGTTATAATCTGGAACTGGAAGTAAGTTATATACCTAAACGTGTACTTGTTATAATCTCGAACTGGAAGTAAGTTATATACCTAAACGTGTACTTGTTATAATCTCGAACTGGAAGTAAGTTATATACCTAAACGTGTACTTGTTATAATCTCGAACTGGAAGTAAGATATATACCTAAACTTCTACTTGTTATAATCTCGAACTGGAAGTAAGTTATATACCTAAACGTGTACTTGTTATAATCTCGAACTGGAAGTAAGTTATATACCTAAACTTTTACTTGTTATAATCTTGAACTGGAAGTAAGTTATATACCTAAACTTTTACTTGTTATAATCTGGAACTGGAAGTAAGTTATATACCTAAATGTGTACTTGTTATAATCTCGAACTGGAAGTAAGATATATACCTGAACTTTTACTTGTTATAATCTGGAACTGGAAGTAAGTTATATACCTAAACTTGTACTTGTTATAATCTGGAACTGGAAGTAAGTTATATACCTGAACTTTTACTTGTTATAATCTCGAACTGGAAGTAAGTTATATACCTAAACGTGTACTTAGTGCTCCACTGGAATTAGAAAACCACCTGTTTTAAGCAGTGTCACTTGAAGTAGGCACCTGCTTGTCCTAAGTTATTTTACGGAAATTAAGCATTCCCTGTTTTATGCAGAGTGACCTGCAATTTCCTTAAACAATGTCACCTGAATCAAGAAGACAAACCTAAATTAGGACCTCCTAAACAGTGTGACATGAATTAAAAATCCACACAGCTAAACTTCCAAATGTCATTCCTTAAAATGATATAAATTTCTTCATTTTAAGACAGAGGTCCCTAATCTGACAGGATAAAAGCCTGAATCGCAACACTTTGAAAACTGTCTTGATGGTATACTAACAAACGGCACAATTATGACTTTCTGTGTTTTAGATGTCGTTCCTAGAGTTCTTTGAAGCATTGATTGGTTGTGCAGAGAGATATGTTACAGAAGCTGTTGTAAAGGATCCCAACACACCACGACCTTCCACCACAGTTACCAAAGATGATCAAAGCATGTATTCTATACCCGGCTCTCCATCTAGACTTACAAGTCATGTAAGTATCACAATAGCTCAAATCACCTAGTAAAGTCTCAATATAAAATTCAAACACTAAAATAGTTACTGTAGACTCTCATTGACCAAATTTTTTCAGGACTGAAAATACACCTGTGTGTACCAAAGGATTATATAGAACTGTTGAATTATTTAAGATTGGAATATAGTTTTATTCTGTGCCTGAAAAGTTAAGCCTCTGTCTGTGCTTTTCACAGTCAGATTCTGTACACAGGGAACAACAATATCAGATATTGAAAGTTGAACATGGTCTCTTCTATATATGAATATCATTGGACATTTTCTACCAACAACTTGTCTAAAGTGAAATATGTCAGACCTTTCAGTCCTTTGATTTGTAAGGGTTTATATTTTATTGTTACATGATGTATTAGTTACAAGTTTATATAACACAATATAGGGAGGATTAGATGAACAGTCTGTAGTTCAAGGTACACCTAGAGAACAATCACCAGAGACCACGTCACCTACACGGGCTGTATCCTCTGCTGATGAAACCACAAAAACTGGTGCTGAAGGTGCTTCATCTAAGGTACTACCATACATATATAAAAATTATGTTTTAACTTTTAATGCAGTTTCTATGTGTCTTATCTTGTATGAATTCTTCCTCCAAACTTGAGGGCATTGGCAAATTATGCAGGGATAAAACTGAATGGCTGCACACTGAATGTCACTGTCCAAGCAAAAGTATTCAATGTTAATGCTGGTTGACACATTGTCAGGACGGAGCAGTTTCCATCTGACTTATAACTGTTGACCAATTGTGTCCAATATTTAAAAAAATTGAACTTACAGTATACCTCATAATAACCTAACCATGCCTTACCAAACCATATTATATACCATTCTCTGCTTTACAATACCATACCATCCTATATTGTTCCATTGCAAACCATGCGAAACCATACAGTATCATACTATGTCATATTTGACCATACTGTACAGCCCGGTGTCATACTGTGCAATAAAATAACATACAACATTATATCATACTATGTCATATTGGACCATACTGTACAGCCCGGTGTCATACTGTGCCATAAAATAACATACAACATTATATCATACTATGTCATATTGGACCATACTGTACAGCCCGGTGTCATACTGTGCAATAAAATAACATACATTATATCATACTATGTCATATTTGACCACACTGTACAGCCCGGTGTCATACTGTGCAATAAAATAACATACAACATTATATCATACTATGTCATATTTGACCATACAGTACAGCACTGTGTCATACTGTGCAATAAAATAACATACAACATTATATCATACTATGTCATATTGGACCATACTGTACAGCCCGGTGTCATACTGTGCAATAAAATAACATACAACATTATATCATACTATGTCATATTGGACCATACTGTACAGCACTGTGTCATACTGTGCCATAAAATAACATACAACATTATATCATACTATGTCATATTGGACCATACTGTACAGCCCGGTGTCATACTGTGCAATAAAATAACATACAACATTATATCATACTATGTCATATTGGACCATACTGTACAGCCAGGTGTCATACTGTGCCATAAAATAACATACAACATTATATCATACTATGTCATATTGGACCATACTGTACAGCCCGGTGTCATACTGTGCAATAAAATAACATACAACATTATATCATACTATGTCATATTGGACCATACTGTACAGCCCAGTGTCATGCTGTGCAATAAAATAACATACAACATTATATCATACTATGTCATATTTGACCACACTGACAGCCCGGTGTCATACTGTGCAATAAAATAACATACAACATTATATCATACTATGTCATATTTGACCATACAGTACAGCGCGGTGTTATACTGTGCCATAAAATAACATACATTATATCATACTTTGGTATTTTCTGTGTTCCAGCATCAACTACATCCATCGGGTTCTAATGTAACTGCTGCAAACTCTGACGGTGGACACGGGGATGATTCCAGTCGTCATGAATCTGTTAAAGGTATGTTTTTTAGTCTCTTGTATTAAACCTGTCAAACTCGTGTGAAAGATCACCTGTAAACAAAGACATAACCTGTCTGCAGAGACCCATCAATTTTATCTTTGATCTGATAATTTTGTCTAGAAAGGTTCCTATTGTCAAACTTTAAAGATCAATCAAGGATTTCATCATTAATATTATCAACAGATTGGAAGAGAAAACAACAATTCAGCCAGGGCCCAGGTTTATTTCTAATTATGACAAAAATTCTTTCTTTAACAAAAACACCTGTCAGATTGAACACACAATTTAAAATGATGTATTTTTCTAAAAATGGTTAATAATGAAAACCATGCTATTATAAGGCACGGTGGTCAGAAAATAAGTGCCACAAATTGACTGGTCCTTTCAATAGGGGTGATACTATATAAATATACAATATATATACTATTTACCTTATATTATATATATATAATTATATTATTTATATTATAACAGATCCACAGCAGACAGACCCACATAAGAGTGCATCATTTATGAGCTCTAATACATTGGAAGATAACGAGAAACTCATGCACAGTACAGTATCAGTGGAAGGTCATACGCTAGGACAAACTGAATTTGAGGAGGGAGAAACACAAGGTGAGAATATAATACTCTAAACCATAGGAAAATATCTTATGTAATAAATTCATATAAATGTAGCTGGAGATAATTCATGTATTTTGGTAAAATAGCTGTATTTTTATGACTATGAAATATGTCCAGACAGGGTTCAGGTTTCTTTGAATTTACTATTATCATACATACTTATTTTGTTGTTTATTACTGATTCCATGTATAAAAGATCTGCCGTTTTCTTCATTTTTTCTATGTAATTGACAATTTTTCAGAATTTGGGGATTTTTATGTTTTACATTTATGGGCATGTGCTTATTGTATAATGTTTGACAGTGTAACAATCATTATTTCACAGATGTTATGTATCCTACTGATCTAGCTATCAAAGTCCCCGTGTTTGTAATACACCATGACGATGATGCTTTATCTAATGTTGGTATCATCGCTAATAAAGGTATTCTAATGCACAATGATTGAAAGTATTGGTAGTTGTCTTCCTTAGTTTGGACATATCTTTGTCATACTTGTCATGCATTATCTTACACAACATGAATCTACTGTTTTATCTGTTTGAATAGATTGAATAGACCGCTTATTCTCAGCACTGCTTCGGATTTCATTATTAATATTTTTAAGCAGCAAGTACTCTTGTGGAAGTCATGTTTTAACAAAGTTATGAGCCTTGTTTGAAATTTTTTCCCATTGATGTTCTGTGTTTCTTGAATAAGTTTGGGTTTCAACTTCAATTGTGTTGGCGTTAAGCAGAAGCCCCAAATTGCAGTCTCTTGTTTTTCTCTTCTCTCTTACTTGTGCTGTGTGAAACATTTAGAAGATAAATACAGGTAGTAGAATTTGTGGTGATCAGATGAACTTTAGTTATTTTTAGGAAATGGATATTTTTGCACAGTAGTTGGTGTTGATAGTGTTTCTTGCGAAATGTAATGTTTATATTTTTGTTCATTATCATTATAATGAATACATCAGAATGAAAAGCTCCATTTTTCAACAAGAAATAATAGAAAAAGAAAATTCTTTTTAAGTTTCCTCCAAAATAAAGTTAAAAATTAAATTTTGTCAAGAAGAACTGATTCTCAAATAAACCTTTAGAGGAATTTAATTTTTTGGGGTAAAATTATATCCATGGAATTTGATTCCCAAGTAATAAAATATGAATTTACAGTATTGTATAGTTACGAGGGGTGATCAATATATTCGATGACTTTCCTTCTTAATTTTGAAATATTGGAACTAGAGTAATGAAATTACAGGCTAATGCAGATTAATCAATTATCTCGCGATTTGTCTAAGTTCTTTATTGTTACATCACTATTTACTTGATGATGTCACTTTTTGTAACCATGGTGAAGCACGCACCGTCGAGCATCTCGGGCGTTACGTTCTTTCCGAATTTTCCCAAATGACTTGACTAAATTGTGCATGGATTCTGAGCGCTCCCAATTAGCCATTTTTATATGATTCCGTTTTTTATGTGATTGTAGGGTTTCTGTCAAACGGTTAAGTTTAAGGATAAACATCAAAAATAACACCGCGTCAGGGACACTTTCTGTTAAATTCAGCGAAATAAGACGCACAGATCTCGATCAAATGTAACTGGCGAAAACGAAGACTAGTATAGGTTTATAAAACATTAAATCGTTGGCTCCAAATCAAAACAGTTATTTCGATATTGAGTCCTAAACCCGAAAGGTCGTGCTTCAGTCTTAATTGGAATAATCTAATTCGGTAAAGCCAACAACCATTTTCTGAGTTTTGTTTCCAATAACGCATCAATATTCTTTTTATTCCAAAATACATTCAAGAAATGGCTATTTTAAAACTACTTATTTCAGTAGTAAAAGAAAACCTGTCTCATACATGGGACTGGGTATCAGTCCAGAAATGAGCCATATGCTGCTCCGACGGTGACGCTTCGAATGACGTCGCGCGACGTCCAAGGTAACGCGTCCCTTGTATGAATACAATAAGTTTATAAGTGCATTCGGTCGGAGACATCTTACTCCGAATGATGTTAAATGGCTTTGAGCCTTACTGCAAATATAAAATTGCTAGATGAAAAGTCCTCGAATATATTGATCACCCCTCGTACATTGCATTCGACATCTTTCCCCTGAATATTCTCCTATTTTATCTGTGTCTAATACGCAGCTGTGTGTAATATTTGTGTACAGATGGTCTCACCATCTGTTTGGGGCATTTTTGGGGGTATTCATCAGTGATGACTCTACTTATGTCTGTCATATATAGTGGTGGAGATAATACTGGCTTAGCATGAGAAGGTTGTAAGTACAAAATCAATATTTTGAGACTGTCTAAAAATTATTTAATATGGAAAACAAGCTTTTTCATCTTTAGTTTGGTCAACATGACAAATTACTGTTTTCATGAAAATAGACTCATGAGAAGCGCCTTATGATGCAGATCTTAAATATGTATCTGTCCTATAAGGTTGTAAGTAGTACTTTTATTTTTAAAAGTACAAAGTACTTACAACCTTCTCATTCTAAGCCAGCGATATATTGATTTTGTGCTGGACCGTGAGATTGATTTCCAGAACGTGAGACAGATGTCACATATTTGTCAAAGTTCATCTTCCTTAACCACTGATCAGATTTTAATGGAACTTTAAATTACATGAATGCCTGGTACAGAGCCTTGTTGGGAAAAGTGTTAGAAGTTTTTGGTCTCGTAAATTTTGTCTGAGTTACAGAAGTTTTAGTGCCATAAATCCTTCTTGTTAGTTACTTATTGTTGGTTTGTTGCTTACAGATATTGAGGAAGATTTGGAAGAAGAACTGGACGAAGCTACACGCCAGTTTAACTTCTGGACACACCAAATACACATATTCTTCGTCAGAAAGTTCCTGCCCACTGCTGAAAATATGATCCGTCTAAAACAAGCAGTAGAGAAACGTGTATTACAGCAAGAGAAGGAGTTTGCCAGTAAATGTCATGTGGAATCTAACCCCACTGACCTAGTGGAACCACACCAAGTTATTGTGGAGGAGAAAACTCAAGCTTAAAAACTCTTCTTGGTGGAGAACTCTTAAAAACTCTTCTATAATAATGAACTTAGGCACTGCCTTAAATGGATTTTTTAAGATATATGTCTTATTTTTGGTCTAAATCTCAAAGAAAAACTTTGACTACAGTTATTTGCTAATTGGCATACATCCTTTTGGGAATAACTGCAGTACTTGCCTATTTAATGTTGGAATTGAAACTTCAATCAGATGTATCACAATTCTTGTGAAATAAATCTATTTTTGAGCTGGATTTTATTATTTATGTGAGGTACTTGTATAGCAGTATTGTCAATTCTGGTTGGAGCTATTTGTTGATTTATACAACACATGTAAAACATGTATAAATTTTACAAACAAAAATTTTGTTTCTTTCCAATGACACAGTTTCTTGTGGTTTGGAATTGTGAATTTTATACATATGTATAACTGAATAGAACTATGTGATCAATATTATGATATGTGCAAAGTATATGTCCACAACTGTGTTAAATTGTCAATAAATCCGTCCATAAAATTACTATATTATAACATGTACATGTCATAAATTTCACACAGACCTGAATGTGGGAGATCATCTAGATACCTAGGTATCAGATGGGTATTTGTGGGTTTTCATTAAAATTGAATAATATAGACTAATAAGGCTGTGTTTTTTACCAAATTCAGTTTTCAAACTGTGTGATCTTTAAGAAACAATAAAATGTAAGCAAATATGTGCATACCCCAGTAACCCCACCACTAAAGAATGTATAGCACTACCTTAAAGAATGTTCACTCTGAATTAGAACTAAACACATTCTTTTATTTTCCTACATGGTTTATTTACAATGTTTTCTCATATACCTATTATTCAGTGCTGGAGAAAATGTGTCTGTGTATTAAATGGCCTCCTATATCTGTGATATTTATCTGTTGTCATTTTAAATCAATTACAATTCTATGTTATAGGTCTTTAAATGTGTTATATGATGTTTAAGGATGACAAATAAAGTTTTGGTTGTTGAAACCATGTGTTTGTGTTGTATGACTGTGAAAAGGCTCATTATCATGTCTGAGCAGATAAACTCCTGTTTACTGTTTGAAAGGTTCCTGGTTTTATCTTCAGCTGGTGCACTCGACTTGGTCACATTCCTGGGTTTCCTACCCATATATAGAGATGAACTGGTTGGTTACCCAGTGGAAGCTTTGCTTGTATGAGTGCTATACACTTAACATGTTATAAAGAAACTTAGAAATCTAAAGCTATGGAATCACACCCAAATTCCTCGCATCACACAACTGTCTTTTCCGTCAAAGTCAGAGGTCATAGGCCAATATAATGGGGAACACAACAAATGACCTGTCCAGCACTTACGACATGTTCGGTCAAAAGCTTACAGCATGTTTATTTATCCACTAAAAGATATGTATGGTTGCACAATTAATGTACAAGATAGAAATGTTTGGCTTGGTGAGAACATGAGAAGAACAATGATGGATGTAGAATCTCTTTAGGTACAACTGTATACTCTGCATTCTCTATCTCATTCAATACACGCACCTGAAATCACACATATAATAAACAAATTGAAAAAATACATTCTCAATGACAATTGATATATAGTGCAGCACGATCTACAGAGCAGCCCTTGTATACAGTACAACATAATCTCATCGAATATTTATATATAGTGCAACCTCTACAGAGCAGCCCTCGTATACAGTACAACATAATCTCATTGAATATTTATATATAGTGCAGCACGATCTACAGAGCAGCCCTCGTATACAGTACAACATAATCTCATTGAATATTTATATATAGTGCAACCTCTACAGAGGGGCCCTCGTATACAGTACAACATAATCTCATTGAATATTTATATATAGTGCAACCTCTACAGAGCAGCCCTCGTATACAGTACAACATAATCTCATTGAATATTTATATATAGTGCAACCTCTACAGAGGGGCCCTCGTATACAGTACAACATAATCTCATTGAATATTTATATATAGTGCAACCTCTACAGAGCAGCCCTCGTATACAGTACAACATAATCTCATTGAATATTTATATAAAGTGCAACCTCTACAGAGGGGCCCTCGTATACAGTACAACATAATCTCATTGAATATTTATATATAGTGCAACCTCTACAGAGCAGCCCTCGTATACAGTACAACATAATCTCATTGAATATTTATATATAGTGCAACCTCTACAGAGGGGCCCTCGTATACAGTACAACATAATCTCATTGAATATTGATATATAGTGCAACCTCTACAGAGCAGCCCTCGTATACAGTACAACATAATCTCATTGAATATTTATATATAGTGCAACCTCTACAGAGGGACCCTCGTATACAGTACAACATAATCTCATTTAATATTTATATATAGTGCAACCTCTACAGAGCAGCCCTCGTATACAGTACAACATAATCTCATTGAATATTTATATATAGTGCAACCTCTACAGAGGGACCCTCGTATACAGTACAACATAATCTCATTGAATATTGATATATAGTGCAACCTCTACAGAGCAGCCCTTGTATACAGTACAACATAATCTCATTTAATATTGATATATAGTGCAACCTCTACAGAGCAGCCCTCGTATACAGTACAACATAATCTCATTGAATATTTATATATAGTGCAACCTCTACAGAGGGACCCTCGTATACAGTACAACATAATCTCATTGAATATTGATATATAGTGCAACCTCTACAGAGCAGCCCTCGTATACAGTACAACATAATCTCATTGAATATTGATATATAGTGCAACCTCTACAGAGCAGCCCTCGTATACAGTACAACATAATCTCATTGAATATTTATATATAGTGCAGCACGATCTACAGAGCAGCCCTCGTATACAGTACAACATAATCTCATTGAATATTGATATATAGTGCAACCTCTACAGAGCAGCCCTCGTATACAGTACAACATAATCTCATTGAATATTTATATATAGTGCAACCTCTACAGAGGGGCCCTCGTATACAGTACAACATAATCTCATTGAATATTTATATATAGTGCAACCTCTACAGAGCAGCCCTCGTATACAGTACAACATAATCTCATTGAATATTGATATATAGTGCAACCTCTACAGAGCAGCCCTCGTATACAGTACAACATAATCTCATTGAATATTTATATATAGTGCAACCTCTACAGAGGGACCCTCGTATACAGTACAACATAATCTCATTGAATATTTATATATAGTGCAACCTCTACAGAGGGGCCCTCGTATACAGTACAACATAATCTCATTGAATATTTATATATAGTGCAACCTCTACAGAGCGGCCCTCGTATACAGTACAACATAATCTCATTGAATATTTATATATAGTGCAACCTCTACAGAGGGGCCCTCGTATACAGTACAACATAATCTCATTGAATATTTATATATAGTGCAGCACGATCTACAGAGGGGCCCTCGTATACAGTACAACATAATCTCATTGAATATTTATATATAGTGCAACCTCTACAGAGGGGCCCTCGTATACAGTACAACATAATCTCATTGAATATTTATATATAGTGCAACCTCTACAGAGGGGCCCTCGTATACAGTACAACATAATCTCATTGAATATTTATATATAGTGCAACCTCTACAGAGCAGCCCTCGTATACAGTACAACATAATCTCATTGAATATTTATATATAGTGCAACCTCTACAGAGGGACCCTCGTATACAGTACAACATAATCTCATTGAATATTTATATATAGTGCAACCTCTACAGAGGGGCCCTTGTATACAGTACAACATAATCTCATTGAATATTTATATATAGTGCAACCTCTACAGAGGGGCCCTCGTATACAGTACAACATAATCTCATTGAATATTTATATATAGTGCAACCTCTACAGAGGGACCCTCGTATACAGTACAACATAATCTCATTGAATATTTATATATAGTGCAACCTCTACAGAGCAGCCCTCGTATACAGTACAACATAATCTCATTGAATATTGATATATAGTGCAACCTCTACAGAGGGGCCCTCGTATACAGTACAACATAATCTCATTGAATATTTATATATAGTGCAGCACGATCTACAGAGCAGCCCTCGTATACAGTACAACATAATCTCATTGAATATTTATATATAGTGCAACCTCTACAGAGGGGCCCTCGTATACAGTACAACATAATCTCATTGAATATTTATATATAGTGCAGCACGATCTACAGAGCAGCCCTCGTATACAGTACAACATAATCTCATTGAATATTTATATATAGTGCAACCTCTACAGAGGGGCCCTCGTATACAGTACAACATAATCTCATTGAATATTGATATATAGTGCAACCTCTACAGAGGGGCCCTCGTATACAGTACAACATAATCTCATTGAATATTGATATATAGTGCAACATCTACAGAGGGGCCCTCGTATACAGTACAACATAATCTCATTGAATATTGATATATAGTGCAACCTCTACAGAGGGACCCTCATATGCAGTTCAGCCTCTATAGAGCAAAACCTTATTGGAGTGGTAAATATTGGCATTTGTTTAGAGATTGTTGCTATACAGACGGCTGTTATAGAGAACATAACATACTGTATGACTATAAGTCTAACACACAATCAATAAAATAGTGATCCAGAAATAACCATTTATTATTATATTTACCTCTATAAAGCAACAACAACATCAGTACTGTAAAGTAGTTTAAAACAGAGCAATGTCAGTTCAATCTCGCCAGAGCTTTCCTCTTTTGAGTCACCGCCTCTTTTTTAACTAAGGAACTTAATATGGTTCCAGAAGTAAGAACTGTTAATTTTACCTGTCCAGAAAAACTACCTTTGTACAACAGCTGAGAGGATTTTGCTCTGGAGAGTTTATACAGTATAAACTGTCTGTATTGACACTTATCTGCCAGTCCAACAGTCTTGGTGTATCCACTTTTCAGTGTAAAATACAAACCATGTCGCTAAACATCTTTGTGAAGCATGATATAACGTTTCAAGTGCATTTCAAAATTCAGTCTTATTGTACAACAGAGCACCTTTAGTTTAACAAACATGCTAATGAAATAATCCAAGTTCTTCCATCCAAAGGAAGTTATTTAGCACCAAACAAACGTTTCCAAGAAACATATGCCTTTTCTTCTATAAAATACTATAAGATTTACCTCAACATTTCTTAAACCACCGTCTGTATGGATTTGATCATGCTCAGCTTCAGTGAGTTTCCAGAGGTAACAAACATCTTTTTGATGTACAGCCAACAGTCCCTACAATATATCCATGCCAGATTTCTTAAACATTCGTATGATACAGGCTGAAACATTTTATACAGGGTGATCCGATAAACATAAGTCAGTAACAACTTTTAATATCAGTTTTAGTTATGGAGCTATCAATTTTGACCTCTAGTTTCATTTATAACGAAATAATAATGTCAACTTTAATTTGTGTGAACAATTCTGTCCCTTAATTCTGAATGAAAGAGGACCACACAACGAAATTACACCCATTTTGCAAGACATGGAACAGTCTATATACGGCTCCCCCAATTAAGCTCCTGGTTGTGGTTTTTTCACATGTTTGTCACCAGTTTCATTTTTAGCTATGGTCACATGTGCAGGAATCTATTTAGGAACTAGAGGTACATTATGATTTATGTCCAGACAGGAGACTGATGTTTAACTGCAGCGGGTTTTTTTTTGGAAGATGCGTATATATGCTCCTGTTGAGTATACTTTCAATGCTGCCATTGAGTCCGTTAGAGTGCAATACAACATTTTGTCTTGTTTCCCTGCGCCGAGACAGCTTCAGGGTAGGGATCGTGGATTAGTCAATGAGCCACTCTTGCATTATGGGACTGACAATAAAACAGTACAACAGTCTGAAGATTTGATGGAGACGCCAAACTGCCTTTTTCAGAACGCATGGTACAGTTTCAAAACAACACATACAACATATACTTACTGTAGCTCCATCAAAGTTGAACGCAAATGATTCAAACTCTGTTCTCTCTGGATGTGCTGTAGTCATAACATCTTGAGCCTGTAATGTTAAATGCATGAAGACATGGTTCATTGCAGTTTGCATCAACAATACATGAATATTAGTATAGCTTGGCCAATTTGACACGAAACTGACCTTTATGCATGAATATATAACAAGGTTCTTGTTTTGACTACATGTATATCAATTTCCGCCAACAAATCGTGCAATATCAGATTCAAATTTGTGTTTGTATTCGAGTGTCTTCGTGATATATCTCGACTATTGAAACATACATCACAGACAAGTCTCGACTGTTAAATTATGTTAATCAAAAGGTCAGGTCCGTGTCAAATTCGCCAATCTAAAGCAAACCTTAACAGTAAACCAGCGGTTAATAATTTAAACAGCTGATAAATTTCTTAAAACTTGTATGCAATCATGACAATTTTTATTTGAAATATGTTTTGAAATTATTATCATGTATTTAAAGTATGTAGTTAAGATAATAAACGTTTATATAACAAGAGCTGTTGGAGGACAGCCGCGCTCAACTAACAAGTTTTTGATAGCGAAACAAGAAATCAAAATATATGACAAGGTCATTCAAGCTGGGCAAAATTCTGTCAACATCGATGCTAGAGCTATAGGCCTTGAACTAGAACAAGTAAGAATAATAACTAAATTGCTTTGTTTTGTAATAAATCATGTCCCGCTAAATATTGAATAATTAAGGTATCTCTGTACAGTGTACATCTAGAATGCACTCAATTAATCCATTGTTTTTGGAAAGTTTCCCTGAGGGGTATGTCCCAGACTCCCCTTACATAATCACATTCTGCAAAACAAAAATCCCAATTATGGGACCTGTCCCTGATCTTAGATGTTCAAAGTAGACAAGTGTGCAAAGTTTCAGTGGAGACTCAGATATCAAATTACACGCAAACTCTTATTGTAAGTCCAAAAGGGGCATAATTCTGCAAAAAACAAATCACAGTTAGGTGACCTGTCTCTATGAGTTTAGATATTCACATTGAACAAGTGTATCAAGTTTCAAACCATTGCCTTCAGTGGTTACAGAGATACCAACTTACATACAACATCTTAACATATACTACACAGGGACGCTGGTGCTGACGCCGACGCATGGGCTAGTAAAATAGCTCGAGTTTTCTTCGAATAGTTGAGCTAAAAAGTTAAACTATGGACATTCAAATACTTACATTACATAAACTTAATCCAATAAAACATAATACAACGATATAACCCTGTGTCCCAATCATGGTTAATGTTAATCTAATACTATAGAATCAAATTCTGAAAGGTGGCAATATGTGAACACTGACGTTGCTGTACTGATTAGGTCTCACTTTTACCCTTTGGTGGAACAAGTTTGGTATCTTACCATACACTGTATACATGGATACAACCTTGTTGCATCAAAGGAACAAACAAGTCCTGTTATCTGCCTTCTGTCATAGTACATACAAAGTGAGTACACCATCTGTTCTGGTCACAATCTTGCTACAATTGAAACATAATTTGTTACCAATACAAAGTGTTTATGTAGTACATTCTTAATCATTACATAATCAATTAGCAAATAGGACAGTTTAATTATTTACAGATCATATAAAATGAAAGGAAAAGAGAATCTGGGAAATATTCAAATGTCAATTTCGAAATATGATTAGACCTACATACTGCTTCAACTATACTATGTAATATAAATACAACAACGCTACTAAAACTTTAAAAATTGTAACTGCGTCAGATGATTTTAAATGATAATGATGTTCTATTGAATGGACATTTGAGCAATAGAGTAAATAAGAGAAATAATCAGTGTTATTTGGTAAAAACAACTTATATTGTGTAGATTATGTCTATTGAAAATTGGAATGTATGGACCACTGGAATCCTAGATGAGTCAGAGCATTCTCCGGAATATTAAATGTCATCACATTATATACGTACACCATAATTCAGCGCCGTAACTACACTAGGGCTAGCCGAGGCAGCTTTTTGAGGAAATTTGTAATCAACTTATATCTAATGAAGTGCCTGAACAACAAAATATATTTCAAGCTGCTGCATGTTATAAACAAGGAGTGCAGTTTGAGGCACTCGATGTGCACCTCAATGGTAGTATACCGGAAAATTGTATTTTATTATGTAGAAGGTCAGTGGTACCCGGCACACCCTCCCCTAAATATCATTGAAACCCATGACGTTCTGAGAGTAAAAGAAGTAAATATGCCAATTTTCGCTCGATACCCTGACATGATCTACTATAAACGATCAACTTCGTGATCGGGTGAGCTACACACTTCAGAGTATAAGCATGTGCACTTAGAGGTGTTTTCTTTGAGCTCATGTTTGTCATGAATGTGCAGGATGCCCCGTTTCAATACCAAAACAAGGGACCAAAGAATGTAGCAGATGAATTCGTTGGCTTAAAATGTGGGAGTAGGGCATTGATTCCTTTATTTCCTTGAAGAAAATCGTTCACGCTTTCCCTTAATTCAAATGTTCATCCATCGAGTTCGTAGGGTATGCTGATGAAAGATGTCTCGAATAGAAGAACGACCCTGTCGCCAATGATGCTCATCAGATAAAATGAGATGCCCTTTGTATCGCCTTCACAGTCGTGAGCTGTATCAGTAGCTCTAATCAATTAGAACAAATAGTTTCTAGGCTACGTAGATCAATCAGTGAATACTATCAAATACAGAATAATTATGTTTTTGGACTGGCGCTCAATGTATAATTCTAGCTCGCTTCGTTCGTCTATTTTCTGATATGTCAATGTTTATAAAGTGTAGTCGGTGGTATAATTACGTGATTTGAGAAACGTTCTAGGTTAACAAATCCACCGGACCCATGGAGTATTTTCTGTAGGCTAGTCAAACGAGTGAACGTAAATATATTTATTTAAAGTTATTTTCTTTCTTGTTATTCAGGAACGAAATAAAGTGTGCCCGTTCAGAACTGTTTTATTCTTTATTCAAAGTTTAAAAAAGAAATCTCAGCCAACTGGGGGGCACGGGCCCTCGTGCCCAGTGTATAGATCCGTACCTGATGTCTTTTCAAAGATGATTGCACGACTGTTTGGTTACATCCTCGGATATGTCTTTTCAAAGATGTTTGTGCGACTGTTTGGTTACATGAAAACACGAAGCTGCACCCTGTGTAACCCGATAATATGTGTTAGCCAGGGTACTGCTGTTCTAGCCAGAGCGGAAAATGTATTCTGAGCCTGTTTCAATTATTTCGTGTCCATACCAGTAAATCGATGAACATGCATATGTATGCAGTAGTTCTTCCTCGACATGCACATGTTTTTTTCGACCAGAAACGTCAGATCCGATTTTAAACTTGATAAATGCATGCGTCCAAAAGTCCAAAGTTTCGTCTATAAAAAATAATTTCTAGACGGCGGAGAATATACCAATTTCGTGAATATGTAGCGAAGTAATAATAGCAATTATTAATTGCTTATGACTTATTGTCACACTTTGTAATGTGTATGCCTTATTGCAACTGCCAGAATTGAATATACACAGTGGTATGTAGTTCTGGATACCATAACTAAATGATCTTTTATTGTTACTGATGTTGATGAATTGGAATAATCACGGAAATGGAATAATCATCGGCTAAGAAGCTTGGAGTAAGTGGTATGAAAGTACCTGCAAGACATTATTGGTCAACTGCTTGCGATAAGACAAGTACCTGTGACGATATTACGGCTACAGAAGGTCGAAAACCAACCAACGGTATGTAGTTTAGAAGTCTATATTAGCTCACCTTAACAGAATATAATTCTTGCAAGGTTAAATTCATTACATTTTGGAAAGAAAACTTACCTGTAGTACATGCTTTAATATATCGCTAGCTTAGATTCAGAACGTCGTAAGTGACATTGTTAGACAAATGCATATTTGAAATATACAACACAAGGCACATCTTATGAGTCTATTTTCATGCAAATCGGAACTTGTCATGTTGACCAAACTGAAGTTGTAAAAGCTTGTTTTACCAGACATAAAGAGTGTCAGACAGTTTTTCTTGTTTTCTCAAAATATTGATTTTGAAGTTATGACCTTCTCATGCTAAGCCAGCTGCTCGTATGTTTTAAAATCATCTTTTCTTCTTAAACTAAAAAGACCTTGGACTTCAAGAGCAGAGACAGCAATTTTATGTGATATAAGGAATCAGGCCGTGCAAGCCTGTGTCTTTCCAAATAGACTTCTTGGTTCTTTAATGAGCCCGGTCTACAGCACCGATACACACGATATTAACTCTGGGTTTCCAACCTTTTCAATTCTAGTTGGGTCCTGTCTAGTTCAAGCTTCTTAGACGATGATTATTCCATTTCAATAAAAGATCGTTTAGTTATGGTATCCAGAACTAGGTCCTATCCTGTCTGATATTGGAACATGTGACCTAAGGATTGGATGTCAAAAGTGCTTAACACTTGGCAACCGTGGCCAACATGTTTCAAAACATGGCATGAACAAAGTCAGAAAGACAAATACGTTCCATTTATTAAAAGACATGTACAACAAAACAAGTACAAAATATAATAAGTAAATCAACAATTAACAATTGCAGAGAATTATAATGAAATATTATGTCATGTTTGTAAACATCACAAATGCCAAGTAAGTTTTATGATGTCACAAATAAAATGCACAGACAAAAATGCTAAACAATCTACCAACATGCCTACAGGTACAGTAAAGTTCCGTTAATTAGGTACCTCCTTAGTTTAGTGGTTAGTGCGCTTGTACTAGCATATATACTTATATGAATTACTTTGGAATCTTACAGATACAGTAGAACTTTAATGCTTTGAACTATCTTTGGACAAGGAAACTAATGTGAGTTATCAACTATAAGTCTTGTTACAAGTCATGTACAGTTTACATGTAAATGTAGCATTATTTGGCTGGGACTGAAGAACCAGATCAAGGTTTTCAACGTGTTGGTTGCGAAACTGATTTGTCTTTAACTTAAAAATTCAAAATGGTCAAATATTGAAACCAATCAGCTAATTTTTGTGGAACTGAAGTGTATGATTACATTATTTCCCCGAGCTGAAAATTACAGTACCACAGTCTATCTTTAATAGAAGATTCATTAACCAGCACATGTGAACAAAATTTCATGTTCTGCAACATTTAAGTATAGAGGGAAAATATCACAAAGAGTACAGTTAACTCCTTAATGAGAGGGATTTTATTTATGGATTTTGTGGATGATTTGTACCACGAATTTCAATCCCCCACGAATATTAATAATTTCTATAGTATATGACTTAGTGCATAGCATATCCTGGAAATTAAGTCCCCACAAAATGTTTTTTCACCAAAACCAAGAAATTTTGTCCCATTGAAATTAAATGATAAGGTAAAGTCGGTTATCTAGAGAAACACATGATTGTATGCCATGTACATGTATGACAAAACATTATTTTCTGGATAAATATGTTGTGCAAAATTCTATACAATGTTTTAAGTATAAAGTGCTGTGGACAATGTTAATAAAGTTAAATGGAACAAAACATGCAAGTGATTATCTTTAAACCAGTTCCAAACAGATCACAAAAAATAAATTTCTCTGACATTTACTTACATATTCCCAGACTCAACATCTGCATGCTATGGTGAATCACAAAATCTCGGTTAAACTGCCTTACAATTTCTTGTTATCTATTCCATAAAATTATGCCTTGACTCATGATGCCATATTTCCATAAAAAAGTTTCAAAAACATACTAATTGAGGAATGATGGGAACATGTGAAAATAACAGGTAAATCAAAGATTTATAATGTTCAGGGAGGAGTGAACAAATTTGATGTCAATCAAATGAATCAAGACCTAAATATCAAGTTAATGAGTAACTTCAAGATGCAATTTGACTTAAGCGTCCATATGTATTAGACAAACAAAAAGTAAGGATTAAAGCTTTAACTAAACGGAAAAATTAAACAATTATGTGAAGCACAGATAATTTATTTCATCAAAATCAGAGTCTAACATTTTGCTCCATTCAATTATGCTGTTAGTTAGATCTGACAACACAACATAACAGGTCACATTCACATGCCCTCTATAGCGCATGCTATAGTATGGCTACTCACCTGTTTATGTACTAAAGTCAGTCTAGTATAAACTCTATGTATTAACCATCTCTCTCACTGTAAACTAGGTAGTACAGCAGAGAGGTTCTCTGCCATTTCAGATTTTGAAAGTATCGATTTGATTTGGTGATATAAAGTTCACATCGACATGACCCCATACAGGATGTAGTCAGATCCTATATCAGCGTTAAGTATTGGAGCATATTATGGGTCTGATTTTAATGAGATTGCAAAGATAATAAGCGTCAACCTGCACTTCATCATAATCAACAAAATATGGCAAAAATCACTTACAGACATGATAACACTATATTAAACAAACACTATAATGCAGCTGTAAGAAGTCAGGTGGCACTTCTACTTTTTTTAATTCATCAATGTATTAATAAGAGAAAATGAGTATTTAAAAACTAATAAAAAATATTTAACAAACATTAAAGTTAACGCAATTTTGTTTGAATAGTATCACAACAATTATTTATAAGCATTCTCATTATTTGCCTGTTTGAAATATATTCGCCAGACAAACATGGAGCATCTTTTTTATTTAACATACCGGGGGTATCCAAATATAAAATATTTACAAATTGTAACAAATTGCACAAAAAACCTGATTACAATCAGACAAGTCTATTACATCACACTTTGTACAGCTGATAATGGAGTCAGCCAGTCACCCATACAAGCATACTGTTTATCAAAATAAAAACGGATTTCAATGACAAAAACAATGTGCACAATGTAGTCACTAAAGTGTTTGCCATAAACATAATAGGAATGATGTTTCAACAACTCAAAATTGCAACTACAAAGTTTTAACATAAACATGAAATTGCATACATGATATAACAGTGTAAGAAAACAATGAAAAACAACAGAAAAATAAATATTTTCTGAAAGACTTTGAACAATGTGCAAAATATAGACGGAGACTAATAATATTTAATAAAATCTGATATGAACGATAAAAATCTTTCCTAAAAAGTGAGTAATCTCCCCTGACAAACAGCAAAACTTGTCTCCCTTGGAAACCAACAAACTCAAGCGCCCATGATATCATAAAATGATCTTCTCTTTCAACCTAAGAAAGTTGAGTAATATCCTAATATCCTGTGACAACCATCAAGAATTACCCCCCTTCTCCCTTCAAGAGGCAAAATGCATTGATCAATCTTCCTTGGCAACAAGAATATTATCCCCCTTGGCAACCCACAAACACTGAGTAGCATCCATTGGCAACTACTTAACATTGAGAAATCTCCCTTACAATAACCAAACATGAACAACAGAATATCTTATGTTACCACACTGACAATTATCCCACAAACAACAATTGGCACATGCTTGTCAAAGACGTCATTTTAATGTTAGTGACCATTAATAACAATGGACAATAATAGCATTTTAATATATGTTTTACTTAAATTACATCTCTTGGAACAATAAACAAGAGGGTCCAAAGGGCCCTGGGTCGCTCACCTGTTTGGCCTAGTGACCTAGATTTTGGCCCAAATGACACAGTATCTAACTTGACCTAGATTTTATAGAGATAAACATTGTGACCAAGTTTCATAAAGATAGAGTCAAAATTGTGACCTCTAGTGTGTTCACAAGCTTTTTCAATGATTTGGCCTCGTGGCCTAGTTTTTGACCCCAGATGACCCAATATCGAACTTGACCTAAATTTTATAATGATGATCATTGTAATCAAGTTTCATAAAGATAAGGTCAAAATTGTGACCTCTAATGTGTTCACAAGCTTTTTCAATGATTTGGCCTCGTGACCTAGTTTTTGACTCCGGATGACCCAATATCGAACTTGACCAAAATTCTATAGTGACGATCAGTGTGATCAAGTTTCATAAAGATTAGGCTCAAATTGTGACCTCTAGTGTGTTCACAAGCTTTTTCAATGATTTGGCCTTCAAAGGCTTGTGACCTAGTTTTTGACCCCGTATTACCCAATATCAAACTTGACCTAGATTTTATAGAGATGATCATTGTGATCAATTTTCATAAAGATTAGTCACAAATTGTGACCTCCAATGTGTTCACAAGGTTTTTCAATGATTTGGCCTAGTGACCTAGTTTTTGACCCCAGATGACCCAATATCGAACTTGACCTAGATTTTACAGAGATGATCATTGTGATCAAGTTTCATAAAGATTAGGCTCAAATTGTGACCTCTAATGTGTTCACAAGGTTTTCCTTTGATTTGACCTAGTGACCTAGTTTTTGACCCCAGATGACCCAATATCGAACTTGACCTAGATTTTATGGAGATGATCATTGTGATCAAGTTTCATAAAGATTAGGCTCAAATTGTGACCTCTAATGTGTTCACAAGGTTTTCCTTTGATTTGACCTAGTGACCTAGTTTTTGACCCCAGATGACCCAATATCGAACTTGACCTAGATTTTACAGAGATGATCATTGTGATCAAGTTTCATAAAGATTAGGCTCAAATTGTGACCTCTAATGTGTTCACAAGGTTTTCCTTTGATTTGACCTAGTGACCTAGTTTTTGACCCCAGATGACCCAATATCGAACTTGACCTAGATTTTATGGAGATGATCATTGTGATCAAGTTTCATAAAGATTAGGCTCAAATTGTGACCTCTAATGTGTTCACAAGGTTTTCCTTTGATTTGACCTAGTGACCTAGTTTTTGACCCCAGATAACCCAATATCGAACTTGACCTAGATTTTACAGAGATGATCATTGTGATCAAGTTTCATAAAGATTAGGCTCAAATTGTGACCTCTAATGTGTTCACAAGGTTTTCCTTTGATTTGACCTAGTGACCTAGTTTATGACCCCAGATGACCCAATATCGAACTTGACCTAGATTTTATGGAGATGATCATTGTGATCAAGTTTCATAATGATCAGGCTAAATTTGTGACCTCTAGTGTGTTCACAAGCAATTGTGAACGGACGACGGACGACGGACGGACGGACGACGGACGGACGGACGACGGACGACGGACGAAGAGCGATCACAAAAGCTCACCTTGTCACTTTGTGACAGGTGAGCTAAAAATGTTACATCTATTTCCAAAAGAGGTACAGTAAAACCTTGTTATCTCTAGGACTAATTGGGACAAGCCAAATGATTGAAATAAACCGAGAGCTCGACATAGCGGTGTGATATACGTATACAACATTTATCATTTATTTAGCAAATTCGCAGGGACTTGAAATTTGCTTGAAATAAACTGGGTGCTTGAGTAACGATGCTCATCTTAACAAAGTTTTACTGTAAATCGTCAAGAAATGAATATAGAATTTCAATTGATCTCATGACATATAATATATTCTCTGTATCATATATATAAACATTATTAACATACAATGAAACACTTAATATGGTCTTTGGATTCTGTCAAAACTACCGATACTCATAACTTATCCACAACAAAACAAACGTACATGAATTATGCTTTATCCATAAATTGTAGAATACATGAAGTTTTGGTCACAAGTAAAACAACAAATTCAAAAGCCAAAAATACATTTTACACAAAATTGAGATTTTCTACAACATAATAAACATAATATTCCTGTCTTTGTCAACATGCCGACCTTAATTAAACATTTTCTTTCATACGATATCACACCAATAAATAAACCAGAAGGCTTGGAGACACAAATCTATATGTCTCTTACAATAGGTTGTAACTCTGGTACTATTCATCTGACGAGCCCTGACAATATGCACAACAATACTTAGTTCAACTGATTTATGTGAAGTTTCATCGCAATCTAATCGGTGGTAAAACAATCAGAGAGTAACTGTGTAAGAACATCCAGACGGACATGTACAGTATGTCTACATAACAATATGTTGAAGATATACATTTCCTTAAAATATATACAACTTGGTCTCATTGATTCATGTTTAAGAACTCAACAAAATGATGGCTAAATCAGACTGAAGTACAGTGAGCATCCTTCCAATGGTAAAATATAGACAAGCAGTGCAAGGAGCTGATTTAATGAGATAAAATGTTAGTCTAGCATTTTTTCACGATCAGCATTTTTTATACAGGAAGTGATGGCACCTGAGTGAGATATAGTTTATGTGATAATTATTATCAAAATAGAAGATTGTCCAAGTAACAAGGTCAGACTGTATAACACAAGGTCAGACTGTGTAACACAAGGTCAGACTGTATAATACAAGGTCAGACTGTATAACACAAGGTCAGACTGTATAACACAAGGTCAGACTGTATAACACAAGGTCAGACTGTATAACACAAGGTCAGACTGTATAACACAAGGTCAGACTGTATAACACAAGGTCAGACTGTATAACACAAGGTCAGACTGTATAACACAAGGTCAGACTGTATAACACAAGGTCAGACTGTATAACACAAGGTCAGACTGTATAACACAAGGTCAGACTGTATAACACAAGGTCAGACTGTATAACACAAGGTCAGACTGTATAACACAAGGTCAGACTGTATAACACAAGGTCAGACTGTATAACACAAGGTCAGACTGTATGACACAAGGTCAGACTGTATGACACAAGGTCAGACTGTATAACACAAGGTCAGACTGTATGACACAAGGTCAGACTGTATGACACAAGGTCAGACTGTATGACACAAGGTCAGACTGTATGACACAAGGTCAGACTGTATGACACAAGGTCAGACTGTATAACACAAGGTCAGACTGTATGACACAAGGTCAGGTCAGACTGTATGACACAAGGTCAGACTGTATAACACAAGGTCAGACTGTATGACACAAGGTCAGACTGTATAACACAAGGTCAGACTGTATAACACAAGGTCAGACTGTATAACACAAGGTCAGACTGTATGACACAAGGTCAGACTGTATAATACAAGGTCAGACTGTATAACACAAGGTCAGACTGTATAACACAAGGTCAGACTGTATAACACAAGGTCAGACTGTATAACACAAGGTCAGACTGTATGACACAAGGTCAGACTGTATAACACAAGGTCAGACTGTATAACACAAGGTCAGACTGTATAACACAAGGTCAGACTGTATGACACAAGGTCAGACTGTATAACACAAGGTCAGACTGTATAACACAAGGTCAGACTGTATAACACAAGGTCAGACTGTATAACACAAGGTCAGACTGTATAACACAAGGTCAGACTGTATAACACAACAGCAGTAACTACACTAAATTAATGCATTTTTTATAATTTTGTACAAGTTCAGAATTCCTTCACCCATCAAAAAAAAACTTTTGTTCCTTTAAAATGTTGTTTGAATTAATTTTTTTTCATATTTTATCTGTTGATAGGAATGTAATCTGACAAATTGAAACAAAACCCACAAAAAAAGAGTATGATAATCCAGTACATGTGTGTATAATATCAAGTCTTTGGAAATATAGAAAATAAAATCTCATCTTTGGATAAAAACCTAGACATTAATTAATTCATAAAGACCCTAACACACAAATAAGGCACAGAATGTTTCATAACAACACAATTCATCATAAAACTATCTAAAATAAAATTCATGAGTAAACAATCACGATATTCACTGATTAATCACATGTTTAATATTTGTCCCTAGTGAGACCACTTGCACATTTAACAAAATAACAAAAAATGAGCATTATAAAAATGCGAGATTTCTCTTGTTTATAATTTATATTCAGTTGCTATAGCCACTCATACTTCAGGATCAGGAATGCTGAAATTCATATAATCGTCATCATCAAATCTTGTCAATGGACGACCTCGTTTTTGTGTAGAGAATTCACTGCCGGAGTCTACATCGTCCCCACCACTCAGCTCATAGCTTTTCTACAAATACAAATAAGAAGACACAGAAATCATTAGTTGAAAATAAAATAGTTGAATAAATGTTACACTTTCTGCTGAACTTGTTTAATCAATTGATTTGGTTGTCAGCTTATAACTATGAATAGACAAGTCATTGAAGTAGCTTCAAGTTTAATATAGAGACTGAAATAACTGCCCATATCATTCAATTTCAATACTTCTGTCACTAAATCACTTTGGACATCTGGAAAAGTTGAAATCACTTGATATACATGTGCTCTTAAATTACTCAATTCAAGCACTCATTCCATTTAATCTGAACATTTAGTCATTCACTTTGAACAATGTTGATTAAGTTGCGCAAGATGAATGCCCATGATATTACCCGTGTCATATGTTAAGTTTAAAGGAGAATACAAATTACGTTAAAATCCTGCAAAACCCTTCACATTCTGTGTTACAACTTTTCCATTAATACAATTACAATTTTTATAACGATTGAAATAAGCACAGCTTGTGAATACATGTACATAGTGATCTCGACAATCATGCATGGACTGTAAGACAACATATAATATCATTGAGTGAAGTAGTCCTTCAGGTGAGCTTATAGCTGATTCATAACTTGGAAGCAATGCTAACAACAACAATGTGCCATACTTGATATATCCCTGATATACCTTACAATTATCATATCATGGGCATACATTTTTGTGGATTGTGTAGGAAGGGCAATTTGATGGGAATATAAACTGTAAGAAATCAAATCTTTAAAGTAGAAAGTGAACTATTTGTGGAGATACATTATAATATACACCCAAGTTCATCTACCAAGACCATGACAATTTGTTCCTGTTGAAATGCACTAATTTAGTAGCAAGGGACTGCACATATAATTTATACTTTTATTAAAATACACAAAAAAGTGAACAAGATTTTCAGTGAATATATAATATACAGTACAAACTAAACCAGTAGATAACATGCTGCATTCAACATAACAATGTGTTTCAGGCATGAAATCCATAGGATGTTCAGTGTCCTTGTCAACAATAATACTAGCCTGGTATACAAACAAACATTGATAATGTAAGGTGGTACCGATGCAAGCTATTTTTTTATTGAGCATAACATTTTGTTTGAAACATTAGAGTCTTAGAGCCTAGGTCCCACTGAGCATTTTTGCCTTTGGAATGTACTCCCTTTTTTTATAAATGAGCACCTGAAGGCATTGGAAAAAGGTCCTCATGATCCATAGGTAGCTTCGAGGAAGTAATTATTAAATTTGTGAAATCCCTGCTCCTGAGTACTACCAAAGCTCATTTATTTTAATCAGGAGTATATCGCCGAGGCAAAAAATGCTCAGTGGACCTAGGCCTAATACAAAACCTGAAACAAAGTGTCTCATCTCCATATCAAGTTAACATTATCAATGTTTATTTGTATACAATATAAACAGTACATACACAAACAATTTAAAGCCATACAGAAACTCTGGCAGCGCCTAGCAACAGAGGCAATGCTAGAATTATAACCAACAAGCTATACATGTGAAGCCCTGCATGATCAGGTATCCGTTGCCTAAGCAAAGCACTACCGAGCGCCTTCATTCAGTTGCCTCGTGTTCAATTAAATATAGAAATCATGGATAACCTCCTGTGGAAAGCGCTATGTATTGCTTCGCCAAGGTAACAGGCAATAGGTTACATTAAACAAGGGTAGCAGGTGTCACGGTAGACTGGTTATACTAAACATACACTTACCCACCAATTGCTCACCAGCTTTCTAATTAAATACAAACATAACTAGAATGTGATTGGTCACAATTGTACAGTCATGTATGTCTCCAATAAAGGGACATAACTCAGGTAATAAGCATCTTATCTAAACTTTCTGTCTATATACAAACCGAGGATTGGTACCAACTATTCATATGAATTTATTTTGAAGTCTTACCAATCATTAAGGAGAACAAGCACAGACAACGTATACTGACTTACATTAAGACAGGCATCCAGCACAAAACAATATAACTCCCCCAATCACTCTATTTGCATAGGAATCAGTCGTGTAATCAATGTTCCCATTATAAAACATGTGTAAGAATTAACATGATCAAGTTTACAACTAAAGCTACTTATTACACAAAAGCAGCACTTACTTTAAAGGGCATGCTGATAATTGGAGCATTATGGGAATCTGTAAACCTCAGGGGTCTAGATGAAGCTGGTTCCTGCAAGTTTTTCATATGTAAATCATCAGTGTTACTGTCCATATCAGCAGAAGCAGGAGAACGGTAACTATGGTTACTATGACGGAATTCATTCCTGATTAGACCGGCAGTACTTCCTGCCAGACTTTGTGCTTCCACTTCCACCACATTACTTCTTGCTCCACCTAAAAATGTCAAGGCTGCTTTGTTTTATTTTATTATAACATCCTTATTTTCTGTGGATAACATAATTGGCAAGCCAATATTCATTTTGGTTTAATCTGATTAAAGTGATATCCTCAAACCCGTTACACTAGGATCTGATGACGAGCTATAGAACGTCACCTCAGGCGATCTTTCCCATTAGCCAATTGGCGCCTTGCTATCAGAATTCTGAAAGCATTTGATTCTATTTTGAAACACTGTCGTTATCACGAACACATATAGTTCGACTATTTTTACCTGAGCCTGACGTTTATGCAAGAATATATTACATTCAAGGTTTTTGCTTAGAATACATCAATTTCCGCAAGCAAATCGTGCAAGTTCGTTATTTCAGATTTGTGTTTGTATTACATCTCGAACGTCTTCGTGATACTCCCCGATTATAAAAATATGCAACTGGAGTTGTAAATGTAGGCAATATGTCGACTGATAACTTTTAGTGAGATTATGCATGTTTTGTCAAAAGCATTTTATTCTTAAATTTGAACTTTGTTGGATACAATAAGGATAACCTTAAAGTTGAACAAAAAATAAATATTAATAAAGCAAATTTATTGAAGCATGAGAGCAATTTCATTGCAAATCTTGCTTGTTCACACACACAGAAACTATCTAATAATACTTGCTAAAGTTTATGTCTCCAGAGAACAAACTCTTATTTAGTTCAGAATGAATAAATTATACTTAAAAAGATATTAGGACCTGGATGATTATTCGGTTTATCGGACACGATTCGATTACAAAGTGTAACTGGTTTCAATTTTGAAAAATTGCAAAAAAAACCACTTTAAACATCAGATGATAAAATAAAGACAAATAAGTTCAGCTGCTGAAAGTATCTTGATATGGTCATCTGGAATGGATTTAACCATTTTCAATATAGCGGTCGATTAACTAGTTCTGTTTCATACTGACAAATAACCGGTTTCAGAATTTTGAAATCGCCCCGATCATAATATATTTGAAGAGAAACAGTCAATATTGTATATCAAAAGGATGTTTCTTTACTTGTAATAGCAAACATTTACTTAGCACATCATAAACATGTACCGTATACATTACAAACAGTAGACAGATTACATAGATTGACATGAACTAGCAGTGCTATAAACATATTTCAAGTAGCAAGGATAACTGTGTTTTAGGGTTAGTGGAAAAGTGAGCAGCGTCCAGCAGTATGATAATTGTTTTACTTTCAGTATATTCCATCCGTATCAGCGTCACAGGTTCATCAAGGCCTGCTAACAAAATATATACATTACACAATATACGTACGATATTGCCCACACAGACATTTGTGAAACCAAATGTATCAGCCTCATTACATAAAGGTGTTACTTACTTACATGTTAACAAATATATACTGTAATGAACAGAGGATTCATAACCACATGGGCATCAACACCTAGCCACCCAGTAGGTGGCACCCACATGAGAGGCACACATAGTTCTTAGCAACTGCTTTCCCAAAAAAAGGATACTAGTAAAGCAAGTCTCTAGACTAAACCTTAATGAATGGCACACTGCATGGCTTTTGGAATGAGCATATGACCATAAATGCAGGTAATTACTAACAATCACTACACTGAAGTAACGTACAAGTAATTACCAACAATCACTACACTGAAGTGACTACAAGTAATTACCAACAATCACTACACTGAAGTAACGTACAAGTAATTACCAACAATCACTACACTGAAGTAACGTACAAGTAATTACCAACAATCACTACACTGAAGTAACGTACAAGTAATTACCAACAATCACTACACTGAAGTAGCGTACAAGTAATTACCAACAATCACTACACTGAAGTAGCGTACAAGTAATTACCAACAATCACTACACTGAAGTAGCGTACAAGTAATTACCAACAATCACTACACTGAAGTAACATACAAGTAATTACCAACACTCACTACACTGAAGTAACGTACAAGTAATTACCAACACTCACTACACTGAAGTAACATTCAAGTAATATTTCATGCTAGATCCAGGAGTCCTACAGAGACATTATGACCGATTCAAAAATTAGACGGATGCCATTAGCAAACATGCCAACATCGAAACTATTGTGTAATTAAAATTAAGCTAATGAAAATACAATTAAAATTAGGTCAGAGAAGAGATTGCTCCACCTTATTGTTTGACAAAGATTTTTCGTGCTAACTCATCGAACCATGGGATTATAATCTATCATTAAAATCCATTTAGAGGTACCTGATTGACAAATGGCGTAATGTCAATGGGAAATAAAAGTTACATTTGAACAACTAGTTGTTTTTCCAGTAAGCTTAGTAAAGAAAGTTTATCAAATTTAAGTAAGCAAAAAATACTGACCAAGTTTATTCAAATCTTCTATAATTGCATCTTCAACCTCATCATCTGCTAGATCAGATTGTAGCTTAGCAAAGTTTATAAACACCTGTAATCAATCAAGCAATCAATCAATCAATCAATCAATCAATCAATTAATTAATTCAATCAGAGAGTGAAATTTATGAAATTGTAGCTTAGTAAAGTTTATAAACACCAGCAACAATACAAAGAGATTTGATAGATAGCTAAGTAAAATGAAAGTAAACTAAAATTTTGACATCCTAAGATTGTAAAAATTACTGCAAAATACATCATCAGCTTAATTACAGTAAAATGCATGGTACCATAAATAATTAAATAATCATCAAAACTTAAACATACTTGATCTAATGTTGTCTGAGATACAGAATAATCTTCTATTTTGAGTTTATCTCTGACCGCCTCTATCTGACCAAACAGTATAGACAGTTTGACATCAGATCCCAGCTGATATTGTAACATGTTATGATGTTTCTCCTTCAGGGTGGATTGTGGAAATTCTGTGTTGAAGAAATCCATGACAGGTTCCATTTCTGGATGTTCCCCTGACACACGTATAATCACTGTATATCCATCACCAAATCTGTGAAATGACATCAATTAAATGTATCAATCAATTACATCAATCAAATTGATTGATCAATTACATCAATTATAATAGAAACAAGATAGTATGTTCGTAAAATACATGTGCCTCCATAGCAGCTCAATAGTCGAAAAAAAGTAAAGGTCACAGTGACCTTGACCTTTGACCTACTCATTTCAAAATCAATAGGGTAATCTACTGTTGCTGACCAACTTCCATGAAAAGTTTGAAGATCCTAGGGCAAAGTGTTCTTGAATGGAGACCATTTGGTCTACGGACCAACCGAAAAGACCTCAATAAACCCCCTCATCGAAGACGGGGGACATCATAACGTATGGAATAAATTAATCAATCAATTAAACAAACTTATTACATTAATAAAGAAATAGCTTAAGCAATCAAACAATCAATCACAATACAATATTAATTTTGTAACAGCTTGCACATAAAGGAGAATAGTATACTGATGATGACCAACCTCTATGTAAAGTTTGAACAGTCGCTAGGAACATTACAATCACATGAAACTATACCTGTTTTTGAGATGTTGAATACTACCGACACATCTAAATCTACCATTCACCATTATTGCCAGCCTTCCACATAGAGCTTCACACTCCTCCATACTGTAATTGATAAACAGTGTTATATACAAACATTTAGAATCAGTCAGATCTATATAAGATTGTATATAATCTATTTTCAAATTGATAATATAATGGATGCCAGCTGAAACTTGGGACTTTCAGCAACTTTGATTCATTTCCTAGCTTTGTCTGGTGCAGGGCATTTAGCCGAGTAAATGTGGTCTGCAGGGTGCTTTATGTGCTCAGCTGTTTCTGCTGAGAGCTACCTTCCCTGTCTCATATTTTATTCTCTTATGTATTTACCAGAAATTTACCATTTAACATACCAATATGTGAAAAGGAGATTTTTTGGCTAGTTTCTAAATTCAAAATTTAATAAACACTAACACTGACGAAAATCAAACTCTTATATCTCTCCAAATTCTTTGAATAGTTTAGGTAAAAATAAGCCCACAGTACAACCTCTGTAGAGCAACACCCTTTGTGAGCTGCAGAATTCTCTGTTGTATAGAGGTTGTTGCTGTACACATATTAAATTTTAAGCCAATATCAGTTAGGAAAATGTCCAAGATATTCGTATAGAGGTTGCTAGTCTACAGAGGGTTGAGAGTTTGTACTGTAACCAAGCTAACTATAAGTATATACCTGTGAGAAGTAAGGATGACTGATCTTCCATCTTTCACAATGTTGTTAATACAGTCCCAGAGGAATCTACGTGCTCCGGGATCCATACCAGTCGTAGGTTCATCCTATAATATTATAACATGATATAAATAATAATACAGTTCAACATTTTTATTCTTGAAATTAAGGGTGTTTTTTAAGTCCCATGGGTCAACAGTATTTCCATCATATGGCGACATTCAGGCTACCCAGTCATAATATCCTGTCGACACGCGAAACAGCAGTGACCTGGAACTTACTTTTCTGTGCGTCAAGAAAGGGAGATGTATGGTACCTGTATCAGGTTTTAACCAGTATGTTGTGGCCTATGACCAATCTTGAGATCTCTCGCAAATGCTCTGGCAATAGGCTATTGAGGGGGATATATTCAAGTAAATTCAGAACTGTCATTTGAATAATTCATTTTTTATGATCCACACTTTTTCAAATAGAGGACATAGGTTGGGCCATTAGATGTATTATTATAACACAGGGTATTTGGACAGAAGAGAGAAGAATGCTTCACTATTTTCATGTAAGAACAGGATAATTTTCTGCTATTTAATTCTTTTTCAAGATTCTACAAATCTTGTTAATAGCAACTAAATAAGGACTCAAAATTTCAGCAAAATACAAGAAATGAATACATGTTTACAATTTGTAATGTTAGTTCTAAGTTGCACATCATTTTCATGTATCATGTTACTCAATCATGCAGAACAAACTATAATATTCTCACTAGGAATATAATGGAAGGATTTCCAATAAGTGATATAGCGGTGGAGAGTTTTCTCTTGTTTCCACCGGAGTAATTGGTGGAGATTTTGTTGGCATGAGGTAGAAGTCCTAGTCTCCTGATTGCCCAATCTGCAACCTGAAAAATTGTACAAAGTATATTTTGATATTCTATAATGTAGGCCTGCATCAGATAGAAATTGTTATTATCAAGTGTAGCTAAATAAAAAATGTACATGTCAACCAAATTTTTAAGTGACAGGCAAATTTGCGTAAGAAACCTCATTCTGAGCACATAAAGTTTCTTCTTCCTATCACCAGGTTAGTAGGCATATGGCAACCATTATTTTACATATCTACCTGGTTACCAAGGTGATAAACCAACATTTTTATCAGACCAAACAGCAGACATGTCTGTCCTGGAACTAACCACCTTAGTACTAAGTACAAACTATCTTTTCTGAAAGTAAGCAACAATGTCTCCACACAATGTATATAGACCGTAGTAATATGTCACAGAACAACATAACCTCCCAAGTTGAAAGCTGGGTATCAAATATAAATCTGATGGACAAACTTATGATCACAAGCCATGCTTGACTGAAGTGTGAGTTTGATATGTTTGTGTATCCAGTATATGATACTGTAAATTGGAAGCTTTCACTTGGGTGAAGTTATTTTTAAGTAGTTTTTGTAGTTTATTACCAAAATTGAAGTTGCCAATATGACAAAAAGAGGCAAAGTTAGAATCCCCTCATATAAAGTTATGACTAAAACAGTAGCTGACTCACCTCTTTGACATCTTTTTCAGCAATACCTCTGAGTCTAGCATAGAATCGTAAATGTTCCACACCAGTCAGTAACGGATCTAACGCATCAAACTGAGGACAGTAACCAATGTTCAATCGTACTTTCACCATATCATTCAATATGCTGAAAAAAAACATGAATATCAGATTTATGATACTTTAAAGTACTGTAAATAGAGGATCTTGCATGAATGCTCATTACATACAAGTTTTATTAAACAAGTGGACAACAATATGACAGAGGCTTTGCTGAACATGGATTAAAACTGTTTTGGCAAGTTTGTTAGATCCAAAATAAATTAAAATATTTCTTCATCATGCTTGCATTATTTCTAACAAAGACAAAATTTATAAGATGAGATATTAAGACAAAACAAACCTGTTATTGTTCACAAAGGCATTTCCACTAGTAAGTCTTTCATCCCCTGTCAACATCTTGAATGTAGTAGTTTTCCCTGCACCATTGACACCCAGTAGACCAAAGCATTGTCCCTTTGGTACTCCTACACACAACCTGTCAACTGCTGTCAATCTTCCCTTAGTGCCAGCAGAACTATACACCTGAACGACAACAATGTATATCTTGATACAATCAAAGCATCACTCAATCATACCTACTCAGATCTTTCTGTTACCAATGTTAAAGTTATATCAGTAATGCCCAAGGGGTCCCTATTGATCATCAGTGTTAGTGGCATATAAGAACAGTACCAACTGTTTATAATCAGACAAACCTGACTGTTAAACAAGAACACGTCAAGCTGTAAGGCCCCAATTCCACGAAAAAACTTAAGTTACAGCTCACTTAGATGAAGTATAAATTTGAGTCATTTGATTCACAAAAAAGTATTCAAAATAGCAGTCTCAGCTGAGCATTTACCTATGGTAAGTTTTTTCATGGAATTGGGGCCTGATTGAATGAGATACATTTAACTAATTGTCCATCATCAAATCTGCTAGCTTGATCGCTTGCATATTTTATTTCAAATTCCTGTGCATACATTAACTACTGAAAGCAGATTTCAATTATTGAGCTTATAATATTCAGTAAAAATTAAAATGCTTCTGAGCATACATTAACTAATGTCACAATGGTGCGACTATATCACAACTGTGGTCCTGTATCGTAATTGGAAGGCAAACTATTGCAAACTGATTGGAATGACTGAATATGAGTTAGTTAAACATTGTAAAATAAAGTAAAGGAACATATTCTTACTTTAGACAAGTTTTCCAGTCTGAGAACATCATCAGCAGCATTACCAGATGTTACTCTCTTCCGTTCCCTAGCAACATCCTCATCCTCATCTTCATCTGTTAGCTGTTTTGGTTTTAACACCCTATACATGTCAACGTATTCCAATAGAACAAATCATTTAATGAAACAACTTATGAAAATTCTTTTTTTTTCCAAACACATGTTTCGAAAATGAAATTTTCTTCTTTAGTATGAACACTTATTGTAACATGTTTACAACATCCAAATCAGAATACTCTGTCACAATTAGAACAAATCATATTAGTGTTTATTCAGGTGTAACACGGCTACCAAACAGTTAATTCACCTAACCAGTATTACCTGGACCGTATATCCTTACCAGTACTAACATAATCTTCAACAAAAATTCAACAACTTCTCCATATGTAGAGGAAAATCAACATTGTTGTTAAATGTTACATGGTAAAGTATGAGATGACATGATACGCGGGTAAAGTATGAGATGACATGATACGCGGGTAAAGTACGAGATGACATGATACGCGGGTAACGTATGAGATGACATGATACGCTGGTAACGTATGAGATGACATGATATGCGGGTAACGTATTAGATGACATGATACGCGGGTAAAGTACGAGATGACATGATACGCGGGTAACGTATGAGATGACATGATACGCGGGTAACGTATGAGATGACATGATACGCAGGTAACGTATGAGATGACATGATACATGGGTAAAGTACGGGATGACATGATACGCGGGTAACGTATGAGATGACATGATACATGGGTAAAGTATGGGATGACATGATACGCAGGTAACGTATGAGATGACATGATACATGGGTAAAGTATGGGATGACATGATTGAGAATCAACCCATATTCTGCTTACATAAGGCTGTGCAAATATCCATTTGTAAAACACATTACTCACCAATTTTAAAAACTCCCTGACCTTCAAATAGTTAATGAAACCACCAAGAACCTACATAAATATCAAATAAAGAACTTGTATTCAATGAGTAAATAAATAATGAAGAACCTACCTAGATTTAATGAAGAACTTGTATTCAATGAGTAGGTTGATGACGAAGAACAGTATACCCAGCATGAACATGCTGAATAAATTACGTCCAACAATCTTCCATTGGAATGGATCAGGAAGTCTGTTCAAACCAAAGCTTGCATACACATCAGCAAATAACTGGTTCTTAGCCATATCAAAGAGTCCTCTACCAAGACAGTATTGTGGTAGTAACAGAAAAACTTGCTTTAATATCACATTTATCTCTTTCAATCCCTAAAAAGGAGAAGGAAATCATGAAGACCCTACAGTATATATTTTACATGAGTTATAATTAATAGTGAGCATCATTAGTAAAAGCGGTCCATAGTCAATTCCTAAAAAGATACCAAAAAACCATAATATCTGTCTAGAAGTGCTCACATATGTGACCTTGTGGTCAGCAATATGTCACACTGATTAATGACTTTACCTCTATTCTTATTGTTAGACTTTATTATGATTAATGTTATGAAAACAGCATGTTTCACTTATAGATTGGAACAGAGTATTAAGCAGTGACTGCACTTTTAGCATTAGACTTGAATTGTTCTGTTTGAGCTGAGCTTCGTACAGTCAGGCAGGACTCCTGCTCTAATTATTAGGAAGAAGTAGAACTGTTTGAGGTCACGGCTCAGAGATGAGAGTCTATCTGTATCTCAATAACCTACAAGGATCCTATGTATTTCTTATGCAAGTTATATTGATTAATATGTAGTGAGTTATACATGTCACTGAATGTCATCAAGAAGGTTGTTAGTACTAACATGATATTTTGATCAAATAAGAAATAACTGTCTGCTTTTTTAACTTCTGTTTGATCAACATGACTCGTTCCTATTTTCATCAAAATATGCAAATAAGGAGCACCTTATGATGTAGATTTTAAATATGTAGGAGTCATATTGTAAAAGTGTGCATTATAAGTAAGTAAAAGGGGTCCTAAGTCAATGCCTACTGATCACGTATTTGACAAATTCTTAATTTCATTTACATCTATTTCAGTATTCTGTGTCCTTGTATAATCTATACTTCATCAAAGTATTAAACAGCATGTCAATTCTACATTTCAAATATGTATGTATAGTTCAATTAGCATTGAGATATGAACCATAAAGCATTCAAATAAAGCAAACAATCAATAAGATAAGATAAGATAAGATAAGATAGACTTTATTTAACATCTATTATAGTTAACATAATAACCATAAGCTACAAGCTTGTATTCGACATAAATGAAAAATCGTATACAGATTGTAGGCATTGTGCACTAAAATTCAATTTGTCTTAGAACTAAAATCATTGTAACTCCTCTACATACAAAGCAAATAGTTATTTTATAACTCTAATAATACTATGTACTAAAAGCAAAACATTTAACTTCGAATGACTAATAGTACCATTGGCGCAACAAGGTTGCGTCTCACAATATACTCTATCTATAATACGTAATGAAAAAAGTCAGTGCATATATTGGTTTGTGCTAAATTAGGTTAATTCTGAAATCTATGACATTAAAAGCAATTATTTTTTTAGTTCATTTGGCAAATTTAAGATGTATACCTGTTGCACATGCATTATACTGTCCTGGGAATCAGTGTGTAACTGAAGATCGAATACAAAAATGTGGAACCAATTTCAAATACCAAAAGTACTAACTGCCATGCTTCTTATGCTACAGAGCTCGATGCTCAAACTCGCCTCCATTTGACAGGGTCTTTAGTGAGCCTATTGTGAACTTCATAATATCCTGATCAAGTTAAGTATAAGTTTGTGTCAATTGACAGCATGGGAAAGTTTTTTTTATATCAGATAACAAAGATAGCATTAATTTACACATCATTTGATTGAAAAACATACTTTGTTATCACAATGAAGCCAAAAGTAACATAATATACATGACTTAATAATGTCATATAGGAGATCAAGTGATATCATCTGAGTGTAATACTACACTAGGGTAGTACACTAATCATGATATAAGAAAATTGTGTGACAAAATGAAAGGACCAAGTCCCAACTGTCAATTTTTTTGAATAACCCAAAGTTTCATAAAGGTTAGCCAAAGTGATGACCTAAAGTGATCAAACAAGGTCCCACAATGATTTGACCAAGTGACCCTGATTCCAACCCCAGATGGCACCAAACACAATCATATTTATAAAGCACTGCAACATCTGGTGACAAAACAAGGCCTTTCTATGGCCCGATCATTATAGAGTATTTATTTACGTATCTCAGCTCACTAGCCTACCTCATCATCCTCCTCTAGGAACTCGATGATAAATGTTGCCATAGTGGATACAGTGCCTAGAAATATATTCACTGATTTCAACACAACTAAGGCAGTACTAGGAACATTGAAGAATCTTGAGAATGGATACATCAGAGGTACCATAGCCCACCTAGAAATATAGAAACAATCATTACATGTCACTGAAAAATTGCAAGCAATACTAAAGTCCCTAATGAAATAAAAACCCTTTAAGAATTTTAACGTAATTTCGCAATTTCCATCATAACAACATAGCAACTTTATCAGAATAAAAAATATTCAAACTTGCATAGTCTCCTTATTGGCCCCTATCCACATACTGAATTTCATAAACCATGCATGGAGTAAAATTAGGGACCAGATTTTTTGACAGACAGACGATAAAGCTATAGTCACTTTCGACAGAAACCTGATTTATAAGGAACTAACATGAATTGTCTCCCTTTTTCATCCTATGATGAGTTCTCTCCCTTGGTCTAAAGACTCCTCCTTTATTTCAACACAAAGATTTAAATACTTTTGTTTTAAAGGGCAATACTATAATTATAAGTATCAGGTCTGATCAATTTTGTATAAAAATTCAAATTTCTTCTGTAGTATAAGCATATGTATACTATGTACTACGAGGGTCATTCAATATATTCGTAGACAATCATTCTCATTTTTTTATATTCATGTTTAAATAATAATTTCTCATATCATTATAAACATTTATCTATTACCTACCGTAGATACAAATTTTTATTTGATTATGCAACACAGTAACATGACATGAACCGTTGTATTACCATAGTAACGCGCTACCACCCCCCAACCGACGTAACATACCCTTTTCACTCGTTCAACTAGTTATAAATTCCGAATTATTTAATTTACATTCCCATATGTTTGCCAGATTATTGCAAGATATTATCATAATATTTTGTGAAATTATTAAGTTGTTTAGACGTTTGAGTTTGAATTGAGAAGTATTTGATCTATGCCTATCACGTTTTCAGTTACGTCAAAAAACCGATAAAGTTACGCCAGGAAATTCATGCAACTATTAAATTGTGCACTTGTCTTGGAAATACACAACAAACACAAATAAGCTGCAAATGAGAGCAAACGGAAAGCATGCAGTATTCAGTGTCCTTGTGTTTTAGTGACAAAATCAAATTTCTTAGGAGTAGCATGGTATTAAAATGGATACAGGGATCAAACGAAATTTAAAGACGTAAGGACGTTTGAGGGAACGCCAGTCAAATTGTGCGATGCGTTTCAATTTATCATACAACCATTAAGTCCAGCTTAATTCTTAACTTTGAATACATAAAATGTTGCGGTAGATCTATTTAATAATATACAACTTAAATATTTGTCTTTAATTCGATATTAATGACATACTTCAATTTCGTGTTAACCATTTGAGAAATAAGAAAACGCCAATAACGTCGTTGACGTCAGAATATATTTACGTTGTGTGGTGGTTGCGGTAAGGTGATAGTTTTATTTTAGCCATATTTTCTTTAAAAATGCGTCGTTTCGTGCAAAATTTTCTGCACTTGTGTCAGAAAGGCTGTAATTTAGTGTGATGTAATTAGTTACTCTCTGTGTCAATGTGTATTAAAATGATGAGTCAAGTCCACGAATTTATTGAATGACCCTCTTATCAGTATGTTAATGTTGAACCTCTGAGACCTTTCATCTGTGCATCAACAATAACAGAACTAGAAATATACTAGTAGGAATTTGAGCTTTTGTAAAAATCTGCATTAAAATATTTCATAGTCTGTATCAGAATAATATGAACTAAGGCACTTCCTATTTTCCGAATTTTATATTTCACTTGATATACCGGATATTGGGTGAAATGGTGCTTGAGAGGTTTGCCATCTCAACAATCAACCCAGACGTCCCTGGAGCTCTGGAAATTTAAAACATATGTTCCAGTGGTGGGAAATTCCCAACAAACTAGAGATGAACCCAAGGGTTTTAAACAACAAGATGAAATTATACATTACCCATATAAGAATAGCAATGATACGAGGCAAGGTGCATTGACAGACGACGTATACGCATCCACTCCAAATGCCAGGAATATAAATATACACAATATACATGGAAGTAGGTAGTTCATCTGAAATAAAGGTTTTAACAATGTTAAGATTTGATTCAGGTTATCAATCTTTCTTCAACATTTTCCACAGAAACCAGTTATTCTCTTACCAAGTTTTCCTGGATTATAAACTAACCAGTACTAACTTAACCATCCACAAGAAACCAGCAATCTTTTTACTTGCAACTTGACTATCAGTTTCATATTGAATTTTAAGTAGTAAACCATCATGATAGCCCTTGAGCTAGTGATAGGGAATCTGCCATGAATGAGAAGTTTTGAGTTCGATCCCTGAGCTACCAAATGTCATTCAAATGATACTTTTGTATCTTCCTTGCTTGGCACTCAGCAAAGTTAGTTCCAGGTAACTGCTTGTTTGCCCGGTGTCCAGATGAAATGACTGGAAAGTCTCCATAGGTATGAGATACTGTTGACCAGTGAGACTTTAAACAGTATGTGTAAGCTATAATAGTTTAAACAAGTACTCACCATATCCCAACAGAAGTTGCTGACCCAATAAATGATTGGATTGACACCACTAACAAACTGTAAATGTTTGGAATTTGATGTTCGTTCCTCAATCAGATACATAGTAAAACTTGCAGGTATGAACGACATGGCAAATATCACACATATAGCTATCACTATGTCCTTAAAACTCTTGTATCTGGAAAACAAACCATCCAATCACTTTTTATCTGCTTCAACTTTATTTCACAAAGTTTGGTAACAGGCTAAATATGTTGTTGATTTGTGAATCTCAAAGAACTCAATTTGCTATTAGCAGCCAATATGTATGAATACCTAGAGAAAATGAACAACATAAAGAGTAATACCCTGAATATAAGTCTAGAGGTATGAATGTATATTTAGTTTCTGGAATGTTTTAAGAATCATGGAAGAGAAAATTAATTTTTTAAAAAGGTGGGCTGTAAAATATGGTAATGAAAGATTAATGATTTCCAGGCAAATTAGTTTGCACAAGAAGCATAGCATTATTATGATTAGTCACAGAAAAAATCGCACAATAACCTTGACGATCACAAAAACAACTTACAATGCTTCATCATTCAGCTGTTCTTTCGTCATTTTCATAGGATGGTTTATAGCAACAATACTGTAGTGTGCAGGGTTTGTTCCTGGTGGTAGCTTACTTCTCATGATAAGGTTGTTCATCACATTAATATATGACACAGATGCAATCCAACCTCGATTATTGAACCATACCTAATATATTAAATTATCAAAATTCGGTATAAGAAAACGGAGAGGGGCTACATGATCAAATTAAGATAATTATAGATGAGAAATACGTGCAGAAATTTTTGTGTTTTACAGGGTTTTTTTTCACTTTACATAAACTGTAAACCAAGAAATTATTTCTCTTTACTAGTGGTAGTTAGCAAGTAATGCAATTTCATGAAAACAAATAGGAGCAGATGTGTTCAAAACATTAATATGGACATATTGGGAGACTAAAAAACCCGCAAATAATTGAAGTCGCAAATATGCTGCAACTCTGTTTCTAACATTGTTCTATGTTAATTACAAATTACATAACTTTGTCAATTACCTGATTTTTTCACCAAATAACTTTCAATTTTTGCTGGAAAATTCATTCTTTCTAGCTCTGAAAATTCGAATTCCCAGATTGTTTCTAGAATTGTAGATCCCCTGTAGGAAAATCCTAGGAGATGTTAGAATACTTGATTGTACTCACCTTAGCTACATCTTTCACAGCCAATGATGGCAGTATTTCAGTGAGATCATACAAGAATTCTCTATCACCAATAGATACAGGTGTTCCATTGTTGGCAGCTCTCAATATTCTCTCAATATAACCTTGTACTTGTGAGACATTTCCAGTAAATGCAGCATAATCTTGTTCACCAAATGACAAACCTCCATACCTAAAAGTAAAGGTAAAGTCAAGTTTCTTTATCATAGTGTCGCCCCTAATGAAAGGGCCAGCATATTTGACATATCAAGACACCTATCATTCTGTGCACTGTACCTCCAAAATCCTCTCACATACTGCTAAGTGCCTGGCACAGATACCATTCTTTAAGAAGCTGGCAGCTCAGTATATCTTTTTATTCTGTTCCCTGTAAATTGGTGATCTTGTGGCCCGGTCTATGCTCAATATTCCATATATTTACATAAATGTAATGACTTGAGATCGATCTAATATGAAAACAAACTTAAGAATTTGCATAAGAGAAAAGTATACACAAAGATTTACTGACATTCAATTTCACTAATGTAAGCAAAACAGTAACCTGTACCTTTTCTTTTCAAATTGTTTCCATGTCTTCAGTAACCATTCACTGATGTTCCTGTTGGTCATGTTATAGAGGTAATCTGTGGTAGATATGAGAGATTTAGGAGATGGTGGACCGGCGGCGTTATCCGGACACACCTGCCAACCACTGCTACAGTCACATGGTATGCTTTTATTCCAGGGCTGAGATTGAGGGAAGTTTACAGGTCCGCTAGGTTTACACGAGTAGCCACTATAAACAGAACAAAACAAATAAAATTATAACAATAATCAATCAGAACATTTTTGTTTACTTTTTTTATTTATTGGAAACTTGAGCTTTCATCTTTTGGTTGACTTAGTAAAACGATCTAGAACGGATTTTGACACAAAAACATTAGTCTCACACATAGGGTCAGACCTCTCGCAAACATCAGTTGACCTAAATTACCTGACAGTATGCGCAACTTGGCTTGGTACTAAGGGTTTATATAAAGGTTTTTTGACACTTGACAAATGGTTAAGAAGACAAAGACAGTCTTGTGCAGTCAAACTTTGTGGCATACAACCAGACGTCAAGCAAAAAATCAATGAGTCTCTATAACGACACTAACATTTGCCAATGATTGATCAAAACAACTGCAACTGTTACACTTACTCAATGGAATACTTATCCAGACATCTATTACCGACCCCTGATTTGGTCCTTAGAACATCTTCCATCTTACCAGACACAGTGGACCCTTCAGCATCATTACTGTAATATATAACAAAAACTATAAGTTATAAATAAGTGGAGGGCACAAGGGACTAGGAAAGGAGGTAGACCTATAGTATATTGGCAAAGAACCCAGGACATTGTCCTGGGGAAGTTAAGTATGCCTACCTGCCAAGCTAGTTAAATTCAAAACATGTCATAAGATGCACATAAATGTGATTTAAAAGGTATTAGGATGAATAAACAAGGAATGTATTAATTCTGTTAATAAATAATTAATAATAAAATGAATCAAATGTACCTTTGTTCAAAGTAAGGTGAACTTGGAAAACCAGAAATTGAAAACAATGAAAATAGGAGTAACTCCACTTTAATAAGAGTACTTTGGCAGGTATGCTGTATGTGATAAGGGGAAGCTAAAGTAAGGGTCAATGACTGTACACAATGATAAGCTGAAGTGAAGTTCCTATGGCCAGTGGGCACTAGAATGACATGATACAAACATCAGACAGGAAAGTAGCCAGGCTTAAATTGATGTTATGCACACAAACCTAGAAGTCAGTGGTTATGGTAGGGGTCCTCAAGATTAATAATACCGGTAATAATAAAGACTTTATTTATAGAGGCAACACAGTTGGGCATGTATAGTCTTCCCTGTGAACCTCTTTTATAATACCTCTTTGATTGTAGAAATATGGACTTCAATGCCACTATGGTCATATTTTTACTTTTCAAATTAACGAAAATGTGAACGTCAATGTCGCAGGCTACGCCCCCGTCAAATACAAACTAGCGATGGGGCCTCACTGAATTATTTGCCTGTACTACTGATAGTAAGACAGGCTCGGATGAAGGAAATAATTTGAAGAAATGAACAGTTACCTGTAGAACATGTGCAGGTGAGGATCACCTCTGACCGGCTCATAATGCCAGGGGTGGAGCTCTAATGGTGGCTCTTCAGTGAATGGAGGAGCAATCAGGGAAAATGTCATAGCTAACAGGATAAACACAACAGGCAATACAATCTGCAATAGAAATAATATACAACATAAATATATAAAGTCTCATCAAAATTACACGGATATTCTAAAATTTCCTATATAAACTAACACACAACCGCCATCTTGTTTTACCCATTGTTTTACATTAGGCCGGACCTATACTGTAAACTAATGCAATGAAAGATTTAGGTACTGGGAACCAGACTAACAGGGAATGCAGCACTCAACTTAACCAGCCAGGCACATAAAAACATCACAACACACAATACACACATAACTAAACAAGAAAATGAAATGTCAAAGTCCAAGTTGTCAATTCCTATATGATATAGAATGTGATCATACCATTTAGCCTACAGTATAACAAAATCTAGCAATGGCATGTAACCATTGCTCTGATGCCAGTCAAGAATCCCTATGTGTGAATCAATGAAATTTGAGAACACAAACCTCTGTAAGAAATCCTTTCTTGCTTCGTCTAACATGATGGAACCTCTTCACAAAGATGGCAATAAACTGTCTGAGTGTTAACTTCCAACCTGAGATCTTCTCATGCTGATTGTGACAGAATCCATTCTCCCCATAGTCACTGATAGGACCTGACACAACAGAATCTGAAATAATAGTAATTTTTAGTTTACATAAAATAAATAATAGTCAAGTTTTGACTAGATGATCAGGAGATAATCATAGGTACATGGTTTCAGAGATTACTTTTTCCTTTGTTCATAAACATTGGAGTACCAAAGACAAAGAGAATTTAGTGAAGTGAACATGTTTATCTGCAACAGATACTGTAAAATCATTACTTTTCAACTTCAACAACAAAATCAAATTCCATCGAACACTAAGTTGGACCCTTGTATTCATCACCTGAAATGCATATTCCACGAATTTACGTCCCATCGAAATTAAATCATTTTACAGTATGATGTAATGGAAGCTGGTACCCAGTTTTTCAGCGGTTCTCACTGCAAACATGGATACCAGATTATGTAAGTTTATATCTGTTGCAGTAAAACATGACCCGTTGTACTACCTTCTCTTTATATAATAGGGTACACTAGGACATTGTGAAATAATGTGCCCATGTGGAAATAATACAGTTGTCTGAATGGAAATATCTGAATATAAACTATAAATTGGCATTTTAACTTACAGTTTGTATTTATTTGCTAAAGTTTAATTTTCGTGCAAACCAGGATAGTTTATGCCAAATACCTATAATTATTTCTCAAACAAGGACATGGATACCTAGGCACAAGGCCAATGCTCACAAAAGGTTCAACAGATCTGTGTCCAATTTTATCCCGAAAATTAATGGCCATTCTTTAGAAGTGATTATATATTTTTGGATGAAAATGGATTTTTCATACTTAGGACTAAAGGTGATCAACAATAATTGATGTACCATGATTACGCTTCTGACAAACTAACAAGTGCAAAGCAAGTTACGCCCTCTTCTTCATAGTTTTAAAGGCTACATCTCTACTTTCTAGAGACTCTAGACAAAAGTTTATATAATAAACAGCAATACTTCAATACGTTAAAGTAATACATAAACACCAATAGTCAGCATGCAATCGCCATTGATAACCCGTGTATATACATGCCAATATATGTATCATGTCGAAAGAAGACTTCAGCTAGCCAATGTACATTTATAACTTAACAAGAGTGCTGCACCTTTGATTTTCGTTTTTTATTAGGGATGGCAATGAGTACCCGAGTACTCGAGTACTCGTTCAAATGTCTGATTATCGAATAGTAAAATCAGTATTCGAGTACTCGAAAAAATGTTAATCCTGTGAAATACAGGTGTCCAAGTGTTATCTGGTCAAATAAAATTACAATTAACAACGTGTCATCAATCCTTTATTGCCGCCACATGGTCACTAATTGCAAGCATAATCAAAACACAGACCTGTCAATCATCGTCTGTTAGTTAGTTTATGACACATAGCTGGTATTCGTTCGTTGACATCAACCTAGTTATTGCAATCAATTTTTAATTGGCAGTAATTTTTATAGTAAAAAGGGCGATCAACTCCATAATTATAGGTCAAGGTTTATCAGCCTTGTCAGTATCGCAGTATCAACATCTCTTGTGATGGCGAAAAACTACAGCATGCTAAGGTGTAAGTGGATACCTTCTATTGTCTTCGAGAAAATGACTCGGAAAATAAACTTAACCAATGCGCATGTAGGCACCCAAGTGGATGCAGAAGGCCCTGTCATGACAATAGCTCAACTTTTTTCTACAAAAAGTCTTGCTAATAATACTTATTACACTTAAAAAGATATTGCTACAATTAAGTGGCCTTTTGTATTTCAGTGAGTATGAAGACTACCCAGTCATATAATCCAGACATGAACCAGCTGTTTCCTGCAGTTATTTATGCTGTGAGACAAGCAAGGAAGACATGCCAGTACCTTGTTAAACAACTTTATTATATCTTGGCCTGGGATTGAACCTGAGACCTCTAATATTCCAAGTCAAGTGGAATCTCTTCCACTAAGCGATCAAGGCGAATTATCACAATTTGAAAGCAAGTGCGTACGTAAAAGCGTGCAATTACTTTTTGAATAAACAAATCCTGCATGTTGAAATACAACTATTATAACAGAAGATTGAAACACAAGTTATGGCACTGCCACAAAACCAGGCTTTCTATGCATTTTACAACAGTACTTTTTTCTATTTTTAGTTACAGTGACATTGCCCTTGATCCCACTGACCCTAAAATATAATTCAAAGCAGCTAGGTCTCCATGCAAGCTTGCTGTATATAAATTTTCAAGAAGACATGTCAATCAAAACTCCAGTTATTGACTGGAAACCTCCTGTTTGACGTTGCCGCCCGGCCATACTGCCAGCCCTTCATTCTCCAATCTAATAACCAAGATTTTTTCATTGAAAAACCTGGTTAAAAATGAACAAAAATCCTCACAGAAATGCTTCCAATTGTATCACATAGACAGCCATGCAGTGTTACCAAAAAAGTCATATATTCAACAAGAACACCTAAATCACTAAATTTCACTAAAATACAAGGGGATAGTTTACACAGAAAATAAAAATAATAAAACAGTTTTGAAAATGATAGAACACACTTGTTGAAGAAAATTATGACATCATGCTCGTACCAAATTAAATATACATAAATATACATGAATATAGAACTGGAGGTATTTGTTACATTCCAACATAATGCAATACGGCATTCAACAAGATAATGCTCTATACAAATACCTCCGGCAAGTAACCGTTTCAGCACTAATGAAACACAAAACACCGATATAAGTAAATTATACATAAAATACAAACTTATTCAGTGGCATGAAAAACTTAGATTATCATTTTTTATCGATTGACTTTACACGACTATATGCATATTTTACCAATGGTAATATTTGTGTGGTTTGGTGTAGGAATTTATTATCACTCAGACCTACAACAAATTGTGGTATTCGCCGGTATATAACACAAAACAAAGATCTTTTTCCTAAAACAGTCTAATTAATGATGGCTTACAGCAACTTAAAAACTCAACCTAGTACATATTTCTACCTTCTAAAAATTGATTACCACAAATGGACATAAGAAGAATGGTTAGGGAAAGAATAGTAAGAAATAATTGTATAAACATTTTAATCATTAGGCTAAAACAAAAAATATAAGTGGGTCAAGTAAAAAAAAGAATCTACTATTGATAATTGACTTCCTCAAATATGTTAACTTCACCAATTTTCAATTGAACTAGATTTAACATGAATAATGGAAAGTTATCTGATAAATATGACATCAATTTCAAGTTAAACATTCAAAATACTTCAAACTATATTTTAGCCAACAGACACAAAATGAATTTTAATCACATTACCTGAACCACATTGTTTTTTATAGAGCCTAAGATAAATATGTAATTTATATAAGTATGATGCATACCCGTATCTTCATCAGCCATTAGATCTGTCTTACTGTCAACTCTGTTTGAATTTCTTTTCCCTAACAAGGACAATTTCTTCTTGCGTTTGAAACTCAATCTGGACACACCTCGTGGTATTCTTCCACCTGTACATCGTAAACAAAATACATGTACAAAGTAGGTTCTAGCCATTACATATAGTATAAAGTCATAAGATATGGATTTTCCTTTTTTCCTGTTTATAATCTACAATGGAAATAACACATGTTAAGTTGATTGCCATGACATTATTGTTGCATGTATGTTTGTTTATTGTTTAGATGAACTATGTTATTTGTATATTTTGTCATGTAAATTGTACATTGTATGTAGAAATAAATCTCTATGTTCAGTGGTATAAAAAGCACCATCTGGCACAACACTACTTTCTTCACAATTTTGGTGTTCCTATTTAAAATTGTCATGGCCAGTAAAATGAACAGATTACTCACCATCAGCCATTTCATCCAATTTATTTCTCTTGGTTTCCTCTTCCACTTCAACAGTATTTTCTTCTGCTACTTTAAGAAACACCTGAAACATTATCACATAGCTAAACCAAGGCATTCACTCCCATTTGTTACCGACGGGCATAGCAATACCCTGCTTAACCTAAAGGATTCAAATCATAACCCTGTGTGACAGTGTATCATTCTACCAAATTTACTCGCTGGGTAGACAGTTAACAAGTTTCACCATATAATGTTTAGGTACATCATTATGACAAACTAAGACATTAGTAAGCTTAGTTTAACTAATAAAATATAAATTACAGCTTGCATCTCAATGATCAGGTGTATATCAGCTAAATGGATACATGTCTGATGATATATCAGTGAAGGAAACATTTAACATATATACCTCTTCAAGACTTGTGTCAGAAATTCCGAAGCTTGATATTCCCAGGTGGGTGTGACTATATTCCAATTCTTGGAAGAGACATTTAAAGTCTCCTCTATGAGCCGCTTCAGTGGGTAATTGGTAACATAATTCCGTCATATTGTCCTCTACCAATCTTGCTTCTGGTATAAACTTCTTGATAAAACTGGTAACCTTCTTCAATGAGAAACCTAGAGTACAAATAAAGGGATTTTGACACAAAAAATGCATTTCACCCTCAAAAGACAGTACCTCTAGCATAAACTCAATTGATCTTAAATTATCGACAAGATGCACATCTAGACTTGGTACCAAGTATTCGTGTGAAGTTTCATTGAAATCCCAACGAGCCCAGAGTTACTTTGTGTCACACAGACATCACACTGAAAATCTATAGGTCTCCACCACTATATGTTGGAGACAAACATATAGTGAGACTCGCAGGTAAAAAGTGCAAACTGCCAAAACAGTCTTTACTTAAAGTATTTTTAACATTATCGTACCAGGATATGAGAATGAACTAGGAATAGTATTATCGTACCAGGATATGCAGCATCTTCATTAGGTGGTGTGGGTGGATCACTGTCTGATTTACCATCAGCATAACCTTCATCTTCATTCTCTGTACTTAAACTTGGCTACAATATATAGAATAAAGTATATGATTATCAGTGTAAGGGTGTGTATCCCATAGATATACTTTAAGTATACTAATCTTTATTGAGTTATTGATCGGAAACCATTAATTTTGGAGTCACCACACACAGATCAGTGGATAAGTACAAGATATCGCCTTACCTTTGAAAATTGGCATATTAATGTAAATAAATATAAGTATACTTATTATAATCAATAAATACAAATTTTAATAGCCACATACCACAACATTTGTTATAGATCTAATACTGTGAGATGACATTGGTCGTTCTAGCGGGGCCATCAGCTGCTCCTTTAATATAGCATCTTCATCAATATCTTTGTCATCACGAACCAATGTCAGATAGTAACCATTACCATAGTGATTTTTGAGGAACAAACTTGAGCCGACACAGCATAGACGACCTTGAGATATGATAGCTATTCTATCACCTAACACATCAGCTTCATCCATATGATGTGTAGAGAGGATAATTGTACGACCTGAAACACAACATGAGATTATCTAAATCTGATCATACTAATGTTAAAAGGTCACCTAAACAAAAGCCACATTATGCTGTTTCAATGGGTGGTTTTTACAAGCAGGTTAGACTGTACCAGTACATATAAATGCAGAGTTCTAAGATAAAATGGGGATGGATCCCTGGCCCTCTCCTACCAGTCCTATGAGCATGTTAAAAAAAGGGTCTTTTTGAAATTTTATGAGTCAAATCCATTACTCCAAGGTAAAATGAAACCCCCGGTTTATAGATGACAAAATTTACGTACCTTTCTTCAATTTGAGAAGTAGTTGCCAGATAGCTCTCCTAGCGTATGGATCTACACCAGCTGTGGGTTCATCAAGTATCACAGTTTTAGAATTACCAACAAATGCTATAGCAACTGATAACTTTCTCTTCATGCCACCTGTAGTATTCAAACATAACATAATATTATAGTTCTACATGTTTCAATAAATCTACTTGACTTGTATAATATCTCGAGGAAGTTTTATTTACTGTAAAATAATAAACCACAAAATCAAATTCCATTGAATACTAATTTTGACCCTTGTATTTATTACCTGAAATGCAGTAATCCACAGATTTAAGGTCCCATCGAAATTGGGTTTTTTATCAAAACCAAGAAATTTAGTCTTATTGACATTAAATGATTTTATAATATGAAGAAGTTGTCAGAAGATATCCAAACATTTAGATCATTGGTCTACATCATCTGTTTATATCAGGAATACAACAACTGCCACAAAGATGTTGATGGGGACAAATAAATCATACACTTCCAGAACCTTGTATAACCTTCTTTAATAAATAAACTAAAATAAATGTCTACATTATTTTAAAAGTCCTTGTTTAATTACCAATATCCACCAAATAAGAGATTTACTACGTACCAGAGAGACTACAGGAACAATATCCACCAAATAGGACATTTACTATGTACCAGAGAGACTACAGGAACAATATCCACCAAATAAGACATTTACTACGTACCAGAGAGACTACAGGAACGATATCCACCAAATAAGACATTTACTACGTACCAGAGAGACTACAGGAACAATATCCACCAAATAAGAGATTTACTACGTACCAGAGAGACTACAGGAACAATATCCACCAAATAAGACATTTACTACGTACCAGAGAGACTACAGGAACAATAACCACCAAATAAGAGATTTACTACGTACCAGAGAGACTACAGGAACAATATCCACCAAATAGGAGATTTACTACGTACCAGAGAGATTACAGGAACAATATCCACCAAATAAGAGATTTACTACGTACCAGAGAGACTACAGGAACAATATCCACCAAATAGGAGATTTACTACGTACCAGAGATACTACAGGAACAATATCCACCAAATAAGAGATTTACTACGTACCAGAGAGACCACAGGAACAATATCCACCAAATAAGAGATTTACTACGTACCAGAGAGATTACAGGAACAATATCCACCAAATAAGAGATTTACTACGTACCAGAGAGATTACAGGAACAATATCCACCAAATAAGAGATTTACTACGTACCAGAGAGACTACAGGAACAATATCCACCAAATAAGAGATTTACTACGTACCAGAGAGATTACAGGAACAATATCCACCAAATAAGAGATTTACTACGTACCAGAGATACTACAGGAACAATATCCACCAAATAAGAGATTTACTACGTACCAGAGAGATTACAGGAGAGCTCCTTCCTCTTGTGAGGTAGTCCTACATCTTTTATCATTTGTTCCATCTCTGATTTTACTTCTTTAGATGATGATCCTTTCAGACGAGCATAGAACCACATGTGCTCTTCCACGGTTAACCTGCAAATGTATCAGTACCTTCTTTATTACAGTAAAATCATTCATTTTTTGGAGATTAAATTTCGTGAATATCACATGGTTCACCTTTAACCACAAAATCAAATTCCATCAAACACTAATTCTGGTCCTTGTATATAGTAAAAGTAACAAAGGACCATAACTCAGGTAAAAATCACCACAGCAGACACCATCCTTTATGGTCAACTACACATCAAGGTTATTAATGTGTGAAAGTTTGAAGAAATTCCACCCAATGGTTTGTGAAGAGTTCAACACACAAAAGATTTGTGTTATGTACAGCCGCACATATGTATGGACAGCACCAAGGCAATGCTATAGGCCTATACTTATAAAAAAGTGAGGGGTAAAACTATTATACAGAATTACTGACCACCTAATGTCTGTACTAATCAAAACAAATAAAGGTAAGAAGAAGGACACATTATAACTTACCAGTCAAACAGAACATTATGTTGCGGACATGTTCCCAGATTATGTCTGATCTGATCCATTTCTGACCGTATGTTTTTACCATGTATAAATGCCGTACCTTCTGTAGGCGGGAACAAACCAGTAAGTATTGACCTAAAATAAACAAGTCATAAGTCATCTACTAGTTTCCATAGCAACCAATTATATTGTCAAAATACAAACATATTTGAAAATAAAAGTTTTTTAAGGACAACTTGAGTGTATCACCACTTGGCCCGCGGAGGCATTTAGTGGTTCTTTACCTAAAGAAATTTTCATTCCTTCTGAAATTGAGAAATAAATCACAAAATTTATTTTTTGTAAGGAACAGAGAACATACATGGTTGTAGTTTTTCCAGCACCGTTATGTCCCAGGAAGGATGTTATCTGGTCCTCAAAGAAGTTAATACTGAGACCATCTACAGCCATCTTACTGCCCGACGAATATTTCTTCTTTAAATTTCTGATAGCAACACCGACAGTTTTGTCCTTTGGTTCAGCTTCAATAGTACTTTGGTCTGTAAGGAAGAGCACAATTTATTACACTTGTCTAATCATTGAACATTTTTAGTTAAAGCCCTACAGAAAATAGTTCAGTTATATTTGAATGCATCTTATTCATAACGGAAATACAAGAAGGAAATGCTATATTTTGATGATTGTTTGGACATGACAGTCAGGATTTGGGATATCAAAGTCTCCTACCACTACACCTGCTGGAGTGAATGAATTGTACAACAATACATTCTACGTTACTTCAATATGACATTGTGCTTTCATACAAGTAACTTTGGTGTAAACACCTACCAAAAGACCTTGGAATATTAACTTGATTAAGATCATGAATTTTGGTAAATCATTTGTTCTTACAGAGTGACAATAAATGAAATACCTTGACCGTTGAGTTCTTACAGAGTGACAATAAATGAAATATCTTGACCGTTGAGTTCTTACAGAGTGACAATAAATGAAATATCTTGACCATTGAGTTCTTACAGAGTGATAATAAATGAAATATCTTGACCGTTGAGTTCTTACAGAGTGACAATAAATGAAATATCTTGACCATTGAGTTCTTACAGAGTGACAATAAATGAAATACCTTGACCATTGGGTTCTTACAGAGTGACAATAAATGAAACACCTTGACCGTTGAGTTCTTACAGAGTGACAATAAATGAAATACCTTGACCGTTGAGTTCTTACAGAGTGACAATAAATTAAATACCTTGACCGTTGAGTTCTTACTGAGTGACAATAAATGAAATACCTTGACCATTGAGTTCTTACAGAGTGACAATAAATGAAATACCTTGACCGTTGAGTTCTTACTGAGTGACAATAAATGAAATACCTTGACCATTGAGTTCTTACTGAGTGACAATAAATGAAATACCTTGACCATTGAGTTCTTACAGAGTGACAATAAATGAAATACCTTGACCGTTGAGTTCTTACTGAGTGACAATAAATGAAATATCTTGACCGTTGAGTTCTTACAGAGTGACAATAAATGAAATACCTTGACCGTTGAGTTCTTACTGAGTGACAATAAATGAAATACCTTGACCATTGAGTTCTTACAGAGTGACAATAAATGAAATACCTTGACCGTTGAGTTCTTACAGAGTGACAATAAATGAAATACCTTGACCGTTGAGTTCTTACAGAGTGACAATAAATTAAATACCTTGACCGTTGAGTTCTAACAGAGTGACAATAAATGAAATATACTTAACAACTTTTCTAAGTCCTCATTTTCATTTATCCATAACTTTTTTATTATATACAATGAAATTACAAAATTTCTAACGTGAAGTTTTCACAATGAAGTCATAACAATTCGCGTATCAAACTGGTTGTTTGCCATGTGGTTTGTTCGTCACAAGATTGACGTGCGTTTCGTGCTTTTTTGACGCCATGCGTTTACATATACATTGGACGTGTTCCAAATGCCTTCATTGTATGACCAATGACTAACAACGTATGAAAAACAGTTTATAAAAATAATTTAGATATCACCGTTTAGCCTTGAATGATGTCAAAAAATATGAAGTGACGTCAGTACGGTTCAGAGTAGCATTTAGAGTCGACAATCATGACTTATTACCTTAACATCCACGTCTGATATATTTTCAACGTATACGTGTCTATTAGAGTGTTTAATCCAAGGTAAATGTAAAGTTTGTTTGGTGTGTTATACTGATTGCAAGAGCATTTAGCATTTATAGTGACATCATGGTGTAAATTCGATCTACGCCGAAGAAACGTGGCACTTTTGAGTTCAGACGGTCAAATTCAACGAGTCTATTGATTCTGCAATGCTTCCCACTTGCGTATTTGACTGTCAATAGAAACATGCGCCTAAATGATGGTCATCCAATATATCAAAATATGTATTTGCGACTTTTACTTTCTAGCGGTCTTGTGTTATGCATGTGCCCATTCAATGAATTTCAATAAAACTCGACTTTTTGTTTTTCAATTCTGTATACCTATAACACAAGCGAGTTATAGCCAACTTTCATTGAGCTACAAACACGTTTGACAAAGTTATCTTTAAAAATATAAGTGTGGACTTAGAAAAGTTGCTAAGTATACCTTGATCGTTGCGTTCTTACAGAGTGACAATAAATGAAATACCTTGACCGTTGAGTTCAATGTGAGGAGATTGAAGACCATCATCACTATGGTTTCCACTACTTCCACACCAGTAGGTTTTAGTAAATGGGAAATAGAACGGCTTGGGTATTCCATATTGACCTGTCAATAAAAACATACATTTAATGAAACACCCTGATCACTAACAAAGTACAAAATCAGAGACGATTCATTATGAGTAAATAGTTGAATTGGTTCTTTGTGTTTGACTGTAACATTTGATTTACTCTGCCAGGCAATGACTTCAGACTTCAAGAGAAGAGATAGTAGCACAAAACAATGAAATAGGCTGAGATTCCAAATAAACTCCGTGGTTGTTTAACATGCTCGGTACATGACACGGATACATGCAATACTACCTACACGTTACCAGCAAGCTAGCTGGGTTAAAAAACACTAAAAAATGTATCAGAAATGTCCAAGTGCTACAGCCGAGAATCCAACAAGGGACCTCTAGATCTGTAGTCAAAAGCCATATCCACAAGCACTACTGTGCCAGTCATCAGTAGGTTAATTACAGTAAACAACTCTTTCAGGATATATTTATGTATCAATAGAATTTACTATGCTTGATTCACTCAAAGACATACTGTAAAATCATTAATATTCATGGGGGATTTAATTTCGAGGATTTTGTGGATGATCTTAACTGGAAATTAAATCCCCACAAATATTAATGATTTAATATATAGAATATGACTTCAAGGATAAGTTACCCTTGATATAAGTCCCCACGAAATGCTCATTTTCACAAAAAAACATGAAAATTTGTCCCGTTGAAATTTAACTATTTTACAGAACAACAATTATTTGTAACAAAGGGCAACACCAACCTGGGAATACAGCCTCAATGTACCAGGTCAGTAGTCTGTATAATATAGCATCAATGATCATCATAGAGATACAGTGCATCATATTGAAGTCATCATCATTGATGGGGCTGATGTTAATATTGTTCCACTGTAAACCTATAGCTTGTTCCTCCCATAGTGCTATAAAGTTACACCCATAACCAAATGCTACATTGGATGACAGTCCCTGAAAATATACATTTATAAGTAAGTTTAAATAATATTTCCTGTAAATTTATGACTTTTATTGTTACTAAAGAGGTCAATTAACAGAAAAGGTCTTTGAGATTACTTTTAGAAATATAATTCTCACACGTCCCTTTTTTAAACAAAATTTGGAAATAATTTGAACACGGCCGATGTTTTTATCAGTTTTCAGCTCAGCAAATTATAAATAATTGCGCTACTTACGAGTGCTGGACGCTTGAATTTATCATACATGATGGTATCCTAGCTCATGCTTAGTTAAATGACAACAATAGCTTAACTTAAGTATCATCTTCAAAATGTCAATTAAACAAGATATTTGCCATTAAATTTAGACAGAAATTATTTTTCAACTCACAATTGCCATCTTTACTTTCCTGGTGAAAACTTCATCAAACTGTAAGAGTAGCATATAGGGGAGGTAACCCAAGAAGAATATAAATCCAGCACAACAAGCTGCCAAGTTTGGTCGTGAGAAGAACACGCTGATGAGGAAACATTTGATGATTGTGACAATGGAAAATATTGTCATGAAGAACAACACGACCGTCACATCAGAATGTTCTAGAACTTTTCCAAGCTGAAATAGAAAGATAATTGTGATAGACATTTAAAAGTATATTTATTAAGTCCTACAGATATAATTCAAATCAAAGTTAACAAGTTGCGTTATTCTCACATAGGCCAATCAGTGTGCCATTCTAACGACTACAACCTGGTCTTAAGACATACATTTTAACCACTAAGCCACCAAGGACAGTATATACACAAGAAATAATGGCAATGAGGAATACACTTAGTTTCAATTTTTTAAGACATAATACTAATATTAATAATAACTTTACGTGTTACACTTTATGTAAAGTGGATGATCAATTTCAATAACAGTAACTTTTAAATTAATATGTTACACTTTATTTATAGTGGAGGATCATAAGCAATGGATGAAAATTTATGAAACTCTGCAGATGGAAAGAGGATACAATTTTAATTTAATGAAGAATTTAATGAAAAATTATCATTTTAGAGCATTTGTCTCATTACTTTTTGATCACCCCACATATTTTACACTTTATTTATAGTGGATGATCAATTTCCAATATGTTCCAGGTACGTATGAGCTACTACTATATGTGCATTACATTCGAGGTAATCTATGCCGTCATATTGAATTGAACAGGAAGGCACTGAATAAAGGCACTTGGTAGCACTTTTCTCAGGCAATGAACCCAAGATGTATAAAGGCTATGAATTTCAAATTTAATATTTTAAGACCAATCTAACCTTGAGCACAGTACAGAGTATCAGGATGGTGACAAACATGATGACAAAAGCATTGATAAACCAAGCCATCCAATGTACACCATTACCCAGCCCCATAATCTTCATTACTTCCTTCAGTCGTCGGTCCTTCTCATAGACTATACTCTTACACAACATAGCAGTGGTGAGAATCCATGCCAGAACCATGAATAATGGCAACATCCTCGATATAGCATAAATAAACCTGAAAGAAATGGAGCAATATGAGTGGTGTTATATGAGTGTTATTAGTCCAGTCATTGAAGCTAAAAAATATGGTCAACCTCAAACAAATTGCAAAACAGAGTTTCTTTGCATTTTCATCATCTACAGACTATTATCAACTACAGACAAAACGTCAAATGTGCGAGTTCAGTGGGGAAAATACAAAAAAATCGACATGTTTAAGGTCACTTTTGGTGGCAATTTCAGCATTTTCCTTATTTCATACTACATGGGGAATTTTAAGTTCTAATAATTCCCATGTAAGTCGATAAATATTTACTTATTGCACCTTAAAGCTTATATTTTCTGAAAGATACAACATTCTTCTATCGAATACAAATATTGATTTTATCATCAGACAATTTACTTTCATATATATGTCAGTCTACGTGTTGGTATACTACCCGTTCAAATGTCTACAAAATGACTCAAAATAGCGCTTGGAAGGGGAAACAAAAGTTTTACTCATTTCTTTAATATTAATCCAATTTGTTTAAAATTTACACATATCACGTGTTGTATACATGTATGTCTAATGGAAAAAGGATATTTGTGTTTGGACAGTATACAATAATGTCAATATACAAAATGTACACGAATTTATCGATTCGGGAGAAATAGTGATTGTTCTCTTTGTATGTTCGTCCACAATTGCATTTGTATTCACAATTTTGACTTTATGATTATGAAACTTGGTCAGAGTGATCATCTGAACAAAATTAAGGCAAAGGTAGAAAATGGATGATCAAGGATAAAAAACTAGGTCACTAGGTCAAATTGTAGCAAAACCTTGTGTAGTCGCTAGAGGTCATAATGTAGACCTTATATTTATGAAACTAGGTCACAATAATGATATCAACAAAATCTAGGTCAAAGTTATAAACTGGGTCATCCGGGGTCAAAAAGTAGGTCGCTAGTTAAAATCAAAGGAAAACGTTGTGTAGGTACAAAATTCACAATTTTGGTCTAATATTTATGCAACTTGGTCACAATGCTCATCTCAAAACATCTTTGACAAGTATATTATTGAATAATTTAGGTCAAAATTAGGTCAATAGGTGAAAATAATTGATGCGACTTTTTGGCGCATGAAGGTTTGTCTATTTTTTGACCTAGTGACCTAGTTTTAACTCATGATTAGTTAATATTGAATTTGACCTACATTTTGTCTTCATTATCCATGTGACATGGTTTCATAAAGATTAGGTAAAAAGAGCGCCTTCTAAAGATTTGTTCTATAATTTGGCCTAGTGACCTAGTTTTTAACTCAGGTTAATCCAATTTCATACATGACCTTGAGTTTTGTAAGGTGATCATTGCGACTAAACTTCACAAGTGTAAGGTCGAAATTGCGACCCCTGGTGACTATATTTTGTTTTTTCTTTATTTTGACCTAGTGACCTAGATTTTGGCTCCGGTTAACTCAAACTTTTATTTTACCTAGATTAGCTTTCGATGATCATTGCTGCCAAGTTTCATAAAAATCAAACCAAAATTGCGACCTCTAAGCACGATGTAAAAATAAGTTACTGGTACAAGACAAGATTTATTTACATCAAAAGTGACAAATATCGCGAAAACATGTGACAATTCAATATATTTGTAAATATCTCAAAAAGTCCCACAAATATTCAATTAGGACATTTTGTACATTGCTAAGGATAGCTTTGCGCACCATATAAACTCAAAACTGTTTGTTTTGCAATTAGTTTGAGGTTAAAAGTTAAAATGACTGGACTATATATACATGTATGTGCTACAATAGAGGGTAGGTACATAGCTTATTACGACCCTAAACATAACCCCCAAGCAGATTTGATTTTACTATATAAGTGTATGTTTTTTATGTTTGCTAAATCAGAGTAACACTGTTTTCAATTCAAATTTTCAGTAATGTAGGTTCCTGGTCTGCATCCATGCCCGTACTAACAAGGAACTTCTCCATGTGTAGAAGAAAATTAACAATGATGTCAAATTTTTATGTGACTGAGAATCAACCAATGCACTAAGTGTCTACTTATCTATCATAGACCAGATTTTGAACTTGATACACACATTTTTACCCTGCATGTATGTTTGTAACATTCTGTCAAATGCAAAAGTCCAGGTACAAGTATGTAGCTAATACAAGTATGTAGCTAATACATTTTATTTTCAGGAATTTATAATTATAACAATTAAACCATTAAACACAGAAAATTCACAGGAAGTGTCACAGCAAGCCTGAGTCACGAAAAACACTAATTTTACATGTCAGACAAATTGCTGTTCAGAAACCATGGTATTGTTACATGCAATTAAGTGAGCAATGTGTGTGATTGTGGTATTAAAACATCATACAAAATTTATGACTCACTAACAGACTTCACATTGGGTTGTAAGACACAGTGTATTAGCACAGATGTAAAGATGTAAAAAGTAGAAAAGTGGTATGCAAAAATTGAAAAGTAAAGTTGACCATGAGTGACTCTTAGATGATTTCAGTTAATATTTGGTTCAAGCCTTTACTAGTACTTATAATATTTAAATGTAGTTCTCATGAACAAAAGCCAGTTTGTTTAGCACAGTGAGAAGGAAGCTAGACGGCATTGGAAATACTGAGAATGTATCATGGTTAATTAAGCATGTTAAGTTATTCTGGGAAATATAATATTGCAATTCCTCCTCTATGTTGGAGAGTTGTCAGTTTGTTAGACTTGTGACAAGAAGTTAGTATACTGTTGCTATTTGTTCATTTAAACTGGGTACTCCATTAGTTACATAGGAGGCCAAAGCTGTAAGAAGATATAAATGATGAAATTGATAATTTCACGGGTGAAAGGTACAGACCATAAATTCTCATTGTTATTTCGTGAGAGAAAATGAAAAATACAGTTGACAAGTAACGTACAGTCACTGTGGCAGTTAAGATCAGAAACTAAAACGTGGCCACCACATGATAACAAGATTAACTAGGCTACAAAATCTAAAGTTCAGGCATTTGTCCTAAAACTTTTACTGGTGTAATTAATATCAACAGAACTAATGACAAGCTAGCTGACAATACTATGCTGAGTTAAAACAGTGACAATAAACTGATGAAGAGTAAGCTGATCAAGGACAACATTATGGAAAATTACAACAGTGAAAAAGAATAAATAAACGGCTTATAGTGAGTATGGAAATCAACTCACTTATCTTCAAGCCAACATGGATAGGGAAATTGCTGAGTCATTATTCCAACCAGTGATGTGCTTTCAACCCCCGTTTGGATTTTGATAATGGCATGCTCAAGCATATCTTGAATATACACAAACCCATACAGAAAGTATTTCAGATCTGGCCACGGTCGACGTCTCGGGTTTGGTCGAGGGTACCTAAGTGAACGTAAATGAAAGTATGAGAGAAATCTAGATATAATGATATAGATCTACATGTATACATTCAATACTCACTTATCCTCAGTATAACAAGGGTAAGGAAATTGTTGCGCAATAACGCCCACATCAGCTGTCACAGATATTCCTGTTTGTATTTTTATAACAGCATGTTCTATCATATCTTGTATGTAAGAATAGCCATACATAAAATATTTGAGGTGCCATGGTTGACGTCTCGGACCAGGTTTTGGAAATCTGCAATACAAGACAATATTAGCCCACTGGCATATAGGCACTGGTATTTAGATCAATCAAATCGTCATATATTTTGAGGAAAAAATGTTTTTAAACTTTGCCAAAGACATCAAACACAAGAAATGTTCAAGCGAAATGATAATCAGACTTTCAAACAAGGGGGATAATCCTGCTGATACTTTATTCCAGCAAAACAAGAGTACAACTTCACAGGATTGAGAATATAATTGACATTACACCAGTTGTCAATCATTACCCTAAAACTAGCATATTTTTCTCTACTACGAGGGGGGTTTCATAAATAATGCAACTTAAGTTGTAAAATTTATTTGCGGTCTATTATTGTATTTTTGTAAATTGATATATGTTAAGCAAACTTTCTAGTGCTAGTTGGCACATTTTCCGTATTTTCAATCAAATATTAAGGTAGTTATGGTGCATTTTATAGACCCCAGTTAAGGCCACTGTACATGCCTAAATAGACTTATCATTAATTGTATCATAAAACTACATTTTTGGGCTTCATGAGATATGTTAATCTTAAAATATCTATTACAAAATATGCTTTATCAGCATGAACAATTTTAAACCATTGATGTAGTCGAGGAAAACTTATTTGCTTTATTAAAGATTCTCAATGGGGCAAATAATGGTTAAAATTAAGCTATGGAAATTATCGTGTAGCTTTTCATAGTTGACATTTTGTGGTCGCATGTGCAAATAATGCATGTGGCAATTAAGAATGTTGTTGAAAATATTTTCAGCTTTCTAAATATGTATAAAATAAAGACCCTATGTGCTCAATATGTATTCAGTCTTTTTGAAAAGTATTTTTTTCAAAAAATGGGTTGTTTTTTGGTTGATTTTGTTTTTCTTAAAAAATGCAGTTTATTCTCGATATCCCGTTCGATTTTGCATGCACAAACAGTGTATAGCATGGATCAGACACTACTCAAGACACATGGCTAGTTTCAATAAAATCGAACGATGCAAACACCATTTAAAGGTCATTCAAAACTGGTCAACGTCGTAATTTGTCTATCTCTTCCTTACTGAATTTACCACAGTGGGTGTGAGTGGACTTTAAATAGAGTAATACCCTGGCTTTGTATACCGACAGATTTTGGTAATATTTTAGATATTGTCAATGAAGGATAGCTTTTTCAAAAACATTTCACAGTTCTACCTTATTCAGCACCCAGCGCGCATGCGCGGGGCAGTTGCATTATTTATGAAACACCCCTCGTATTACAATAATTGAGCTCATTGTACAAAGCACTATCAATTATCATAATTTGTCAGAAGAAAGAGTGCGCAAATATGTCTCTATAATGTCAAAAAATATATTTAAATCACCAGTAATAATTTATCGCTTCCAGCGAATTATTATTATGTGGTCAAAGGGAAACAACTTGTGACTATTTTGGCTCATTACAATAATATATGTTTTCATTCTTTTCTCGGTAATTGGTGGGAGCTTTTTGTTGAAATTTTGAGGAGAATCATTCCTGACACAATTTAAACAATCAAAGTTATAGGGAATGCCTCTTTAAATAAATTTTAGCGGTAAATTATAATCACATGGCCCAATGGATTAACTAGAAAACCTTCACCAGGCAACCTTTGTTAAAAATAAAAAATCATTGTATTATGCTGTAAAATGACCTATCAGAAGGTTACATCAAAATTGATACAGTTCATCTACTGGGTGACCTTTGACTATGTCAATGCCTCTAATCAATCAAAGAATAACTGTAGGGCTAAACCATTGGCACTATCACAGATATATATTTAGAACGGATAGGTAACTCTACCACGTGACCCAGTTGAAATCAGTAGAAATCGACTTAAATTCTCGCGGGTTCACGTTTGTCGCGATATTTGGCGAGATCACAGAGTTTTAGTGGCGAGATTCATCGATCTGCCATCTTTGTTATATGTATTGTTTTGCAAGAAATTTGCAGAAATAAATCTACCAATCCAATCAACATTTCAAAATCAATCGAGAAATTTTTTTACTATGTAGATAAAGAATAAACATACCTTGATTAGTGTGTATGTATATTTCATCGATTATATTGGCTATATGTCCAGAAATGGAGTTTGAATACACAACGGTTTAGTGGGAATATCGAAGCGAGAAAACAATTTAGTTCAACTATGACAAATTCCTATCATCAGATTGAAAAATATTAAAATCTTATTTGGTGTTTTACTTGAAACATCTTTCGTAAAATATTATAAAATTAGTCCTGATGATTCTTTTAAAAGATATTTCGTAGACTAAATTGTAATGACGAAGCCTCCGCCATTTTCCACCCGTGTCTCTCGTTTCTTGCTCCAAATCACACAAAATTGTAACTCTGATTTAAATTGCATTGTATATTGCATGAAACATGCATGGTGTATCTTCATAATATTGTTATAATTCTGAAAATCGATAAATTATTAATGATAAGGCAAGTTTTTTCGAGGCAGCCACAAAAATTTATGTTACCGATCATCGCCATATTATTGACTTACAGTGTACCGAATACCAAAAAAAACGATGATTAACGGAAAAGGCCGAGTGCGCGCATTGCATTATGGGCGTTTGGCCGTTCAGCAGATAAAAATCTATTTATAGAGTTGCCTATCCGTTCTAAATACATATCTGTGGCACTATGAGTCTATGACAAATGAATTATGTTACGTATATTTATACATTTAATAATACACTTTAAGTGGATATTTCAGAGGGTCAAACAAATAGCAAATTTTGAATTTTAGACAATCAACATTTTTTTCATTTCTTAGTCAAGTTTAAAAAACTATACTAGAGGAAATGCATAAATTGATGTGAAGAACGGGTCAAATTCTCCATGCTAAAACAAGGATCAGTTCAATATATCCAAGCTATACCTATCTCTGATCCTCTTTGTACTGTCCACTTTAGCTGTGTCCATTCTGATTTTATAGACCACATTTGTAGGCATTGTTGTTGCCGTCTCCATACCCGGGAACTCTACAGCTGCCCAGAACAGATCCTTCTTTATCATATCCAATCCATCATCCATCATCTGTTGTCTGTCAGTATATCCAACAAACTTGTCAAAATTGAAACACTGAAAAGACAATTGTTTTTTTGTTGATTATTTTAATCATGTGTAGACCATGCAATTACCATATCCTTGGATGACTAGTCCTGCATTTATACTTAGCAGCTTTGCTAAGATAAAGTGGTTACTTATGTTGATTTTTACAATCTTATTATTTTTTAAAATTTCATTGAATTTGTGATATTCAAATCTTGTGCATAATAGTCTCTGTAGATAAAGACAAAGAGTTGCTGTACCAACAAGGCACCTATTTCAATGATAATAGCAACTCACACCCTGAGATCCAACCAGTGCCCTCTGTCCATTTCTGAAGTTGATGCTCTAAATACCCAACCACTGGAGCTGATTAAAATGTTAATGTACCAGTACTAACATACATATATCTATCAAGATAATATAACCAGCATATTAACAATTGTTCCGTAGTAGGATAAAACATGTTTTTCGTTCACATGGAAACCTAAAAATCATAATTATTGGTGATTTTCCAATGGTCTTCAAACAGCATTGAAAACGATGCTGAAAAGAAATAATTTGGTATATTGCAGTCTGGGATTGAGCCTGATCGAGACCTCTCACAATTGCAACATATTTCTGACCTTGATATAGTCTGCCATGACTTTGAAGAGTCCATCCACAGCTTCTAGAGAATCCCTCCAATCGTATCTACTTGTATCGGGACCATTATCTAAGAACTGTTTTAGGAACGAGCATACAGCAGTAGTGTTAAATGTACTGCCTGGATCCAATTGTGCTTCTGCATACCCACTAGCGAATGAGCAAAAACTGCTGTCTACGATCAACTGCAATGAGATAGGCATAGATTCAAATGGATTTCTTTCTGCCAAATGACAACAAAACTAAGTTAGAAGGATTAAAAAACATGGTTTTCAAACAAGAGCCAGAAAGATTGCAATAATTTGAAACAGGTTTATTCATGCTTTGCAATAAAATTTAACCGATTAATCAACCGTCATATTAAATGGTGTTTCTTTCATGACGGCCAATTCAGGGCACTTTCAGCAGCTGAACATGTTTGTCTTTAATTCATGAATGTAAGATTTTAATTCAAACATAAATTGAAATTAATCTGAACCCAATTGTTCAAATTATTTTAAGAAAAAAGGGAGTCAGTCAGAAGGATGAAGAATATCAGGCATGACGATTATTGTAAAAGCATTTAATGTTGATGGGACAAAATTCTGTGGTTTTGGTTTAAAAAACCCCACTTCAATGGGACATTAATTCATGGATTTTGCATATTAGAAAATAAATATATGGCCCATAATTATTGTTCGAAGGGTTTGATTTTATGGTTGAAGGTGAACCACGAAATCCACAAAATTTAATCTCTCATGAAAATTAATAATTTTACAATATTGCCTAGATCACTGGATTAAGTCAAAGAACTTACCCTCAGTGCATTTATCGTTCTGCTGTTGTTAAGATAATCAAATATCTGTGGTGAGTAACTGACCCAGGATTCACTCAAGTTTCCTAAGTTCTCTAGGTCACGGAAAAATTGTTGAGTCTGAAAATAAAATTCAAACAATGACATATTGATAAACATAATCATGAACTGAGTTTGTAAAATTCTGAAGGAGCACATTTCACTTTCTGTTAGCTGTAAAAACTTTTATTCAAAACCAATAAACCGTATCGGAGAAAAGTGATCAAAAGGCATCAAAATTTCAAATATAGGCAGAACTGACTTCTCCTTTTAAATCACTTCTCCCGAACAATGTGACCCTATGTAATAACAAAAGTGTCATAGTGGCCCTATATAGTTCCCATAGAGTACCATGTTACTATACATATAATTATAAGGGTGGATTGTAAATTGTTTACCTGGTTCTAATAGTCCGAGAGCCCATCGACTTTTATTGCAACGAAGGAGGCCAAAAGAAGTTTGCACATATTTTGAAAGACTAATGCATATCCTATCAGAAAACCCATTTCTTAAGTGTCAAAGCCGTGACTACCTAAGTTTTTCGTGCTAATGTTTACCATGGGATCAATGAAAAATATTGACCTTTGCTGAGGGGGGTAGGGTTGTGCTTATGGCTACAGAACAGACAAAAATAAACTTAAATGTGAAAAGTTTTGCGAAAAAGGTAGAATATATATTGGGGCATATGATAAATCTTAAAAATCAAAGATTCGCACGGGCATGTAGGAACTAAATAGGGCTCAAAGGTCAATTAACTTTTAAAATCCATCATATTAATGACATCTTGTCCGTACAGTTTTTATGTAAATTTCCGTGATTCTTGAAATTTAATAATTAGCACATACTTTTAATCCTTTAGCCATACTCTATTCATAAAAATAAATATTTGGTTCAAAAATTAGTCTAATTGCACGAAATATCGATTTTTTTATAATACTGGTAGCATCACAAAATGGCTACTTTGTCGAGGGCATGGTTACGCTTATAGCTACCATTCATTTACTTATCACTTTAGACAGATAATTTTTGCTCAATGGGTACATACATGACATGCCCTCTTGATGGTGCAATGTTCAACGTATATAGGTCAAGGTCAAATATGATATAAAGGTCAAAAGTTAAATACGCAAAAACTCCCAAAAATGTCTCTAAATGTGCAATAATTAAGTCTTCTTTTTTTTGCTTTTCAATGCAAAAAGGCATGTTTTTGTCATCACTTGGTGATCAGCTTCTATAAACAACAAAACTATGGTAAGTAATTTATAATGCCAATTCCCATCTTTGAAGAGCAGGTATATTGCTTTGCACATGGCGGTCTGTCTGTCGATCGATCGGTAGACCAAATGGTTTTCGTTCAATAACTTAAGAATGCTTTGTCCTAGGGTCTTCAAACTTTTTATGGAGGTTACCTAGCAACAGTAGATGGCTCCTAATGCTTTTAATGTCAGTAGATCAAAGGTCAAGGTCACAGTGACCTTTCACTTTCCCGACCAGAGGGCTGCATGAGGTAAAAAAACGTGTCAATTCTCAAAATTGTCTCTTTAGGATTGAGTATAGTATTTATCAGTTTTGTTCTTTTTACACAGCATGTATTTTTATTATCATATACATATACTTAACTCTATACGAATAAACATTATTTATTAAATAGAAACGTAAATATTACTGCGTTTGAAGACTCTGCAAAGAGCATTTGGTTCTCATGCATGATATTACTAAGCAATACATTTGTACACATATTAATGTTTGTGTACTGATCATACAACATGTTTATCTTGAATATATTTCGAATTAAACTAGCCCCTCATTGAGGTCAGTATCTCAATGGTCAAGGTCACTGTGACGTTTACCATTTCCGGTTATTGATCTGCCATGGGAGCATACTTGTTTTACAACATATCTTTTTAAAAACGAATAGATGAAAACAAAAAGGGTTCTTTTAAAGACCAATGTCAAACATAAGATATAAAAGTGAGACTCTATAGATAAATAATATATTACTGTATATATCTTTATTGTATACATGCATTATTATTTCTTCAGGCATGACATTACAACATGGTTTTATTCTTTAAAACGATACACTTTTTAACATACAAAGTCCTACTGCATCTTATTCATTTCGGGCCCAATGCCAGTAAATTCAGGGACGTATTGGGTGGATGTGAGTATCCAATAGTACCGGTATGCAACATGTTGTTTGACCACATAGAGTGTAATAAATAGTAACAAAATAATAACCCTTACGACAACGAATGTATGACCTAATAGTTGTGAGTACTTACCAATACTAGGAAACCAAGTTCCTGAAGTTATGAACATGCAAGGAATGTATTACTTGTGGTAATTATATCCTTTTAGTTAATCTACAAACAGATACACCTATAGATATGGGAACCATTTACAGCTATGAACCAATGTAAATTGTGATTGTAGGAACCCATTTGCACTAAGTTGGATGTACCTAATGGTGACGTGTACCTAATAAGACTAGGAATATATGAACAAGGTGGTCGTAAGCACTGGAAATGTTAGTATCTAGTGCTTTAGATGCCAATAAAGTTCAGTGATATCTCTTCTTGTTATAACGGAGTAGTCATTAGGACGAGAAATAGATGTTTCTGGTAGTTGTCCGTAGTGAATGATACCAGTGATGTATTTATCTAGTGAACGAGAGTGCTAATTTTGACCAGGAATATTTGTACATTCTGATGGAATGTCTGGATTCGGTCGTTATGAGTACCAAATACGACCAGGAATATATACATGCACATACTTGTATGGTGGTAGTGAAAACCTCAAGAAAAATCAATGACTGTATAGTGACTACGAGTACTATTTCAGACCACTAAATGACCTGTAAATGGTGGTTGTCAGTACCAAGTATGATCCGGATTGCCTAAACATGGTGATGGTGAATACCCACTGGGACTGGGAACATATGTACCTAGTAGTTTATATTATACCTTATTAGACTAGGACTGACTGTACACAGTGGTATTGATGACCAGCTAGGACAGAAAGGGCTACAATTGGTGTTGTGAGTACCCAATAAGACCAGGAATGTATGTACATCGTGAAAGTGAGGACCGATTAGGTAAACAAATGGCCACATCAAGTGGTATTGAGTACATAATACAACCACTAACGTTTGAACATGGTGGATTCAAGTATCACATAACACCAGTAATACATAACATGTTACCTGTGGAATCCCATTAGGACTAGGAATGTATGTACCCATTTCATAACGAGTATCTAATAAGACCAATGTTGTCTATACATGGGGGTTCTGAGTACCCCATAGGACAACAAATGATCGCAACTAGTAGCTGTATATTCCCAAGCAGACTACTACTGTCTGTACATGGGGGCTTTGGATAACAACTAGAATAAGGAATGCATATACCCGGTGGTTCGAGTCCCAACTAGGTCTAGGCCTGGATGTACCTACTGGTGATAAAAAATCCAATTTTGAATCCCAAAAATTGTAAGGAACGTAGGTACATGGTTGAAGTGAGTACTCAATCAAACCACTAATGTCAGTTCATGATGGTCGTAAGTACAACCTAGGACTGGGGCTGTATGTACATATTCCTTAAGAGTACCCAATACGATCAGCAATGTCTGGACATGGTGGTTTTAATACTAAAATGGACAAATAGTATAGGGACCTTGTGGTTATATGCACCCAACAAGACACAAAGTAGTTTTGAGTACCAAAAAAAACCAGTAACGCATATACCAGGTAGTCATGGGTACACACCAGGACTAGGAATGTATTAGTCAGTAGTGGTTATGTACCCAAAATGAACAGAAATGTCCATATATGGTAGGTGCTTAATGTCCTTAAGGACCAGAAAGGGGGTCGTGAGTACCAACCAACTAGGACTACGTGTAAGAATTGATGTCCCAATAGTTCCCAGTAAGTTACAAGGTGCAGAAGAGTATATATGTATATATATATAGTCAATAGATCGAAATTACATGCTGCTGGTTGTTGTACCAACATTATGAGACAAGAATTTTGCAAATATTGGTGAGTAGTCAATAAGACAAGAAATGGCTGTGCTAGGTAGTTGTAAATGTCCGGTTGGAGCAAGCAAGATTGACTTACCTGATATAATATGTGGAAAACACTAAGTAATTAATATTATACATGGTCTTAGTGTGTACTAAATAAGAACAGGAATAACTGTAAGAAGTGGTTTGGGTACATATAGAGGTTAGGAATGTATGAACATGTGAGTGGTTAATACCAAATACGACCAGGGGTGGTGGTGGTTAGTGCTTATAATGTGTCTAATGACTTTCGGATTTAATGTGCCTCGTGATCTAAGTTAAGTATGGCACGTTTATTAGCAGTGTTGATTCATTTTTTATAGTATTTTGTTTTAAAATGCTGTCGTAAAATCCCAAACGGACAATAGTGACATTGTTTTACCTCATAGCGGCCAGTAGCCAATGGGTTATAACTTATGACAGTTTTTGTTGGGGTAGGCTAGTCGGTGACACTTCTTTTTACTGACATACAAATGCATTGGGCCACTTAAATATCTTCTGGATAACTGTACATTTTTTGTATTAACATGCACACATACCCTCACATCAGAGGATTTTTAGGATGTTTTCATTTATTCGTTTTCAACTGGATGTTTTTTAAAACATGTATGCTCCCATGACAGACCAATAACCGGAAATGGTAAAGGTCACAGTGACATTGACCTTTGACCGGTTGACCTTAAAGAAAATCTAGGTTAATTCAAAAATATATTTAAAATTAACATGATCAGTACATAAACATTAATATGTATACAGATAGATACATTGCTTAGTTATGTCATGAATGAGTACCGAAGATCTTTGCAGAGTAGTGGAAACAAAAAGTAATATTCATGATTTTATTGAATATATAATGTTTATTCGTATTATAGAGTTAAGTACATGCATATGATAATAAAAATACATGCTGTGCCTTTAAAAGAACAAAACTGATAAATATACTCATTCCTAAAGAGACAATTTTGAGACTTGTCACGTTTTTCCCTCATGCAGCCTGTGACCTTGACCTTTGACCTACTAACCTTAAAAGCATTAAGAGCCATCCACTGTTGCTGGGTAACCTCCATAAAAAGTTTGAAGATCCTAGGACACAGCATTCTTAAGTTATTGAACGAAAACCATTTGGTCTACCGATCGACCGACAGACAGACCGCCATGTGCAAAGCAATATACCTCCTCTTCAAAGATGGGGATGGGCATTATAAATTACTTACCATAGTTTTGTTGTTTATAGAAGCTGATCACCAAGTGATGACAAAAACATGTCTTTTTGCATTGAAAAGCAAAAAAAAAGACTAAATTATTGCACATTTAGAGACATTTTTGGGAGTTTTTGCGTATTTAACTTTTGACCTTTATATCATATTTGACCTTGACCTATATACGTTGAACATTGCACCATCAAGAGGGCATGTCATGTATGTACCCATTGAGCAAAAATTATCTGTCTAAAGTGATAAGTAAATGAATGGTAGCTATAAGCGTAACCATGCCCTCGAGAAAGTAGCCATTTTGTGATGCTACCAGTATTATAAAAAATCGATATTTCGTGCAATTAGACTAATTTTTGAACCAAATATTTATTTTTATGAATAAAGTATGGCTAAAGGATTAAAAGTATGTGCAAATTATTAAATTTCAAGAATCACGGAAATTTACATAAAAACTGTACGGACAAGATTTCATTAATATGATGGATTTTAAAAGTTAATTGACCTTTGAGCCCTACTTAGTTCCTATATGCCCGTGCGAATCTTTGATTTTTAAGATTTATCATATGCCCCAATATATATTCTACCTTTTTCGCAAAACTTTTCACATTTAAGTTTATTTTTGTCTGTTCTGTAGCCATAAGCACAACCCTACCCCCCTCAGCAAAGGTCAATATTTTTCATTGACCTCATGGTAAACAATAGCACGAAAAACTTAGGTAGTCACGGCTTTGACACTTAAGAAATGGGTTTTCTGATAGGATATGCATTTGTCTTTCAAAATATGTGCAAACTACTTTTGGCCTCCTTCGTTGCAATAAAAGTCGATGGGCTCTCGGACTATAATTAAACATTGTGTATGTCTGGTATCGTAACAAAGTTTTAATTAGGATTTTAAACTTTTGAAATAAGAATTAAATATAAAGTGAAGGATTTACTCAAAATGAATTTCAGGCAAAACATGTTGAACATTACATCAAGCTCCACAATAAAACGAACATACAAAACAAAATGACAACATTAATCAATATTTCCTGTGAATTTCATTTATATTAAAGCAGGAAGATATAACTTCACATTATCAGCAAAGTTGACATTTATGAAAGACTGCTGACTCATTATGAATGACGATGTTAAAGGTGTGTGCAATTTGTTCTAACTTAATTCTCATTAAAATCTTTATGGTGAAATTGAGCATAGCCTTTATATGCTTTATTTCTACTGAAATATGGGAGGCATACATTTAAAAAATGTATATAAGTGCCTCCAACTGCTAACCACTGAGCTAAAGAGACAAATCTTTTTACTTTTATAAATTATTTGAGACTAAATGAAGTGTCAATTCTTCTATACATGTTTTTAAAATATATTATGACCATAAAATTGGAAGTGATTTTCTCCCACTAACAGCCATAACCCCAGATAAAGTTACCCAACCTAAAATTCCTGACCATATGCACAGCTAGGCTTGGTAATAAGCATTCACATAAAGTTTAATAGAAATTCAACAAATGGTTATAAGTTGGGATAAAGATGGACAGACGACCAGCACAAAAACAATAAGTCACACCCATTCTATGTAGGAGACATAAATAGCAGACAAAACAATTTTCCGATTCAGCACCCACTGAAATCCTCCTGTGAATGTCCCTTTAACATAACATTACATGATATAACAATGTATCAGCACATGATGTAACAATATATCAGCACATGATGTAACAATATATCAGCACATGATGTAACAATACATCAGCACATGATGTAACAATACATCAGCACATGATGTAACAATATATCAGCACATGATGTAACAATATATCAGCACATGATGTAACAATATATCAGCACATGATGTAACAATATATCAGCACATGATGTAACAATATATCAGCACATGATGTAACAATACATCAGCACATGATGTAACAATATATCAGCACATGATGTAACAATATATCAGCACATGATGTAACAATATATCAGCACATGATGTAACAATATATCAGCACATGATGTAACAATACATCAGCACATGATGTAACAATATATCAGCACATGATGTAACAATATATCAGCACATGATGTAACAATATATCAGCACATGATGTAACAATATATCAGCACATGACGTAACAATATATCAGCACATGATGTAACAATATATCAGCACAAAATGTTACAATATAGCAGCTCGTAATCAGCAAGAAATAGTACAACACATATTAAATTGCAGCAATATAACATATCCTACATTTTAGAAGATCGATTGTGCTGCAGGGAAAACATGGTGCTAAGTGATACATATAAAAAATGGAACAATAATTAGATTACAAAAATGTGCAGCTTAAATACCTAATGTGAATTCTGTTTTGGTTCCATATTCACGTAGATAGACATATATTATCCATTTAGTACATTTAGCATTGATTACTGTAAAATCTCTTATTTTGTGGGCGAGTTTAAATTTCATGGATTTCATGGTTCCCCTCAACCATGAAATTTGATCCCATCAAAGAATAATTTTGAACCTTGTATTTATTACCTGAAACCCAAAATCCATAACATCCAATCAAAATGGTATTTTTTACCAAAACCATAAAATTTCGTCTCATCAAAATTAAATGATTTTATAATATTAAGTACAATATGTGCACTGTATGACTTATTGAGAGACTACAATCCAACTTGTTTGCTAAAAACAAGACATCTGAGCTTGTCACTGCATACCGGTAGTTAGGTGAGCTATAAACTCTTAAACATGAGGTATCAAACTCACATTGTTGATAATAAGGTCTGTTACATCATTCTGTGGGTAGTATAGAACACAGCCTCGTACGAATGGTTTCAGTTGTCTCCATAGAAACCTTGTCTCGGTTCCACTACCTGCCAGAGAGCTAAACAACGCAGTACACTGCTTGGCTGAAACAATAAAAAATCACATCAAGCAATATGTACATGTACTGCTTAATTTCCAAGGTATGTCAAATTTACATCCCCTGTAGAAAAATAGATAAAATGAATCAAATAATTTCTACATGAGACTGAGATTTTAACTAGAAGTGTTAACACAAATTGTTCTTGATGCCCAAAACATGCCTCTTCTTTCCAAGAAAATATCTCTCAGTCCCAAAACTCATCCTACCAAATAGTCTCTACAGTATGCATATGCATAGGATGAGTCAAGGCTCAGTATCAAGTCTTCATGAATGTGAAGTTTCATTGAAATCCGAGCAAAGGTTAGGAAGAACAAGGGCAGCAAAACTTTCTGACATCCATCTGATGTGTCCAGACAGACATCCAGCTCAAAATCATATTCTCGGTACTATAGCAAACTTATGGATCAAATTTCCTTCACTATAGCAACATTGTAAGTCAAATTTCCTGTACTATAGCAATGTTACAGTTGAAATTCACTGTAATATAGCTAACACACAGGTTCAATTCTTCAAATTATACCCATTCTCATGAATCAGTGTATAGTCAAGTCCCTAGACTATACTCTGATACAACAACCCCTATATCGTTCGCAAATCTAAAAATAGCTCTATTTCGTCACTAGCATGATTCCCGCTATTTTTCAATCAGAACGCGCGTTACGACAGCCGCGGGAATATTTCTATAAACAAACACAAATGTGAACATGGATTATTTAATTAGCAAACGGTGATTGAAATTAAATGCTGAGTTGTTTGTTGAAACATATTGAATCGAATTCGGCGTATAAAAAGTATGAAGAATAAGAGAATAAACTGATATCGGTTCTCAAATGGAAATGTAAACCTACCGGTGATTCGAAAAATATTTATCAGAT